>CM026402.1:33075598-33105694 GCA_014843695.1 Archivesica marissinica | reverse complement strand
GTTAGCGCAGTGGTAGCGCGTTCACTTTAGGTATGAAAGGCACATAGTTTGCACCCAGCTGTAGCCGTTACGATTGTGCCCGTATACAAATTTATTTTAGCTCGATTGCGAAACAAGTTATTTCAACTTATATTAATCACTCTCGAGACCTCATTCCTGATGGAATCCATCGCCACGAGTGAGAGAGAAGAGGCAATGTGAAATTTAAATGCCTTGCCTAAGGGCCTAGTTGTAGCGGCTCCAGAGGGGCTCGAACTCCGGACCTTTCGCACCTGAAGTGAATGCGCATCCACTGCGCTATCACGACTTCCCTTAGGCAAGGCAATTAAATTCCACATTTCCTCTTCACTCTGGATCATCAGGAATGAGGTATCGAGCGTGATTAATATAAGTTGTAAGAAGTTATTTCGCAATCGAGCTAAAATAAATTAGTATAAACTAAATATAATTCGATCATACACTTAAACAAACAAATATCCTCTTATTATCTTAATGCTTGGAAGTGTTACAATCTTCCTTTGTTTTTAAAATGGATTGTTATAACTATTCACAGGTTGGTGTTGTGTCGAGGTAGTGCTGGAAGCTGTGGTAAAAGAGCTCAGACACCGGCATCAGTTGACATGAGACCACTCGGGTCTGTATAGTAAGTGTAGTAGATATGTGACCACAGGGGTCTGTATAGTAAGTGTAGTAGACTGGAGACCACAGGGGTCTGTATAGTAAGTGTAGTAGGCAGGAGACCACATGGGTATGTATAGTAAGTGTAGTAGACATGAGACCACAGGGGTCTGTATAGTAAGTGTAGTAGATATGAGACCACAGGGGTCTGTATAGTAAGTGTAGTAGATATGTGACCACAGGGGTCTGTATAGTAAGTGTAGTAGACTGGAGACCACAGGGGTCTGTATAGTAAGTGTAGTAGGCAGGAGACCACATGGGTATGTATAGTAAGTGTAGTAGACATGAGACCACAGGGGTCTGTATAGTAAGTGTAGTAGATATGAGACCACAGGGGTCTGTATAGTAAGTGTAGTAGACAGGAGACCACAGGGGTCTGTATAGTAAGTAAGGGTAGTAGACATGAGACCACAGGGGTCTGTATAGTAAGTGTAGTAGACAGGAGACCACAGGGGTCTGTATAGTAAGTGTAGTAGACAGGAGACCACAGGGGTCTGTATAGTAAGTGTAGTAGACATGAGACCACAGGGGTCTGTATAGTAAGTAAGTGTAGTAGGCAGGAGACCACAGGGGTCTGTATAGTAAGTGTAGTAAGCAGGAGACCACAGGGATCTGTATAGTAAGTAAGTGTAGTAGACATGAGACCACAGGGGTCTGTATAGTAAGTAAGTGTATTAGGCAGGAGACCACAGGGGTATGTATAGTAAGTAAGTGTATTAGGCAGAAGACAACAGGGGTCTGTATAGTAAGTGTAGTAGGTAGGAGACCACAGTGGTCTGTATAGTAAGTAAGTGTAGGAGGCAGGAGACCACAGGGGTCTGTATAGTAAGTGTAGTAGGTAGGAGACCACAGTGGTCTGTATAGTAAGTGTAGTAGATATGAGACCACAGGGGTCTGAATAGTAAGTGTAGTAGGCAGGAGACCACAGGGGTCTGTATAGTAAGTGTAGTAGACAGGAGACCACAGGGGTCTGTATAGTAAGTGTAGTAGACAGGAGACCACAGGGGTCTGTATAGTAAGTGTAGTAGGCAGGAGACCACAGGGGTCTGTATAGTAAGTGTAGTAGACAGGAGACCACAGGGGTCTGTATAGTAAGTGTAGTAGGCAGGAGACCACAGGGGTGTATAGTAAGTGTAGTAGACATGAGACCACATGGGTCTGTATAGTAAGTAAGTGTAGTAGACAGGAGACCACAGGGGTCTGTATAGTAAGTGTAGTAGGCAGGAGACCACAGGGGTCTGTATAGTAAGTAAGTGTAGTAGGCAGGAGACCACAGGGGTCTGTATAGTAAGTAAGTGTAGTAGACAGGAGACCACAGGGGTCTGTATAGTAAGTGTAGTAGACAGGAGACCACAGGGGTCTGTATAGTAAGTGTAGTAGACCACAGGGGTCTGTATAGTAAGTAAGTGTAGTAGACAGGAGACCACAGGGGTCTGTATAGTAAGTAAGTGTAGTAGACAGGAGACCACAGGGGTCTGTATAGTAAGTGTAGTAGACAGGAGACCACAGGGGTCTGTATAGTAAGTGTAGTAGGCAGGAGACCACAGGGGTCTGTATAGTAAGTAAGTGTAGTAGGCAGGAGACCACAGGGGTCTGTATAGTAAGTAAGTGTAGTAGACAGGAGACCACAGGGGTCTGTATAGTAAGTAAGTGTAGTAGGCAGGAGACCACAGTGGTCTGTATAGTAAGTAAGTGTAGTAGATATGAGACCACAGGGGTCTGTATAGTAAGTGTAGTAGACAGGAGACCACAGGGGTCTGTATAGTAAGTGTAGTAGATATGAGACCACAGGGGTCTGTATAGTAAGTAAGTGTAGTAGGCAGGAGACCACAGGGGTCTGTATAGTAAGTAAGTGTAGTAGGCAGGAGACCACAGGGGTCTGTATAGTAAGTAAGTGTAGTAGGCAGGAGACCACAGTGGTCTGTATAGTAAGTAAGTGTAGTAGATATGAGACCACAGGGGTCTGTATAGTAAGTGTAGTAGACAGGAGACCACAGGGGTCTGTATAGTAAGTGTAGTAGATATGAGACCACAGGGGTCTGTATAGTAAGTAAGTGTAGTAGGCAGGAGACCACAGGGGTCTGTATAGTAAGTAAGTGTAGTAGGCAGGAGACCACAGGGGTCTGTATAGTAAGTAAGTGTAGTAGGCAGGAGACCACAGTGGTCTGTATAGTAAGTAAGTGTAGTAGATATGAGACCACAGGGGTCTGTATAGTAAGTGTAGTAGACAGGAGACCACAGGGGTCTGTATAGTAAGTGTAGTAGACAGGAGACCACAGGGGTCTGTATAGTAAGTAAGTGTAGTAGGCAGGAGACCACAGGGGTCTGTATAGTAAGTAAGTGTAGTAGACAGGAGACCACAGGGGTCTGTATAGTAAGTGTAGTAGACAGGAGACCACAGGGGTCTGTATAGTAAGTGTAGTAGGCAGGAGACCACAGGGGTCTGTATAGTAAGTAAGTGTAGTAGACAGGAGACCACAGGGGTCTGTATAGTAAGTAAGTGTAGTAGACAGGAGACCACAGGGGTCTGTATAGTAAGTGTAGTAGACAGGAGACCACAGGGGTCTGTATAGTAAGTGTAGTAGGCAGGAGACCACAGGGGTCTGTATAGTAAGTAAGTGTAGTAGGCAGGAGACCACAGGGGTCTGTATAGTAAGTAAGTGTAGTAGACAGGAGACCACAGGGGTCTGTATAGTAAGTGTAGTAGATATGAGACCACAGGGGTCTGAATAGTAAGTAAGTGTAGTAGGCAGGAGACCACAGGGGTCTGTATAGTAAGTAAGTGTAGTAGGCAGGAGACCACAGGGGTCTGTATAGTAAGTGTAGTAGATATGAGACCACAGGGGTCTGTATAGTAAGTAAGTGTAGTAGGCAGGAGACCACAGGGGTCTGTATAGTAAGTAAGTGTAGTAGGCAGGAGACCACAGGGGTCTGTATAGTAAGTAAGTGTAGTAGACAGGAGACCACAGGGGTCTGTATAGTAAGTGTAGTAGACAGGAGACCACAGGGGTCTGTATAGTAAGTAAGTGTAGTAGGCAGGAGACCACAGGGGTCTGTATAGTAAGTAAGTGTAGTAGACAGGAGACCACAGGGGTCTGTATAGTAAGTAAGTGTAGTAGACAGGAGACCACAGGGGTCTGTATAGTAAGTAAGTGTAGTAGACAGGAGACCACAGGGGTCTGTATAGTAAGTGTAGTAGACAGGAGACCACAGGGGTCTGTATAGTAAGTAAGTGTAGTAGACAGGAGACCACAGGGGTCTGTATAGTAAGTGTAGTAGGCAGGAGACCACAGGGGTCTGTATAGTAAGTAAGTGTAGTAGGCAGGAGACCACAGGGGTCTGTATAGTAAGTAAGTGTAGTAGACAGGAGACCACAGGGGTCTGTATAGTAAGTGTAGTAGATATGAGACCACAGGGGTCTGAATAGTAAGTAAGTGTAGTAGGCAGGAGACCACAGGGGTCTGTATAGTAAGTAAGTGTAGTAGGCAGGAGACCACAGGGGTCTGTATAGTAAGTAAGTGTAGTAGACAGGAGACCACAGGGGTCTGTATAGTAAGTGTAGTAGATATGAGACCACAGGGGTCTGTATAGTAAGTAAGTGTAGTAGGCAGGAGACCACAGTGGTCTGTATAGTAAGTAAGTGTAGTAGATATGAGACCACAGGGGTCTGTATAGTAAGTGTAGTAGACAGGAGACCACAGGGGTCTGTATAGTAAGTGTAGTAGATATGAGACCACAGGGGTCTGTATAGTAAGTAAGTGTAGTAGGCAGGAGACCACAGGGGTCTGTATAGTAAGTAAGTGTAGTAGGCAGGAGACCACAGGGGTCTGTATAGTAAGTAAGTGTAGTAGGCAGGAGACCACAGTGGTCTGTATAGTAAGTAAGTGTAGTAGATATGAGACCACAGGGGTCTGTATAGTAAGTGTAGTAGACAGGAGACCACAGGGGTCTGTATAGTAAGTGTAGTAGATATGAGACCACAGGGGTCTGTATAGTAAGTAAGTGTAGTAGGCAGGAGACCACAGGGGTCTGTATAGTAAGTAAGTGTAGTAGGCAGGAGACCACAGGGGTCTGTATAGTAAGTAAGTGTAGTAGACAGGAGACCACAGGGGTCTGTATAGTAAGTGTAGTAGACAGGAGACCACAGTGGTCTGTATAGTAAGTAAGTGTAGTAAGCAGGAGACCACATGGGGTCTGTATAGTAAGTGTAGTAGACAGGAGACCACAGTGGTCTGTATAGTAAGTAAGTGTAGTAGGCAGGAGACCACAGGGGTCTGTATAGTAAGTAAGTCTAGTAGACAGGAGACCACAGGGGTCTGTATAGTAAGTGTAGTAGATATGAGACCACAGGGGTCTGAATAGTAAGTGTAGTAGGCAGGAGACCACAGGGGTCTGTATAGTAAGTAAGTGTAGTAGGCAGGAGACCACAGGGGTCTGTATAGTAAGTAAGTGTAGTAGACAGGAGACCACAGGGGTCTGTATAGTAAGTGTAGTAGACAGGAGACCACAGGGGTCTGTATAGTAAGTAAGTGTAGTAGGCAGGAGACCACAGTGGTCTGTATAGTAAGTAAGTGTAGTAGACAGGAGACCACAGGGGTCTGTATAGTAAGTGTAGTAGACAGGAGACCACAGTGATCTGTATAGTAAGTAAGTGTAGTAGGCAGGAGACCACAGTGGTCTGTATAGTAAGTAAGTGTAGTAGGCAGGAGACCACAGGGGTCTGCATAGTAAGTGTAGTAGGCAGGAGACCACTGGTCTGTATAGTAAGTAAGTGTAGTAGGCAGGAGACCACAGGGGTCTGTATAATAAGTGTAGTAGGTAGGAGACCACAGTGATCTGTATAGTAAGTGTAGTAGACATGAGACCACAGGGGTCTGTATAGTAAGTGTAGTAGACAGGAGACCACAGGGGTCTGTATAGTAAGTGTAGTAGGCAGGAGACCACAGTGGTCTGTATAGTAAGTTAGTGTAGTAGGCAGGAGACCACAGTGGTCTGTATAGTAAGTAAGTGTAGTAGGCAGGAGACCACAGGGGTCTGTATAGTAAGTGTAGTAGACAGGAGACCACAGGGGTCTGTATAGTAAGTAAGTGTAGTAGGCAAGAGACCACAGGGGTCTGCATAGTAAGTGTAGTAGATATGTAGTAGTAATGTATTGAAATTTTAATTGAACAATTTAAAAGCCAGTTTTTATGTTATTCGAATACAATATTAACATTCGGACATTCGTTGCCATCGCTAGTTATTATCAATTGATTTACGTGTGTCATTTTATCAACATTTCATTGTAAAGACACTTAGTTGTATCGGGTATTGTAGAATGTTTACGATTTAAGGATATGAAGAGACTGGTTGTATTTCAGTAATAGTGTTGAGAAGTTGCATGTTAGACCCAGTCCATGTGATGTTGATGCTTGCAGATTTCCAGACGTAAGTTACACATGTAATAGTGCATTTTCTTCTGTTATGATAAAATTATAGTCTTTGAAAGATTGATTCCAAATTTCAAAACATTCTATTGTAGATAGTTAAGGAATACATCGCAGTTATTAGTTTCCATCGGGGTATGTAGTACATTACGTGTGGTTAAAGTGTGTGGAGGCTGAAGGCATCCACGCTAACTGTAAACACACCAAATGTAGTTCATGCACCTATGGAAACTATTAACCTGTGATTCATTCCTTTTATTTACATTAATTATTCTTTTCAATGACACAAAGAAAATATAGCACACTTTGAATTTAAAATGTTTTTAGTCCAGATTTGGTGACTTGCCGTGTGCCAAAACAGGTAAATAGATCATCCTTGGAACAGCGTACTCTAAGACATGCCTTTTCTCGCGACGAATGTTGCCTAACACTGCGAATGCCTGTAACATCGAGTGCGCAGGTCAGCTGCATATCATTAGTTTGGAACCCTCATACTAAACTGTATGCAATCAGGGCACATGCGTTCATCGAGGGATATGCAATAGCGATGTAAATATTAGTGAATAAAAGATTTCATATGCAGCTAAGTATCAAAGTATAAAATGTCATTAATTCAATGTCTAACTGATTTTACTAACATATTTATTCCTACAGAAATTACCTCTGCGCGAGACGATTAAAAAGTTGTTGTCTTCGCTCAAAGACGTTACTAAGAATCTCTATCCCGATAGAGGTAAGTCAGTAGTCTGTCCCACCTACCTGTAGAACTGTCTGTCCCACCTACCTGTAGAACTGTCTGTCCCACCTACCTGTAGAACTGTCTGTCCCACCTACCTGTAGAACTGTCTGTCCCACCTACCTGTAGAACTGTCTGTCCCACCTACCTGTGGAACTGTCTGTCCCACCAACCTGTAGAACTGTCTGTCCCACCTACCTGTAGAACTGTCTGTCCCACCTACCTGTGGAACTGTCTGTCCCACCAACCTGTAGAACTGTCTGTCCCACCAACCTGTGGAACTGTCTGTCCCACCAACCTGTAGAACTGTCTGTCCCACCAACCTGTAGAACTGTCTGTCCCACCTACCTGTGGAACTGTCTGTCCCACCAACCTGTAGAACTGTCTGTCCCACCAACCTGTAGAACTGTCTGTCCCACCTACCTGTGGAACTGTCTGTCCCACCAACCTGTAGAACTGTCTGTCCCACCAACCTGTAGAACTGTCTGTCCCACCAACCTGTAGAACTGTCTGTCCCACCAACCTGTAGAACTGTCTGTCCCACCAACCTGTAGAACTGTCTGTCCCACCAACCTGTAGAACTGTCTGTCCCACCAACCTGTAGAACTGTCTGTCCCACCAACCTGTGGAACTGTCTGTCCCACCTACCTGTAGAACTGTCTGTCCCACCAACCTGTAGAACTGTCTGTCCCACCAACCTGTAGAACTGTCTGTCCCACCAACCTGTAGAACTGTCTGTCCCACCAACCTGTAGAACTGTCTGTCCCACCAACCTGTAGAACTGTCTGTCCCACCAACCTGTAGAACTGTCTGTCCCACCAACCTGTAGAACTGTCTGTCCCACCAACCTGTAGAACTGTCTGTCCCACCAACCTGTAGAACTGTCTGTCCCACCAACCTGTAGAACTGTCTGTCCCACCAACCTGTAGAACTGTCTGTCCCACCAACCTGTAGAACTGTCTGTCCCACCAACCTGTAGAACTGTCTGTCCCACCTACCTGTGGAACTGTCTGTCCCACCAACCTGTAGAACTGTCTGTCCACCAACCTGTAGAACTGTCTGTCCCACCTACCTGTAGAACTGTCTGTCCCACCAACCTGTAGAACTGTCTGTCCCACCAACCTGTAGAACTGTCTGTCCCACCAACCTGTAGAACTGTCTGTCCCACCAACCTGTAGAACTGTCTGTCCCACCAACCTGTAGAACTGTCTGTCCCACCAACCTGTAGAACTGTCTGTCCCACCAACCTGTAGAACTGTCTGTCCCACCTACCTGTGGAACTGTCTGTCCCACCAACCTGTAGAACTGTCTGTCCCACCAACCTGTAGAACTGTCTGTCCCACCAACCTGTAGAACTGTCTGTCCCACCAACCTGTAGAACTGTCTGTCCCACCTACCTGTGGAACTGTCTGTCCCACCAACCTGTAGAACTGTCTGTCCCACCAACCTGTAGAACTGTCTGTCCCACCAACCTGTAGAACTGTCTGTCCCACCAACCTGTAGAACTGTCTGTCCCACCTACCTGTGGAACTGTCTGTCCCACCAACCTGTAGAACTGTCTGTCCCACCTACCTGTGGAACCGTCTGTCCCACCTACCTGTGGAACCGTCTGTCCCACCTACGTGTGTAGTTTTGGGGGTATTAAGATTATATTATAATTGGAAGCACTACCTTTCACTTGCATGATCAAAAGAGGCGGCTAGTAGCTTCTGAACACTATGTGTAGTATTACTACATCTCTGTCATTCAAGCAGGTGTAAAAGTTTTGGTTCCACATCTCATATTTATATTCCGATTTATTTGAGATTAAAGATTGAAAGCAAATTCTTTAATTCCTGTTTGGGTTCAAATAACGTGAACTGTTGGTGTGTTATAAAGATCAACTCTGCAACATCTATGTTGTCATGTATGTGTTATTATTTCAGACTACCTGATGGAAACACATGCTGCACTTCTGAAGCTTGTAAAACACAAGTAAACTGTTTTCTTTTTCTTCATATTATAGTTTTGTAAGACGAAATGGCACTGTATGCGAGTGTCCCGTGCTGTATGCCAGTGTCCCATGCTGTATGCCAGTGTCCCATGCTGTATGTGAGTGTCCCATGCTGTATGCCAGTGTCCCATGCTGTATGTGAGTGACCTGTGCTGTATGCGAGTGTCCCGTGCTATATGTGAGTGTCCTGTGCTGTATGTGAGTGTCCCATGCTGTATGTGAGTGTCCCGTGCTGTATGCCAATGTCCCATGCTGTATGTGAGTGTCCTGTGCTGTATGTGAGTGTCCTGTGCTGTATGTGAGTGTCCCGTGCTGTATTTGAGTGTCCTGTGCTGTATGTGAGTGTCCCCCCATGCTGTATGCGAGTGTCCCGTGCTGTATGTGATTGTCCTATCCTGTATGTGAGTGTCCCATGCTGTATGCGAGTGTCCCGTGCTGTATGTGATTGTCCCGTGCTGTATGTGAGTGTCCTATGCTGTATGCGAGTGTCCCATGCTGTATGTGAGTGTTTCATGCTGTATGTGAGTGTCCCGTGCTGTATGTGAGTGTCCCATGCTGTATGTGAGTGTCCCCCCATGCTGTATGCGAGTGTCCGTGCTGTATGTGATTGTCCTATCCTGTGTGTGAGTGTCCCATGCTGTATGCGAGTGTCCCGTGCTGTATGTGATTGTCCCGTGCTGTATGTGAGTGTCCTATGCTGTATGCGAGTGTCCCATGCTGTATGTGAGTGTTCCATGCTGTATGTGAGTGTCCCGTGCTGTATGTGAGTGTCCCATGCTGTATGTGAGTGTCCTATCCTGTATGTGAGTGTCCCATGCTGTATGCGAGTGTCCCATGCTGTATGTGAGTGTTCCATGCTGTATGTGAGTTTCCCATGCTGTATGTGAGTGTCCCGTGCTGTATACGAGTGTCCCATGCTGTATGTGAGTGTCCCATGCTTATGTGAGTGTCCCATGCTCTATGTGAGTGTCCCGTGCTGTATGTGAGTGTCCCATGCTGTATGGGAGTATCCCATGCTGATTGTGAGTGTCCCATACTGTATGTGAGTGTCCCATACTGTATGTGAGTGTCCCGTGCTGTATGCGAGTGTTCCATGCTGTATGTGAGGGTCCTGTGTATGATAGTGTCCCATGCTGTATGTGAGTGTCCTGTGCTGTATGTGAGTGTCCTGTGCTGTATGTGAGTGTCCTGTGCTGTATGCGAGTGTCCTGTGTATGATAGTGTCCCATGCTGTATGTGAGTGTCCTGTGCTGTATGTGAGTGTCCCATACTGTATGTGAGTGTCCCGTGCTGTATGCGAGTGTTCCATGCTGTATGTGAGTGTCCTGTGCTGTATGCGAGTGTCCTGTGTATGATAGTGTCCCATGCTGTATGTGAGTGTCATGTGCTGTATGTGAGTGTCCCATGCTGTATGTGAGTGTCCTGTGCTGTATGCGAGTGTCCTGTGTATGATAGTGTCCCATGCTGTATGTGAGTGTCCTGTGCTGTATGCGAGTGTCCTGTGTATGATAAGTGTCCCATGCTGTATGCGAGTGTCCCGTGCTGTATGTGAGTGTTCCATGCTGTATGTGAGTGTCCTGTGCTGTATGCGAGTGACCCGTGTATGATAGTGTCCCTTGCTGTGTCCCAGCATTTTAACTCTTTGCATGCTGGGTAAAATCAAGGCTATAAATGGTACAAAGCAGACGATAATTCATTAATGCAGTTTTCTTATTTGAAACTGAAAGCTCTGGAAATATGTCATGGAATTTCATTAGAATTGTGCCTATGTAATTGCATGACATATTTGACGGTTAATAAATTGTGTGAAATGTGATTTTTACTCGTATTAAATTCTTTGCTATTATTATTTGTTGAAATAATGGAGCTGCGGAGAGAGACAAATGGAAAAAATGACTACCTGAATAGGAATAAGATTATATAGTTTAGAGTACATTAAAACTGTAAGAAAGGGTGGATATTTCATAAAGTTGCCTTTCCTCTTTATGTTTCCCATGAAAAAAGGCTTTCAAGTCGAAAATTCAGATATAGAGAGGACAATATATATGTATGTATGTATGTTCCATTAATGTCAAACCCCATGCGGGGACCTAGACATGTTTTCCTGGGCAGGCTTAGCCGACCTAAGTGGTTAACCAGTACTAAGCAATGTGTGTGAGGTGCCTTGTGCTCAATGACACTACATACATGGTCTGACCGACTACCGAGCTATCTCTGACCTGACCGAGTATCGTACCTGGGACCGATCTATTCCAAATCCGACGCTCTACCACTGGACCATGGATGCCATATATATATGACATATATATATATATTACTAGTTCCCTGCTAGAAACAATTGACACAATTTTCTTCTTTGTTCAATATAAATAACTATATTTCCACTTATACTCAAGAGTTGTGCCCCCTGGTCTCTACAAATGGTTCACGTGTGTCCTACACATTACAGTAGCATAGGTGAATTATTGGGTCATGAAATGCTCTTCATTTACTGAATCACCTGGTTATTGTATGACTTCATTTACTGAATCACCTGGTTATTGTATGACTTCATTTACTGAATCACCTGGGAGGGCTGTAAATAATGTTGTTGTAACTTGTAGCCCAACCCATTTGCTTTTTTCCCTTGACAAAACAAATGTATCGTATACTGCAATCATATAATTACATATTAATCTCTGATTTGTTCTTAGTATTGTATGTATATATGTAATGTATTGTATGAAAAAATGCAATAAAATATTATTTAAAAAATTATATGAATTATACAAGTGTTAGTGTAAAGTTGACATGTTTTAGTACACCAAGGTCAGCTACACCGACACCACTACCGATGTTCAACAGGATCACTAGGTCCAGCTCCGTCCAGAGATCCCTGATGCAGTCCTACACAAGCGACGAGTCTGACCACCACACTAGTAAAGGTTGGAGTCGTTTGATCTTATTTTAAATTAGTAGAGTGTTTTTAGACATAATGGTCAAGACTCGTCATTAACAGTGGTCCGTTAGCCCGAGGCTACCTAATTTCCATAAGGACCACAATGGTTTTGAAGCTGAGTATCTAATTGTCTGGACGTCCAAAACCACGTCAATTAAAGAAATAAATTGACACACTTTACAATATTTATATGCAACACTAAAGCAGAAATCTCCATATTTAACATGTTAACTAACTGGTTACAGAATTGTCATAACGTTGTATTTTGTGTCGATCATAATTGTATGCTTCCTATCGAACCTTGACAGAAGGTACACACTTTTTGAGACCTGTATGAAAATGAGGACTACCTAGATTTGGTAAGGACCTCATTAATTTCCAAGATGATAGTCTTGCAGGCTACCTCTTAAAAAGGTTAGTGTCGAACCCTGATGGTTATACATTTTGAACATAAATGTACGTGTACAATGCTATCGGATGTATTTGGACTGTCGGAAGAAACTGGTGTTTGATATATTGATGCAATGTACAAGCAAGCGTTAAATAAAGGTCCCATTTCCTTTACATGTTGGTTTAACCCATTCAACACCAAGTAACTGACATGGACTGGCCCATGATATTTTTAGACCAATAAATTAATAACAAAATTACATTTGCATCAGTTCATTTATCAAAATGGGTAAAAAAAATTCTAAAAATAGTTATATTACTTGAAAAAAGTGCAGATCCTGATGAGACGGCTCATCACGAGCCGGCTCATCTGGATCTACACTTTTTTGTAAGCCAATTTAGAGGTATGTGGTGTTGAAAGGGTTAAACAGTATTTATTCCAATAAATTTACATGTATAACACAAAAAATGTTACAAATTACATAAATTGTGAATGGTTTGGATTGGAAAACAAGTTTTCAGAAACCTTTAGATGTTATACACTGAACAACTTTAAAAACGCACCACTTTTGTCTGGGGATATATTTTTTTGTGTAAAACCCGTTTTCAAAAATAGCCAACTGTAAAATGTATGGAAATAAATTTTATTGGGACATCAAAAGCAGTAAGTCAGTCTGTGCCAAATATTATGAAATTACAAATGTTCAAAAATAAGTGGTGTGTTTTTAAAGTCTTTCAGTGTATGCTCCACCAAGTTTGTGTGTATCTTTATCTTTTAGTCACATGTCTTGTTTATTTCTCTTTTAGAAAGAAGAACTGTAAATGAACGAGTTGACATTACAGATAATGAACAGAATCCAATTGTTTCTAATGAACATGCCTACTCATTTGATAACCGCAGTTCCCTTGTACCAAAGATCAACTTTACAGGCAGGAATCCATTTCAGACTGGACAGTTGGGTCGAGGGCAGTCTGTTCAAGGTCACTCTTGCTTTGAAAATAATAAATCACCAATAAAAAGTCTGGGCAGCTTTAGGAAGAGCAGGGAATACATGAGGAAGGTAATCGTTGGTGATAAAGAGGTAGAGAATATTCCTCAATCTTGTAACAGTTCAAACGTACCGGAGTATGGTAGGGGGAAAATTGAGACCGAGATTAAGACGTATATTGATAACCATAATTATGATTCTATGAGGAAAGTGAAGAATTCCGATATACTGGACGAGTTGAAAGAGGAATTCAGTGGTATGCTAGGGAGCGTATTCTCTAGGGAACGTAGCAAAATGGAAAATAATTTCTGTGAAAGTAGAAAATTCGGTATATCGAATTCGTCACAGCTACGAGTGTTTGAAGGGCAAGCGAAGCTGCAAATACGGGTTTCCCCAATATTGATTTCGGAGGCTAAGACATTGTTACAGGCAAACGATGAGTGCACTAGCAACAAGGATGTGTTTGAACCAATGCAGATTGATTTAACAGGAGGGGAAGCCGTAAACCTGCTGGAGAGGAATGATCTACTGGTGAATAGAGAGGAACAACACAGATATGGCGAGTCTGATAGAAACATACAGGCAACTGTGTATGACAACAGCTTAGGTAACAACGCTGATCAAATCAAATTTGGTTTTACAAGATCTGAGAAACAGCGGGTTTGTTTCACTCTTTTTTAAATTTTTTTTAATTAAAGTCTTTTATAGAGGTGTCATTGATAATCTCGATATCGATGTATCACAGATTCCCGCTGGTTGATTCAATATTGATTTCAAATTCTCGATAACATTTGAAGTATTTATTCTATTACACAAACTTTATTAAAATGTTGTTTTTGTATTACATGTATTATCAATTTATTTTTTGTATTACATGTATTTATTAGTTATTTATTGTGATGCAAGGAATATATAAAAACAAAGCAACACATTTATACCATGTCTGGCTGTCCGATTAGCGCAGTGGTTAGTGCGCTCGCTTCTCACCAATATAACCCGGGTTTGATCCTCTGACCGGGAAGTATGTGAGATGGTACAGTGGTTGCCAGATTGGACAGGTGTGTTTTTTCCAGGTACTCCGGTTTCCTCCCACACAAATGACCGCGTTTACGCTTTCATCCGCACCAACGAGAGTGATTAATACAAGTTGTTAGAACTTGCTTGCAATCGTTGTAAAATAAATAAAGCCATGTCTGTTTATTGCTCTAATGTTTAAGAAACGTACAGTAAGCAGATTTAACATCATATTCATGCCAGCACTACTCTCTTAAACTTATTACTTCTACTGTTTAATGTTTGGCAGTCAATATATTTATCCAATCTTTTTCATCAATAACACCTCTAGTCTTTTATCAGTTTGTTTGGACTAAAATGACAACTTTTAAAAATTCCATCATTGTTGTGCAAGACAAAACTAGTTATTAAAAAATTGAAATATGTCTTCAACAATTGTGAAATAAGCTCTAACAACTTATATTAACCCTTTCAACACCACAGACCTCTAAATTGGCTTACAAAAAGTGTAGATCCAGATGAGCCAGCTCGTGACGAGCCGTCTCATCAGGATCTGCACTTTTTGCAAGTAGTATTACTAATTTTAGACAAAATTACCCATCTTGATAAATGAACTGGTCCGAATGTAATTTTCTTATTCATTTATTGTTCTAAGAATATCATGGACCAGTCCATGTCAGTTACTTGGTGTTGAATGGGTTAAATGTTGTAGAAACTATTTTGAAAAAAAAACGGAAAGAAAATTGTTTGCCTAAATGTACTCGTCAGATTGCTGGTAGATCTGTACTTGTTCTGAAATTAACTGACCATATGTTGAAAGAGTTAATCACCTGTTGGCATGGATGCAATACTACATGCAGTACGTCATGTGGGAGGAAATGGAATACCCAGAAAACACCCACCTGTCATGCCCAGCTGTTACGTTAACCGTTACGATTGTACCCTTAGACAAGGTACTTACTCCACGTTGCCTCACATTGCCTCTTCTCTACCTCATGGCGATGGATTCCATGAGGAATGATGTCGTGAGAGCGATTAATCTAATGTTGTAAAATCTGGTTAAATTTGTATAAACTAAACCCACCTGTTTAGTCTGGTTGTATAAACTAAACCCACCTCTCTAATCTGGTTGTATAAATTAATCCACCTCTCTAATCTGATTGTATAAATTAACCCACCTCTCTAATCTGGTTGTATAAATTAATCCACCTCTCTAATCTGATTGTATAAATTAACCCACCTGTCTAATCTGGTTGTATAAATTAATCCACCTCTCTAATCTGATTGTATAAATTAACCCACCTCTCTAATCTGGTTGTATAAATTAATCCACCTCTCTAATCTGATTGTATAAATTAATCCACCTCTCTAATTTGGTTGTATAAATTAATCCACCTCTCTAATCTGGTTGTATAAATTAACCCACCTCTCTAATCTGGTTGTATAAATTAATCCACCTCTCTAATCTGATTGTATAAATTAACCCACCTGTCTAATCTGGTTGTATAAATTAATCCACCTCTCTAATCTGATTGTATAAATTAACCCACCTGTCTAATCTGGTTGCCATCATACACATGCTCCATTTATGTCAAACCACTTGCGGGGACCTAGACATGTTTTTCTGGGCATGCTCAAGGACACTACACACATGCCCTTACCGAGTATCGGTCCCGAGACTCTTCAATTCCAATGCTGACGCTCTACCACTGGACCACGAACGCCACACAATATACCTTTAACATATCACACATTCACCAAGGTCAAGCATTTGAACCCAGATTACAATTGTGAGTATCATGTATGCACACATGAACACATGCATGCATGTATATATAATGTCCCCCCATTATAATTATTTATCATGTAATCTTTGCACCATTTTGTACAGAACGTGTAGACAGACATAGTAGAGGTAACAGCCAGTGTTCCCATTGCTCCCAGGAATCATCAGGTCACAACAGTCACATCCAGGTAATATACTGCTCCCAGAGACCACCAGGTCACAACAGTCACATCCAGGTAATATACTGCTCCCAGGGACCACCAGGCAACAACAGTCACATCCAGGTAATATACTGCTCCCAGGGACCACCAGGTCACATCCAGGTAATATACTGCACCCAGTGACCACCAGGCCACAACAGTCACATCCATGTAATATACTGCACCCAGTGACCACCAGGCCACAACAGTCACATCCATGTAATATACTGCTCCCAGGGACCACCAGGTCACAACAGCCACATCCAGGTAATATATTGCTCCCAGGGACCACCAGGTCACAACAGTCACATCCAGGTAATATACTGCTCCCAGGGACCACCAGGTCACAACAGCCACATCCAGGTAATATACTGCTCCCAGGGACCACCAGGTCACATCAGGTAATATACTGCTCCAGGGACCACCAGGTCCAACAGTCACATCCAGGTAATTACTGCTCCCAGGGACCACCAGGTCACAAGTCAAATCAGGTAATATAATGCTCCCAGGGAACACCAGGTCACATCCAGGTAATTACTGCTCACAGGGACCACCAGGTCACAACAGTCACATCCAGGTAATATACTGCTCCAGGGACACCAGGTCACATCCAGGTAATATACTGCTCCCAGGGACCATCAGGTCACAACAGTCACATCCAGGTAATATACTGCTCCAGGGACACCAGGACAACAGCCACATCCAGGTATATACTGCCCCCAGGGACCACCAGGTCACAACAGTCACATCCAGGTATATACTGCTCCCAGGGACCACCAGGTCACAACAGTCACATCCAGGTAATATACTGCTCCCGGGACCACCAGGTCACAACAGTCACATCCAGGAATATACTGTCCCAGGGACCACCAGGTCACATCCAGGTAATATACTGCTCCCAGGGACCACCAGGTCACAACAGTCACATCCAGGTAATATACTGCTCCCAGGGACCACCAGGTCACATCCAGGTAATATACTGCTCCCAGGGACCACCAGGTCACATCCAGGTAATATACTGCTCCCAGGGACCACCAGGTCACAACAGTCACATCCAGGTAATATACTGCTCCCAGGGATCAACAGGTCACATCCAGGTAATATACAGGGACCACCAGGTCACAGTTTTTGGAAAAAAGCAACACTCACCGAGGACTTGTCACGCTGAACAGAAACCAGATGCAACCGCCAGATGATGTCAATTTTAGCGCATGATCACCGTCCACTACAGGAGCACCATTCTACAAGACTCGTCTACAATTTTACACAGATAACCGACGGTGCTTTGCACGAATCATCACAATGCAGTCGTCCATATGCTTCTACTATGTGCCATGTGTGCGGTGGTAACATCTCATATAGTCATTTGTTAATACAGTCTACATCGGTTATGTCAAAATCGGTTATGTCGAATTCTCTGGATATCTCAAAGTCGGATCAAAGTCCAGTTTCAGACACTATCATTTTACATATAACTGGATCTGTTGGTATCGAATTTCGTTAAGTCAAACTTCGGTTATGTCATAGTATTTTGTTCGGTCCAACAGATGTAGACTGTATGTGGAAAGTTTGGAGTCTCGCGCATTACAAGGACTTGCAGGGTTCATTCTAGGTCAGAATTTTTGGGAGAAGTGAGAAAGCGCGTGATCGCTTCCTTAACCCATTCAACCCCAAGTATCTGACATGGACTGGTGCATGCTATTTTTAGACCAATAAATTAATAAGAAAATTACCTTTGGACCAGTTCATTTATCAAAATGGGTAATTTTATCTAAAATTAGTAATAATTATTACTGGCAAAAAAGTGCAGATCCTGATGAGACGGCTCGTCACGAGCCGGCTCATCTGGATCTACACTTTTCATAAGCCTATTTAGAGGCCTGTGGGGTTGAAAGGGTTAAATGGTGTTCTTTAATATACTTCTGCAAAATAGGGTTAAAATCAACCATTAAATACAACATTTGAATAGAAGGAGTGCTTTATAATGGGCCAGTGTATCTTACTAGACAAAATTTTGTTTGAAAATCGTAAAAATAAAAAATAATATTTTTAAAATATTTTTTTTTAGGGAGAAGTGGGGCCCCCAGAGGGCGAAGTCAGGGTCCCTAGGGCGACAATTTCGCCCACATCGCCCTCTAAACTGATCCTTGGACTTGATATGTTATGTATATGGGTCTATGGAGAACATGTCCTGGGAGCAAGATGCACGTGATCTCACCGGAGGAACAACTGTCTCTATTGAGAGGATTCAGCTAGTTTTGATGTCCCTCTTGAGAACCCCTCTTGAGAACCCTTGACCGTTCCTTCTTTGTTCTATGCAAATAGTTTAAATCCCCCCCCCCCCCTCATGTGAAATGAGGTGTCTGCCTTTGAGCTGTAGATTTGGTTTACATGTACGGTGATGCTGAGTCGCTGACCAATTAATTGAAAATTTGTTTTTATTTGTAGGTACCGACCAGACAGTCTAACTACATGCCCAGTTTCCATGGTAACTACTACACAGATTGCATGGGAACAGGAGATCTCTCATGGCAACAGAATAATCACAGAGTAAAGGTGAATTATTGAATTATACCGCTATCGTAGACACACAGAGTGGGCACCAGGGTCACTGGGTACACAGCTCTCACTCCCTAGGGGGCTCTATATGCCCATATTTATGTTGAAACGCCGTGTAGTTAGCCTGGGTTCCAGTCTGTCTATTATTTTATTTACTTCTTGCAAATGACAGCCTGAGGAAACCTTTTTTGATTGAAGAACGACAACTCTTCTCTGCTAGATATGATCTGAAATCACTGAACAGGCACTGTTATACACGATCATTTCCGAAAATACACGAATAGTCTCGTAGCCTCATTTACATTGCAAAAATGTGTCAACACATAGCGTCACATTTCTGCGTTATACCGATGAGATGGCGGATTGTAACTATTATGTTTCTTTAGAAAAGGATTATTTGGCGTAATTGAACTAAGGCCGACTTAAATCTTGAGTAAATATGTCAAATCAGACGCACACTGTACTTTTTAAAACTATTTACCGTTTCGTTGACCCGTAAAAAATGGCAATCAATTATACAGTTTTATCAACATTGCAGTGCCTTGCTTTCAAGCGCGTCATTAATTAAGCCATGTGCTAATAGGCCTATTAATAGGATTAATGATAATCAATCATTACACGGAATACCCCCCAGGTTTCCCCAGGCGTTGGTATCAGAAACTCAAAACGGCTCAATTAATTGTTTGATGATTGAGCTATTTACCCTCGCCTCCGGCGAACCATGTGGGTGAGCAAGCTATTTCCTCAATGATGATTGAGCTATTTACCCTCGCCTCCGGTGAACCATGTGGGTGAGCAAGCTATTTCCTCAATGATGATTGAGCTATTTACCCTCGCCTCCGGTGAACCATGTGGGTGAGCAAGCTATTTCCTCAATGATGATTGAGCTTATTTACCCTCGCCTCCGGCGAACCATGTGGGTGAGCGCATTAATGGTCTCGGGTGTTGAAAATGTATTCATATGACTGACCAGGGAAAATATATCGACGCCTGTTCCCAGGCTACCGTGTAGTAACAAGCAAGCTAATCCAGGCATAGGCTTACAAGTATATATGCATGTAAACACTATACACCTGGGCATGTAATGTGGAGTCAATTTAGAACGGTATAGGTTTTCACTATAATGAGACTTTACTGGTTTTTCTATTACCTCCCTTGATGGATAATGTCAGATTTATCCCGAAATGTTTATTGGTCCTTTTAGTTGGAATCCTTTGTGTTTAATGTTGTCATCTAACCAGATGTTGCGTTAGGATAAATGTAATTTTATCAAAAATCATGTTAATTAATTGAACCAATTTTTACAGTAAGGTATCCATTGGATATGTTAAAGGATATCTGTCGAGATTTAATAATTATAAGACGAGAATACGGATGTAAATGGAAAACATGTGGTGTAAAGGAAAAATGATAAAAACAGAGGAAACCAATTAAGAGGACCAATATACTTTTAGGAGTATTCAGGGGCAGTAACTGTTTCTCATTGTATTGAGTTGAATTTTAGCCCCTAGACCAGTGTTTGTATGGAGCGGATAGGTACGGTACTTTATAATGCATTTCAGTACTTCATTCGCGATAGCGCAGTGGATGCGCGTTCGCTTCAGGTGTGAGCCCTGCTGGAGCTGTTACAATTGTGTCCTTAGGCAAGGCATTTAAATTCCACATTGCCTCTTCTCTCTCCTTCATGGCGATGAATTCCATCAGGAGAGTGATTAATATAAGTTGAAAGAACTTGTTTCGCAATCGAGCTAAAATAAATTTGTGTAAAAAAAAAAGTACTTCATTCGTTTGTTATTCCTGAGATTGCTGTTAGTAGTATTGTTAGTTTAATCACAGTTGACTGTACTGCGGCCTAGTGGTTATGGTATGTGCCTGCTGGGCTGGAGATTGGTTGTTCGCATCTTATCCTGGGGTTTGTTCTGGTATGTCCTGTTAGTGAGTCCCCAGCTGTGTATATAATGGTTGCCTATCAGCCTGGCTTCCAGGATTAAATCCGGGAAAATGTGATGTTCACATCAAGTGGTGTCTCGTAAGTCTGAAATAGCTGGCCCTTTCAATACAGGTAACATGCACTTTATATTCTGGTACAATTGGTGTACTTGTAGGTTGATGCCATGGATATTCTGGACTACGTGGACCAACATGTTGGCAGAGATATGGATTGCCTTAGTGATCACACTACAACCCTGAGAGCCCACACACCAGACTCGGATGGTTCCTCAATTTGGTGGGCACCAGAGAGCGTCACGTGCATAAAGTCTGTACTTCCTTCTCCACCGAAATCACCCGGTGGGCCTAAATTCTACCCGAAGAAAATGTATTAAAATGATGTCCTGCAATGTGTATGCAGGCTCAATGTACATGTTGTATGTCCTGCAATGTGTATGCAGGCTCAATGTACATGTTGTATGTCCTGCAATGTGTATGCAGGCTCAATGTACATGTTGTATGTCCTGCAATGTGTATGCAGGCTCAATGTACATGTTGGATGTTCTGCAATGTGTATGCAGGCTCAATGTACATGTTGTATGTCCTGCAATGTGTATGCAGGCTCAATGTACATGTTGGATGTTCTGCAATGTGTATGCAGGCTCAATGTACATGTTGGATGTCCTGCAATGTGTATGCAGGCTCAATGTACATGTTGGATGTTCTGCAATGTGTATGCAGGCTCAATGTACATGTTGTATGTCCTGCAATGTGTATGCAGGCTCAATGTACATGTTGGATGTCCTGCAATGTGTATGCAGGCTCAATGTACATGTTGTATGTCCTGCAATGTGTATGCAGGCTCAATGTACATGTTGGATGTTCTGCAATGTGTATGCAGGCTCAATGTACATGTTGTATGTCCTGCAATGTGTATGCAGGCTCAATGTACATGTTGGATGTTCTGCAATGTGTATGCAGGCTCAATGTACATGTTGGATGTCCTGCAATGTGTATGCAGGCTCAATGTACATGTTGGATGTTCTGCAATGTGTATGCAGGCTCAATGTACATGTTGTATGTCCTGCAATGTGTATGCAGGCTCAATGTACATGTTGGATGTCCTGCAATGTGTATGCAGGCTCAATGTACATGTTGGATGTCCTGCAATGTGTATGCAGGCTCAATGTACATGTTGTATGTCCTGCAATGTGTATGCAGGCTCAATGTACATGTTGTATGTCCTGCAATGTGTATGCAGGCTCAATGTACATGTTGTATGTCCTGCAATGTGTATGCAGGCTCAATGTACATGTTGTATGTCCTGCAATGTGTATGCAGGCTCAATGTACATGTTGTATGTCCTGCAATGTGTATGCAGGCTCAATGTACATGTTGTATGTCCTGCAATGTGTATGCAGGCTCAATGTACATGTTGTATGTCCTGCAATGTGTATGCAGGCTCAATGTACATGTTGGATGTCCTGCAATGTGTATGCAGGCTCAATGTACATGTTGGATGTCCTGCAATGTGTATGCAGGCTCAATGTACATGTTGTATGTCCTGCAATGTGTATGCAGGCTCAATGTACATGTTGGATGTCCTGCAATGTGTATGCAGTTTCAATGTACATGTTGGATGTTCTGCAATGTGTATGCAGTTTCAATGTACATGTTGGATGTTCTGCAATGTGTATGCAGTTTCAATGTACATGTTGTATGTTCTGCAATGTGTATGCAGGCTCAATGTACATGTTGTATGTTCTGCAATGTGTATGCAGGCTCAATGTACATGTTGTATGTCCTGCAATGTGTATGCAGGCTCAATGTACATGTTGTATGTCCTGCAATGTGTATGCAGGCTCAATGTACATGTTGTATGTCCTGCAATGTGTATGCAGGCTCAATGTACATGTTGTATGTTCTGCAATGTGTATGCAGGCTCAATGTACATGTTGTATGTCCTGCAATGTGTATGCAGGCTCAATGTACATGTTGTATGTCCTGCAATGTGTATGCAGGCTCAATGTACATGTTGTATGTCCTGCAATGTGTATGCAGGCTCAATGTACATGTTGTATGTCCTGCAATGTGTATGCAGGCTCAATGTACATGTTGTATGTCCTGCAATGTGTATGCAGGCTCAATGTACATGTTGTATGTCCTGCAATGTGTATGCAGGCTCAATGTACATGTTGTATGTCCTGCAATGTGTATGCAGGCTCAATGTACATGTTGTATGTCCTGCAATGTGTATTCAGGCTCAATGTACATGTTGTATGTCCTGCAATGTGTATGCAGGCTCAATGTACATGTTGGATGTCCTGCAATGTGTATGCAGGCTCAATGTACATGTTGTATGTCCTGCAATGTGTATGCAGGCTCAATGTACATGTTGTATGTCCTGCAATGTGTATGCAGGCTCAATGTACATGTTGTATGTCCTGCAATGTGTATGCAGGCTCAATGTACATGTTGGATGTCCTGCAATGTGTATGCAGGCTCAATGTACATGTTGTATGTCCTGCAATGTGTATGCAGGCTCAATGTACATACAGGTTGTATGTCCTGCAATGTGTATGCAGGCTCAATGTACATACAGGTTGTATGTCCTGCAATGTGTATGCAGGCTCAATGTACATACAGGTTGTATGTCCTGCAATGTGTATGCAGGCTCAATGTACATACAGGTTGTATGTCCTGCAATGTGTATGCAGGCTCAATGTACATGTTGGATGTCCTGCAATGTGTATGCAGGCTCAATGTACATGTTGGATGTCCTGCAATGTGTATGCAGGCTCAATGTACATGTTGTATGTCCTGCAATGTGTATGCAGGCTCAATGTACATACAGGTTGTATGTCCTGCAATGTGTATGCAGGCTCAATGTACATGTTGTATGTCCTGCAATGTGTATGCAGGCTCAATGTACATACAGGTTGTATGTCCTGCAATGTGTATGCAGGCTCAATGTACATACAGGTTGTATGTCCTGCAATGTGTATGCAGGCTCAATGTACATACAGGTTGTATGTCCTGCAATGTGTATGCAGGCTCAATGTACATGTTGGATGTCCTGCAATGTGTATGCAGGCTCAATGTACATGTTGGATGTCCTGCAATGTGTATGCAGGCTCAATGTACATGTTGGATGTCCTGCAATGTGTATGCAGGCTCAATGTACATGTTGGATGTCCTGCAATGTGTATGCAGGCTCAATGTACATGTTGGATGTCCTGCAATGTGTATGCAGGCTCAATGTACATGTTGGATGTCCTGCAATGTGTATGCAGGCTCAATGTACATGTTGGATGTCCTGCAATGTGTATACAGGCTCAATGTACATGTTGTATGTCCTGCAATGTGTATGCAGGCTCAATGTACATGTTGTATGTCCTGCAATGTGTATGCAGGCTCAATGTACATGTTGGATGTCCTGCAATGTGTATGCAGGCTCAATGTACATGTTGGATGTCCTGCAATGTGTATGCAGGCTCAATGTACATGTTGGATGTCCTGCAATGTGTATGCAGGCTCAATGTACATGTTGGATGTCCTGCAATGTGTATGCAGGCTCAATGTACATGTTGGATGTCCTGCAATGTGTATGCAGTTTCAATGTACATGTTGTATGTCCTGCAATGTGTATGCAGTTTCAATGTACATGTTGTATGTCCTGCAATGTGTATGCAGATTCAATGTACATGTTGTATGTCCTGCAATGTGTATGCAGTTTCAATGTACATGTTGTATGTCCTGCAATGTGTATACAGTTTCAATGTACATACAGGTTGTATGTCCTGCAATGTGTATACAGTTTCAATGTACATGTTGTATGTCCAGCAATGTGTATACAGTTTCAATGTACATACAGGTTGTATGTCCTGCAATGTGTATGCAGTTTCAATGTACATGTTGTATGTCCTGCAATGTGTATGCAGTTTCAATGTACAGGTTGTATGTCCTGCAATGTGTATACAGTTTCAATGTACATGTTGTATGTCCTGCAATGTGTATGCAGTTTCAATGTACATACATGTTGTATGTCCTGTAATGTGTATGCAGTTTCAATGTACATACAGGTTGTATGTCCTGCAATGTGTATGCAGTTTCAATGTACATGTTGTATGTCCTGCAATGTGTATGCAGTTTCAATGTACATACATGTTGTATGTCCTGCAATGTGTATGCAGTTTCAATGTACATACAGGTTGTATGTCCTGCAATGTGTATGCAGTTTCAATGTACATGTTGTATGTCCTGCAATGTGTATGCAGTTTCAATGTACATACATGTTGTATGTCCTGCAATGTGTATGCAGTTTCAATGTACATACATGTTGTATGTCCTGCAATGTGTATGCAGTTTCAATGTACATACATGTTGTATGTCCTGCAATGTGTATGCAGTTTCAATGTACATACAGGTTGTATGTCCTGCAATGTGTATGCAGTTTCAATGTACATACATGTTGTATGTCCTGCAATGTGTATGCAGTTTCAATGTACATACATGTTGTATGTCCTGCAATGTGTATGCAGTTTCAATGTACATACAGGTTGTATGTCCTGCAATGTGTATGCAGTTTCAATGTACATACAGGTTGTATGTCCTGCAATGTGTATGCAGTTTCAATGTACATACAGGTTGTATGTCCTGCAATGTGTATGCAGTTTCAATGTACATACAGGTTGTATGTCCTGCAATGTGTATGCAGTTTCAATGTACATACATGTTGTATGTCCTGCAATGTGTATGCAGTTTCAATGTACATACAGGTTGTATGTCCTGCAATGTGTATGCAGTTTCAATGTACATACATGTTGTATGTCCTGCAATGTGTATGCAGTTTCAATGTACATACAGGTTGTATGTCCTGCAATGTGTATGCAGTTTCAATGTACATACAGGTTGTATGTCCTGCAATGTGTATGCAGTTTCAATGTACATACATGTTGTATGTCCTGCAATGTGTATGCAGTTTCAATGTACAGGTTGTATGTCCTGCAATGTGTATGCAGTTTCAATGTACAGGTTGTATGTCCTGCAATGTGTATGCAGTTTCAATGTACATACAGGTTGTATGTCCTGCAATGTGTATGCAGTTTCAATGTACATACAGGTTGTATGTCCTGCAATGTGTATGCAGTTTCAATGTACATACATGTTGTATGTCCTGCAATGTGTATGCAGTTTCAATGTACATACAGGTTGTATGTCCTGCAATGTGTATGCAGTTTCAATGTACATACAGGTTGTATGCCCTGCAATGTGTATGCAGTTTCAATGTACATACATGTTGTATGTCCTGCAATGTGTATGCAGTTTCAATGTACAGGTTGTATGTCCTGCAATGTGTATGCAGTTTCAATGTACAGGTTGTATGTCCTGCAATGTGTATGCAGTTTCAATGTACATACAGGTTGTATGTCCTGCAATGTGTATGCAGTTTCAATGTACAGGTTGTATGTCCTGCAATGTGTATACAGTGTCAATGTACAGGTTGTATGTCCTGCAATGTGTATGCAGTTTCAATGTACAGGTTGTATGTCCTGCAATGTGTATACAGTTTCAATGTACAGGTTGTATGTCCTGCAATGTGTATACAGTTTCAATGTACAGGTTGTATGTCCTGCAATGTGTATACAGTTTCAATGTACATACATGTTGTATGTCCTGCAATGTGTATGCAGTTTCAATGTACATGTTGTATGTCCTGCAATGTGTATGCAGTTTCAATGTACATACATGTTGTATGTCCTGCAATGTGTATACAGTTTCAATGTACATACAGTTGTATGTCCTGCAATGTGTATGCAGTTTCAATGTACATACAGGTTGTATGTCCTGCAATGTGTATGCAGTTTCAATGTACATGTTGTATGTCCTGCAATGTGTATGCAGTTTCAATGTACATGTTGTATGTCCTGCAATGTGTATACAGTTTCAATGTACATACAGGTTGTATGTCCTGCAATGTGTATGCAGTTTCAATGTACATGTTGTATGTCCTGCAATGTGTATACAGTTTCAATGTACATACAGGTTGTATGTCCTGCAATGTGTATGCAGTTTCAATGTACAGGTTGTATGTCCTGCAATGTGTATGCAGTTTCAATGTACATGTTGTATGTCCTGCAATGTGTATGCAGTTTCAATGTACATACATGTTGTATGTCCTGCAATGTGTATGCAGTTTCAATGTACATACAGTTGTATGTCCTGCAATGTGTATGCAGTTTCAATGTACATGTTGTATGTCCTGCAATGTGTATGCAGTTTCAATGTACAGGTTGTATGTCCTGCAATGTGTATACAGTTTCAATGTACATACATGTTGTATGTCCTGCAATGTGTATGCAGTTTCAATGTACATGTTGTATGTCCTGCAATGTGTATGCAGTTTCAATGTACATACATGTTGTATGTCCTGCAATGTGTATACAGTTTCAATGTACATACAGTTGTATGTCCTGCAATGTGTATGCAGTTTCAATGTACATACAGGTTGTATGTCCTGCAATGTGTATGCAGTTTCAATGTACATGTTGTATGTCCTGCAATGTGTATGCAGTTTCAATGTACATGTTGTATGTCCTGCAATGTGTATACAGTTTCAATGTACATACAGGTTGTATGTCCTGCAATGTGTATGCAGTTTCAATGTACATGTTGTATGTCCTGCAATGTGTATACAGTTTCAATGTACATACAGGTTGTATGTCCTGCAATGTGTATGCAGTTTCAATGTACAGGTTGTATGTCCTGCAATGTGTATGCAGTTTCAATGTACATGTTGTATGTCCTGCAATGTGTATGCAGTTTCAATGTACATACATGTTGTATGTCCTGCAATGTGTATGCAGTTTCAATGTACATACATGTTGTATGTCCTGCAATGTGTATGCAGTTTCAATGTACATGTTGTATGTCCTGCAATGTGTATGCAGTTTCAATGTACATGTTGTATGTCCTGCAATGTGTATGCAGTTTCAATGTACATACATGTTGTATGTCCTGCAATGTGTATGCAGTTTCAATGTACATGTTGTATGTCCTGCAATGTGTATGCAGTTTCAATGTACATGTTGTATGTCCTGCAATGTGTATGCAGATTCAATGTACATGTTGTATGTCCTGCAATGTGTATACAGTTTCAATGTACATACAGGTTGTATGTCCTGCAATGTGTATACAGTTTCAATGTACATACAGGTTGTATGTCCTGCAATGTGTATACAGTTTCAATGTACATACAGGTTGTATGTCCTGCAATGTGTATACAGTTTCAATGTACATGTTGTATGTCCTGCAATGTGTATACAGTTTCAATGTACATGTTGGATGTCCTGCAATGTGTATACAGTTTCAATGTACATGTATGTCCTGCAATGTGTATGCAGTTTCAATGTACATGTTGTATGTCCTGCAATGTGTATGCAGTTTCAATGTACATGTTGTATGTCCTGCAATGTGTGTGCAGTTTCAATGTACATACAGGTTGTATGTCCTGCAATGTGTATGCAGTTTCAATGTACATACAGGTTGTATGTCCTGCAATGTGTATACAGTTTCAATGTACATACAGGTTGTATGTCCTGCAATGTGTATGCAGTTTCAATGTACATACAGGTTGTATGTCCTGCAATGTGTATGCAGTTTCAATGTACATGTTGTATGTCCTGCAATGTGTATACAGTTTCAATGTACAGGTTGTATGTCCTGCAATGTGTATACAGTTTCAATGTACAGGTTGTATGTCCTGCAATGTGTATACAGTTTCAATGTACAGGTTGTATGTCCTGCAATGTGTATACAGTTTCAATGTACATGTTGTATGTCCTGCAATGTGTATACAGTTTCAATGTACATACAGGTTGTATGTCCTGCAATGTGTATACAGTTTCAATGTACATGTTGTATGTCCTGCAATGTGTATGCAGTTTCAATGTACATGTTGTATGTCCTGCAATGTGTATGCAGATTCAATGTACATGTTGTATGTCCTGCAATGTGTATGCAGTTTCAATGTACATGTTGTATGTCCTGCAATGTGTATACAGTTTCAATGTACATACAGGTTGTATGTCCTGCAATGTGTATACAGTTTCAATGTACATGTTGTATGTCCTGCAATGTGTATACAGTTTCAATGTACATACAGGTTGTATGTCCTGCAATGTGTATGCAGTTTCAATGTACATACAGGTTGTATGTCCTGCAATGTGTATGCAGTTTCAATGTACAGGTTGTATGTCCTGCAATGTGTATACAGTTTCAATGTACATGTTGTATGTCCTGCAATGTGTATGCAGTTTCAATGTACATACATGTTGTATGTCCTGCAATGTGTATGCAGTTTCAATGTACATACAGGTTGTATGTCCTGCAATGTGTATGCAGTTTCAATGTACATACAGGTTGTATGTCCTGCAATGTGTATGCAGTTTCAATGTACAGGTTGTATGTCCTGCAATGTGTATACAGTTTCAATGTACATGTTGTATGTCCTGCAATGTGTATGCAGTTTCAATGTACATACATGTTGTATGTCCTGCAATGTGTATGCAGTTTCAATGTACATACAGGTTGTATGTCCTGCAATGTGTATGCAGTTTCAATGTACATGTTGTATGTCCTGCAATGTGTATGCAGTTTCAATGTACATACATGTTGTATGTCCTGCAATGTGTATGCAGTTTCAATGTACATACATGTTGTATGTCCTGCAATGTGTATGCAGTTTCAATGTACATACATGTTGTATGTCCTGCAATGTGTATGCAGTTTCAATGTACATACAGGTTGTATGTCCTGCAATGTGTATGCAGTTTCAATGTACATACATGTTGTATGTCCTGCAATGTGTATGCAGTTTCAATGTACATACATGTTGTATGTCCTGCAATGTGTATGCAGTTTCAATGTACATACATGTTGTATGTCCTGCAATGTGTATGCAGTTTCAATGTACATACAGGTTGTATGTCCTGCAATGTGTATGCAGTTTCAATGTACATACAGGTTGTATGTCCTGCAATGTGTATGCAGTTTCAATGTACATACATGTTGTATGTCCTGCAATGTGTATGCAGTTTCAATGTACATACAGGTTGTATGTCCTGCAATGTGTATGCAGTTTCAATGTACATACAGGTTGTATGTCCTGCAATGTGTATGCAGTTTCAATGTACATACATGTTGTATGTCCTGCAATGTGTATGCAGTTTCAATGTACATACAGGTTGTATGTCCTGCAATGTGTATGCAGTTTCAATGTACATACATGTTGTATGTCCTGCAATGTGTATGCAGTTTCAATGTACATACAGGTTGTATGTCCTGCAATGTGTATGCAGTTTCAATGTACATACATGTTGTATGTCCTGCAATGTGTATGCAGTTTCAATGTACATACATGTTGTATGTCCTGCAATGTGTATGCAGTTTCAATGTAC
>CM026402.1:33053942-33074598 GCA_014843695.1 Archivesica marissinica | reverse complement strand
TCAATTCTTACAGATTCCTGGAATAAATTAATCTGTTTGAAATTATCAATTCTTACAGATTCCTGAAATAAACTAATCTGTTTGAAATGATCAATTCTTACAGATTCCTGGAATAAACTAATCTGTTTGAAATTATCAATTCTTACAGATTCCTGGAATAAACTAATCTGTTTGAAATTATCAATTCTTACAGATTCCTGGAATAAAATAATCTGTTTGAAATTATCAATTCTTACAGATACCTGGAATAAACTAATCTGTTTGAAATGATCAATTCTTACAGATTCCTGGAATAAACTAATCTGTTTGAAATGATCAATTCTTACAGATTCCTGAAATAAACTAATCTGTTTGAAATGATCAATTCTTACAGATTCCTGGAATAAACTAATCTGTTTGAAATGATCAATTCGATTCCTGGAATAAACTAATCTGTTTGAAATGATCAATTCATACAGATTCCTGGAATAAACTAATCTGTTTGAAATGATCAATTCTTACAGATCCTGGAATAAACTAATCTGTTTGAAATGATCAATTCTTACAGATTCCTGAAATAAACTAATCTGTTTGAAATGATCAATTCTTACAGATTCCTGGAATAAATTAATCTGTTTGAAATTATCAATTCTTACAGATTCCTGGAATAAACTAATCTGTTTGAAATTATCAATTCTTACAGACCAAAAACAAAAAACAACACATTCCTGGAATAAACTAATCTGTTGAAATGATCAATTCTTACAGATTCCTGGAATAAACTAATCTGTTTGAAATGATCAATTCTTACAGATTCCTGGAATAAACTAATCTGTTTGAAATGATCAATTCTTACAGATTCCTGGAATAAACTAATCTGTTTGAAATGATCAATTCTTACAGATACCTGGAATAAAATAATCTGTTTGAAATGATCAATTCTTACAGATACCTGGAATAAACTAATCTGTTTGAAATGATCAATTCATACAGATTCCTGGAATAAACTAATCTGTTTGAAATGATCAATTCTTACAGATTCCTGAAATAAACTAATATGTTTGAAATGATCAATTCTTACAGATTCCTGGAATAAACTAATCTGTTTGAAATGATCAATTCGATTCCTGGAATAAACTAATCTGTTTGAAATGATCAATTCATACAGATTCCTGGAATAAACTAATCTGTTTGAAATGATCAATTCTTACAGATTCCTGGAATAAACTAATCTGTTTGAAATGATCAATTCTTACAGATTCCTGAAATAAACTAATATGTTTGAAATGATCAATTCTTACAGATTCCTGGAATAAACTAATCTGTTTGAAATTATCAATTCGATTCCAGGAATAAACTAATCTGTTTGAAATTATCAATTCATACAGATTCCTGGAATAAAATAATCTGTTTGAAATTATCAATTCTTACAGATTCCTGGAATAAACTAATCTGTTGAAATGATCAATTCTTACGGATACCTGGACTAAACTAATCTGTTGAAATGATCAATTCTTACATATTCCTGGAATAAACTAATCTGTTGAAATGATCAATTCTTACAGATTCCTGGAATAAACTAATCTGTTGAAATGATCAATTCTTACAGATACCTGGAATAAACTAATCTGTTGAAATGATCAATTCTTACAGATTCCTGGAATAAGCTACTCTGTTTGAAATGATCAATTCTTACAGATACCTGGAATAAACGAATCTGTTGAAATTATCAATTCTTACAGATACCTGGACTAAACTAATCTGTTGAAATGATCAATTCTTACAGATCCTGGAATAAACTAATCTGTTTGAAATGATCAATTCTTACAGATTCCTGGAATAAACTAATCTGTTTGAAATGATCAATTCTTACAGATTCCTGGAATAAACTAATCTGTTTGAAATGATCAATTCTTACAGATTCCTGGAATAAACTAATCTGTTTGAAATGATCAATTCTTACAGATTCCTGGAATAAACTAATCTGTTTGAAATGATCAATTCTTACAGATCCTGGAATAAAATAATCTGTTTGAAATGATCAATTCTTACAGATTCCTGGAATAAACTAATCTGTTTGAAATGATCAATTCTTACAGATACCTGGAATAAAATCATCTGTTTGAAATTATCAATTCTTACAGATTCCTTGAATAAACTAATCTGTTTGAAATTATTAATTCTTACAGATTCCTGAAATAAACTAATCTGATTGAAATGATCAATTCATACAGATTCCTGGAATAAAATAATCTGTTTGAAATTATCAATTCTTACAGATTCCTGGAATAAACTAATCTGTTTGAAATTATTAATTCTTACAGATTCCTGAAATAAACTAATCTGTTTGAAATGATCAATTCTTACAGATACCTGGAATAAAATCATCTGTTTGAAATTATCAATTCTTACAGATTCCTTGAATAAACTAATCTGTTTGAAATTATTAATTCTTACAGATTCCTGAAATAAACTAATCTGATTGAAATGATCAATTCATACAGATTCCTGGAATAAAATAATCTGTTTGAAATTATCAATTCTTACAGATTCCTGGAATAAACTAATCTGTTTGAAATTATTAATTCTTACAGATTCCTGAAATAAACTAATCTGTTTGAAATGATCAATTCATACAGATTCCTGGAATAAAATAATCTGTTTGAAATTATCAATTCTTACAGATTCCTGGAATAAACTAATCTGTTGAAATTATCAATTCTTACAGATACCTGGACTAAACTAATCTGTTGAAATGATCAATTCTTACAGATTCCCGGAATAAACTAATCTGTTGAAATGATCAATTCTTACAGATACCTGGAATAAACTAATCTGTTGAAATGATCAATTCTTACAGATACCTGGAATAAAATAATCTGTTTGAAATGATCAATTCTTACAGATACCTGGAATAAACTAATCTGTTTGAAATGATCAATTCATACAGATTCCTGGAATAAACTAATCTGTTTGAAATGATCAATTCTTACAGATTCCTGAAATAAACTAATATGCTTGAAATGATCAATTCTTACAGATTCCTGGAATAAACTAATCTGTTTGAAATGATCAATTCTTTCAGATACCTGGAATAAAATCATCTGTTTGAAATAATCAATTCTTACAGATTCCTGGAATAAACTAATCTGTTTGAAATGATCAATTCTTACAGATTCCTGGAATAATCTAATCTGTTTGAAATGATCAATTCTTACAGATACCTGGAATAAAACCATCTGTTTGAAATTATCAATTCTTACAGATTCCTGGAATAAATTAATCTGTTTGAAATTATTAATTCTTACAGATTCCTGAAATAAACTAATCTGTTTGAAATGATCAATTCATACAGATTCCTGGAATAAAAAACTCTGTTTGAAATTATCAATTCTTACAGATTCCTGGAATAAACTAATCTGTTGAAATTATCAATTCTTACAGATTCCTGGAATAAACTAATCTGTTTGAAATGATTAATTCTTACAGATACCTTGAATAAACTAATCTGTTGCAATGATCAATTCTTACAGATACCTGGAATAAAATAATCTGTTTGAAATTATCAATTCTTACAGATACCTGGAATAAACTAATCTGTTTGAAATGATCAATTCATACAGATTCCTGGAATAAACTAATCTGTTTGAAATGATCAATTCTTACAGATTCCTGAAATAAACTAATATGTTTGAAATGATCAATTCTTACAGATTCCTGGAATAAACTAATCTGTTTGAAATGATCAATTCGATTCCTGGAATAAACTAATCTGTTTGAAATGATCAAATCATACAGATTCCTGGAATAAACTAATCTGTTTGAAATGATCAATTCTTACAGATTCCTGGAATAAACTAATCTGTTTGAAATTATCAATTCTTACATATTCCTGGAATAAGCTAATCTGTTTGAAATGATCAATTCTTACAGATTCCTGGAATAAATTAATCTGTTTGAAATTATTAATTCTTACAGATTCCTGAAATAAACTAATCTGTTTGAAATTATCAATTCTTACAGATTCCTGGAATAAACTAATCTGTTTGAAATTATCAATTCTTACATATTCCTGGAATAAACTAATCTGTTTGAAATGATCAATTCTTACAGATTCCTGGAATAAACTAATCTGTTTGAAATGATCAATTCTTACAGATTCCTGGAATAAACTAATCTGTTTGAAATGATCAATTCTTACAGATTCCTGGAATAAGCTAATCTGTTTGAAATGATCAATTCCTACAGATACCTGGAATAAAATATTCTGTTTGAAATGATCAATTCTTACAGATACCTGGAATAAACTAATCTGTTTGAAATGATCAATTCTTACAGATTCTTGGAATAAGATAATCTGTTTGAAATGATCAATTCTTACAGATACCTGGAATAAAATAATCTGTTTGAAATGATCAATTCTTACAGATACCTGGAATAAACTAATCTGTTTGAAATGATCAATTCTTACAGATTCCTGGAATAAACTAATCTGTTTGAAATTATCAATTCTTACAGATTCCTGGAATAAACTAATCTGTTTGAAATGATCAATTCTTACAGATTCCTGGAATAAACTAATCTGTTTGAAATGATCAATTCTTACAGATTCCTGGAATAAACTAATCTGTTTGAAATGATCAATTCTCAGATACCTGGAATAAATATCTGTTGAAATGATCAATTCTTACAGATTCCTGGAATAAACTAATCTGTTTGAAATGATCAATTCTTACAGATACCTGGAATAAAATCATCTGTTTGAAATTATCAATTCTTACAGATTCTTGAATAAACTAATCTGTTTGAAATTATTAATTCTTACAGATTCCTGAAATAAACTAATCTGATTGAAATGATCAATTCATACAGATTCCTGGAATAAAATAATCTGTTTGAAATTATCAATTCTTACAGATTCCTGGAATAAACTAATCTGTTTGAAATTATCAATTCTTACAGATTCCTGGAATAAACTAATCTGTTTGAAATGATCAATTCATACAGATTCCTGGAATAAAATAATCTGTTTGAAATTATCAATTCTTACAGATTCCTGGAATAAACTAATCTGTTGAAATTATCAATTCTTACAGATACCTGGACTAAACTAATCTGTTGAAATGATCAATTCTTACAGATTCCTGGAATAAACTAATCTGTTGAAATGATCAATTCTTACAGATACCTGGAATAAACTAATCTGTTGAAATGATCAATTCTTACAGATACCTGGAATAAAATAATCTGTTTGAAATGATCAATTCTTACAGATACCTGGAATAAACTAATCTGTTTGAAATGATCAATTCATACAGATTCCTGGAATAAACTAATCTGTTTGAAATGATCAATTCTTACAGATTCCTGAAATAAACTAATGTTGAAATGATCAATTCTTACAGATTCCTGGAATAAACTAATCTGTTTGAAATGATCAATTCTTACAGATTCCTGGAATAAACTAATCTGTTTGAAATGATCAATTCGATTCCTGGAATAAACTAATCTGTTTGAAATGATCAATTCATACAGATTCCTGGAATAAACTAATCTGTTTGAAATGATCAATTCTTACAGATTCCTGGAATAAACTAATCTGTTTGAAATTATCAATTCTTACAGATTCCTGGAATAAGCTAATCTGTTTGAAATGATCAATTCTTACAGATACCTGGAATAAACTAATCTGTTTGAAATTATCAATTCTTACAGATTCCTGGAATAAACTAATCTGTTTGAAATGATCAATTCTTACAGATTCCTGGAATAAACTAATCTGTTTGAAATGACCAATTCTTACAGATTCCTGGAATAAATTAATCTTTTTGAAATTATCAATACTTACAGATTACTGGAATAAAATCCTCTGTTGAAATGATCAATTCTTACAGATACATGGAATAAACTAATCTGTTTGAAATTATCAATTCTTACAGATTACTGGAATAAAATCCTCTGTTGAAATGATCAATTCTTACAGATACCTGGAATAAACTAATCTGTTTGAAATTATCAATTCTTACAGATTCCTGGAATAAACTAATCTGTTTGAAATGATCAATTCTTACAGATTACTGGAATAAACTAATCTGTTTGAAATGATCAATTCTTACAGATTCCTGGAATAAACTAATCTGTTTGAAATGATAAATTCTTACAGATTCCTGGAATAAGCTAATCTGTTTGAATTTATCAATTCTTACAGATTCCTGGAATAAAATCCTTTGTTGAAATGATCAATTCTTACAGATACCTGGAATAAACTAATCTGTTTGAAATTATCAATTCTTACAGATTCCTGAAATAAACTAATCTGTTTGAAATGATCAATTCTTACAGATTCCTGGAATAAACTAATATGTTGAAATGATCAATTCTTACAGATTCCTGGAATAAACTAATCTGTTTGAAATGATCAATTCTTACAGATACCTGGAATAAAATAATCTGTTTGAAATGATCAATTCTTACAGATACCTGGAATAAACTAATCTGTTTGAAATGATCAATTCATACAGATTCCTGGAATAAACTAATCTGTTTGAAATGATCAATTCTTACAGATTCCTGAAATAAACTAATATGTTTGAAATGATCAATTCTTACAGATTCCTAGAATAAACTAATCTGTTTGAAATGATCAATTCGATTCCTGGAATAAACTAATCTGTTTGAAATGATCAATTCATACAGATTCCTGGAATAAACTAATCTGTTTGAAATGATCAATTCTTACAGATTCCTGGAATAAACTAATCTGTTTGAAATGATCAATTCTTACAGATTCCTGGAATAACTAATCTGTTTGAAATGATCAATTCTTACAGATACCTGGAATAAACTAATCTGTTTGAAATTATCAATTCTTACAGATACCTGGAATAAACTAATCTGTTGAAATGATCAATTCTTACAGATTCCTGGAATAAACTAATCTGTTGAAATGATCAATTCTTACAGATACCTGGAATAAACTAATCTGTTGAAATGATCAATTCTTACAGATACCTGGAATAAAATAATCTGTTTGAAATGATCAATTCTTACAGATACCTGGAATAAACTAATCTGTTTGAAATGATCAATTCATACAGATTCCTGGAATAAACTAATCTGTTTGAAATGATCAATTCTTACAGATTCCTGAAATAAACTAATATGTTTGAAATGATCAATTCTTACAGATTCCTGGAATAAACTAATCTGTTTGAAATGATCAATTCTTACAGATTCCTGGAATAAAATAATCTGTTTGAAATGATCAATTCTTACAGATTCCTGGAATAAACTAATCTGTTTGAAATGATCAATTCTTACAGATTCCTGGAATAAACTAATCTGTTTGAAATGATCAATTCTTACAGATACCTGGAATAAAAAATCTGTTGAAATATCAATTCTTACAGATTCCTGGAATAAACTAATCTGTTTGAAATATCAATTCTTACAGATTCCTGGAATAAACTAATCTGTTTGAAATGATCAATTCTACAGATCCTGGAATAAAAAATCTGTTTGAAATATCAATTCTTACAGATTCCTGGAATAAACTAATCTGTTGAAATATCAATTCTTACAGATTCCTGGAATAAACTAATCTGTTTGAAATGATCAATTCTTACAGATTCCTGGAATAAACTAATCTGTTGAAATGATCAATTCTTACAGATTCCTGGAATAAACTAATCTGTTTGAAATGATCAATTCTTACAGATTCCTGGAATAAACTAATCTGTTTGAAATGATCAATTCATACAGATTCCTGGAATAAACTAATCTGTTTGAAATTATCAATTCTTACAGATACCTGGAATAAACTAATCTGTTGAAATTATCAATTCTTACAGATTCCTGGAATAAACTAATCTGTTTGAAATGATCAATTCTTACAGATACCTGAAATAAAATAATCTGTTTGAAATGATCAATTCTTACAGATACCTGGAATAAACTAATCTGTTTGAAATGATCAATTCTTACAGATTCCTGGAATAAACTAATCTGTTTGAAATGATCAATTCTTACAGATTCCTGAAATAAACTAATCTGTTGAAATGATCAATTCTTACAGATTCCTGGAATAAACTAATCTGTTTGAAATACAACAACCAAAACAACTTGAAATGATCAATTCTTACAGATTCTGGAATAAACTAATCTGTTGAAATGATCAATTCTTACAGATTCCTGGAATAAACTAATCTGTTTGAAATGATCAATTCTTACAGATTCCTGGAATAAACTAATCTGTTTGAAATGATCAATTCTTACAGATTCCTGGAATAAAAACAAAACAACAAACAAAAAACAACCAACAAAAAAAAAACAACACCAAAAACAACAAAACAAACAATCCTGGAATAAACTAATCTGTTGAAATGATCAATTCTTACAGATTCCTGGAATAAACTAATCTGTTTGAAATGATCAATTCTTACAGATTCCTGGAATAAACTAATCTGTTTGAAATTATCAATTCTTACAGATTCCTGGAATAAAATAATCTGTTGAAATGATCAATTCTTACAGATACCTGGAATAAACTAATCTGTTTGAAATTATCAATTCTTACAGATTCCTGGAATAAACTAATCTGTTTGAAATGATCAATTCTTACAGATTCCTGGAATAAAATAATCTGTTTGAAATGATCAATTCTTACAGATACCTGGAATAAACTAATCTGTTGAAATGATCAATTCTTACAGATTCCTGGAATAAACTAATCTGTTTGAAATGATCAATTCTTACAGATACCTGAAATAAAATAATCTGTTTGAAATGATCAATTCTTACAGATTCCTGGAATAAACTAATCTGTTTGAAATGATCAATTCATACAGATTCCGGAATAAACTAATCTGTTTGAAATGATCAATTCTTACAGATTCCTGAAATAAACTAATATGTGAAATGACAAACCAAAACAAATCAATTCTTACAGATACCTGGAATAAACTAATCTGTTGAAATGATCAATTCTTACAGATACCTGGAATAAACTAATCTGTTGAAATGATCAATTCTTACAGATTCCTGGAATAAACTAATCTGTTTGAAATGATCAATTCTTACAGATTCCTGGAATAAACTAATCTGTTTGAAATGATCAATTCTTACAGATTCCTGGAATAAGCTAATCTGTTTGAAATGATCAATTCTTACGATTCCTGGAATAAAATAATCTGTTTGAAATTATCAATTCTTGCAGATTCTTGAAATAAACTAATATGTTTGAAATTATCAATTCTTACAGATTCCTGGAATAAACTAATCTGTTTGAAATGATCAATTCTTACAGATACCTGGAATAAACTAATCTGTTGCAATGATCAATTCTTACAGATACCTGGAATAAAATAATCTGTTTGAAATGATCAATTCTTACAGATACCTGGAATAAACTAATCTGTTTGAAATGATCAATTCATACAGATTCCTGGAATAAACTAATCTGTTTGAAATGATCAATTCTTACAGATTCCTGAAATAAACTAATATGTTTGAAATGATCAATTCTTACAGATTCCTGGAATAAACTAATCTGTTTGAAATGATCAATTCGATTCCTGGAATAAACTAATCTGTTTGAAATGATCAATTCATACAGATTCCTGAAATAAAATAATCTGTTTGAAATTATCAATTCTTACAGATTCCTGGAATAAACTAATCTGTTGAAATGATCAATTCTTACAGATACCTGGACTAAACTAATCTGTTGAAATGATCAATTCTTACATATTCCTGGAATAAACTAATCTGTTGAAATGATCAATTCTTACAGATTCCTGGAATAAACTAATCTGTTGAAATGTTCAATTCTTACAGATACGTGGAATAAACTAATCTGTTGAAATGATCAATTCTTACAGATTCCTGGAATAAACTAATATGTTTGAAATGATCAATTCTTACATATTCCTGGAATAAGCTACTCTGTTTGAAATGATCAATTCTTACAGATACCTGGAATAAACGAATCTGTTGAAATTATCAATTCTTACAGATACCTGGACTAAACTAATCTGTTGAAATGATCAATTCTTACAGATTCCTGGAATAAACTAATCTGTTTGAAATGATCAATTCTTACAGATACCTGAAATAAAATAATCTGTTTGAAATGATCAATTCTTACAGATACCTGGAATAAACTAATCTGTTTGAAATGATCAATTCATACAGATTCCTGGAATAAACTAATCTGTTTGAAATGATCAATTCTTACAGATTCCTGAAATAAACTAATATGTTTGAAATGATCAATTCTTACAGATTCCTGGAATAAACTAATCTGTTTGAAATGATCAATTCGATTCCTGGAATAAACTAATCTGTTTGAAATGATCAATTTATACAGATTCCTGGAATAAACTAATCTGTTTGAAATGATCAATTCTTACAGATTCCTGGAATAAACTAATCTGTTTGAAATGATCAATTCTTACAGATTCCTGGAATAAGCTAATCTGTTTGAAATGATCAATTCTTACAGATACCTGGAATAAAATAATCTGTTTGAAATGATCAATTCTTACAGATACCTGGAATAAACTAATCTGTTTGAAATTATCAATTCTTGCAGATTCTTGAAATAAACTAATATGTTTGAAATTATCAATTCTTACAGATTCCTGGAATAAACTAATCTGTTTGAAATGATCAATTCTTACAGATACCTGGAATAAACTAATCTGTTGCAATGATCAATTCTTACAGATACCTGGAATAAAATAATCTGTTTGAAATGATCAATTCTTACAGATACCTGGAATAAACTAATCTGTTTGAAATGATCAATTCATACAGATTCCTGGAATAAACTAATCTGTTTGAAATGATCAATTCTTACAGATTCCTGAAATAAACTAATATGTTTGAAATGATCAATTCTTACAGATTCCTGGAATAAACTAATCTGTTTGAAATGATCAATTCGATTCCTGGAATAAAATAATCTGTTTGAAATTATCAATTCTTACAGATTCCTGGAATAAACTAATCTGTTGAAATGATCAATTCTTACAGATACCTGGACTAAACTAATCTGTTGAAATGATCAATTCTAACATATTCCTGGAATAAACTAATCTGTTGAAATGATCAATTCTTACAGATTCCTGGAATAAACTAATCTGTTGAAATGTTCAATTCTTACAGATACGTGGAATAAACTAATCTGTTGAAATGATCAATTCTTACAGATTCCTGGAATAAACTAATATGTTTGAAATGATCAATTCTTACATATTCCTGGAATAAGCTACTCTGTTTGAAATGATCAATTCTTACAGATACCTGGAATAAAATAATCTGTTTGAAATTATCAATTCTTACAGATTCCTGGAATAAACTAATCTGTTGAAATTATCAATTCTTACAGATTCCTGGAATAAACTAATCTGTTTGAAATTATCAATTCTTACAGATTCCTGGAATAAACTAATCTGTTGAAATGATCAATTCTTACAGATACCTGGACTAAACTAATCTGTTGAAATGATCAATTCTAACATATTCCTGGAATAAACTAATCTGTTGAAATGATCAATTCTTACAGATTCCTGGAATAAACTAATCTGTTGAAATGTTCAATTCTTACAGATACGTGGAATAAACTAATCTGTTGAAATGATCAATTCTTACAGATTCCTGGAATAAACTAATATGTTTGAAATGATCAATTCTTACATATTCCTGGAATAAGCTACTCTGTTTGAAATGATCAATTCTTACAGATACCTGGAATAAAATAATCTGTTTGAAATTATCAATTCTTACAGATTCCTGGAATAAACTAATCTGTTGAAATTATCAATTCTTACAGATTCCTGGAATAAACTAATCTGTTTGAAATTATCAATTCTTACAGATTCCTGGAATAAACTAATCTGTTTGAAATTATCAATTCTTACAGATTCCTGGAATAAAATCCTCTGTTGAAATGATCAATTCTTACAGATACCTGGAATAAACTAATCTCTTTGAAATGATAAATTCTTACATATTCCTGGAATAAGCTACTCTGTTTGAAATTATCAATTCTTACAGATACCTGGAATAAAATAATCTGTTTGAAATTATCAATTCTTACAGATTCCTGGAATAAACTAATCTGTTGAAATTATCAATTCTTACAGATACCTGGACTAAACTAATCTGTTGAAATGATCAATTCTTACAGATTCCTGGAATAAACTAATCTGTTGAAATGATCAATTCTTACAGATTCCTGAAATAAACTAATCTGTTGAAATGATCAAATCTTACAGATTCTTGGAATAAACTAATCTGTTTGAAATGATCAATTCTTACAGATTCCTGGAATAAACTAATCTGTTGAAATGATCAATTCTTACAGATTCCTGGAATAAACTAATCTGTTGAAATGATCAATTCTTACAGATTCCTGGAATAAACTAATCTGTTTGAAACGATTAATTCTTACAGATTCCTGGAATAAGCTAATCTGTTTGAAATGATCAATTCTTACAGATTCCTGGAATAAACTAATCTGTTGAAATGATCAATTCTTACAGATTCCTGGAATAAACTATTATAAATACAGGAATTAAACAAAATAATCTGAATGATATATTTATCTCTTGCAGATATCTTGAACAAAATAATCTGCTTGATATATTTGCGAAGGATGTCCAAGAAGAAATTGATTACATAATAGATCCAACCGGAAAAGAACATCGCAAACAAAAGTATGCTGAAGTCGTACTCGCTATTCTTCAAGATATGGCTGAGAAATATCCGGAGAGAATAGACTTTACCTCTATTACCAATGAGGACGAGGTAACGATTAATTTCTTCATTCGGTTTCTACGTTTTACGATATGCATCCTGATCCAGGGGCTTCTATGGCCGAGTCGTTCAATTCACTGGCTCTCACCGCTCTAGGTTTGAATCCCACTGGGGGTGTCGAAGTCTTTCATGTGAGGAAGCTATCCAGTTTATTTGTGGAAGGTCGGTGGTTCTGCCCGGATGCCCATCCATGCCTGAAATACTGCTCAGAGGGACAACTGGGTCTTCCTCCACCAATAATAGATAGAGCACCCGGGGTCTACCTCCACCAATAATACCTGGAGGGTTGCAATAAAACCTAAACTGTTCGTACGACTTTAGACCCAAAAACAAACAAACAAAGCATCCTGATCCACATTCAATCATATTCAATCTGTCCCTCATTCAATCATGTTCAATATGTCCCTCATTCAATCATATTCAATCTGTCCCTCATTCAATCATATTCAATCTGTCGCTCATTCAATCTGATCCTCATTCAATCATATTGAATCTGTCCCTCATTCAATCATATTCAATCTGTCCCTCATTCAATCATGTTCAATCTGTCCCTCATTCAATCATATTCAATCTGTCCCTCATTCCATCATATTCAATCTGTCGCTCATTCAATCATATTCAATATGTCCCTCATTCAATCATATTCAACTTGTCCCTCATTCAATCTGATCCTCATTCAATCATATTCAATCTGTCCCTCATTCAATCATATTCAATCTTTCCCTCATTCAATCATATTCAACCTGTCCCTAATTCAATCATATTCAATCTGTCCCTCATTCAATCATATTCAATCTGATCCACATTCAATCATATTCAATCTGTCTCTCATTCAATCGTATTCAATCTGTCCCTCATTCAATCATATTCAACCTGTCCCTCATTCAATCTGATCCACATTCAATCATATTCGATATGTCTCTCATTCAATCATATTCAATCTGACCCTCATTCAATCTGACCCACATTCAATCATATTCAATCTGATCCACATTCAATCATATTCAATCTGTCCCGCATTCAATCATATTCAATCTGTCCCTCATTCAATCATATTCAACCTGTCCCTCATTCAATCTGATCCACATTCAATCATATTCAATCTGTCCCTCATTCAATCATATTCAATCTGTCCCTCATTTAATCTGTCCCTCATTCAATCATATACAATCTGTCCCTCATTCAATCTGATCCACATTCAATCATATTCAATCTGTCCCTCATTCAATCATATTCAATCTGATCCAGATTCAATCATATTCAATATGTCCTTCATTCAATCATATTCAATATGTCCCTCATTCAATCATATTCAATATGTCCCGCATTCAATCATATTCAATATGTCCCGCATTCAATCATATTCAATCTGTCCCTCATTCAATCATATTCAATATGTCCCTCATTCAATCATATTCAATATGTCCCGCATTCAATCATATTCAATATGTCCCGCATTCAATCATATTCAATATGTCCCGCATTCAATCATATTCAATATGTCCCGCATTCAATCATATTCAATATGTCCCGCATTCAATCATATTGAATCTGTCTCTCATTCAATCATATGCAATCTGTCCCTCATTCAATCATATTCAATCTGTCTCTCATTCAATCATATTCAATCTGTCCCTCATTCAATCATATTCAATCTGTCCCTCATTCAAGCATATTCAATATGTCCCTCATTCAATCATATTCAATCTGTCCCTCATTCAGTCATATTCAATCGGATCCTCATTCAATCATATTCAGTCTGATCCACATTCAAAGATATTCAATCTGGTCCACATTCAATCATATTCAATCTGTCCCTCATTCAATCATATTCAATGTGACACTCATTCAATCATATTCAATCTGTCCCTCATTCAATCATATTCAATCTGTCCCTCATTCAATCATATTCAACCTGTCCCTAATTCAATCATATTCAATATGTCCCTCATTCAATCATATTCAATCTGATCCACATTCAATCATATTCAATCTGTCTCTCATTCAATCGTATTCAATCTGTCCCTCATTCAATCATATGCAACCTGTCCCTCATTCAATCTGATCCACATTCAATCATATTCAATCTGTCTCTCATTCAATCATATTCAATCTGACCCTCATTCAATCTGACCCACATTCAATCATATTCAATCTGATCCACATTTAATCATATTCAATCTGTCCCGCATTCAATCATATTCAATCTGTCCCTCATTCAATCATATTCAATCTGTCCCTCATTCAATCTGATCCACATTCAATCATATTCAATCTGTCCCTCATTCAATCATATTCAATCTGTCCCTCATTCAATCTGTCCCTCATTCAATCATATACAATCTGTCACTCATTCAATCTGATCCCGATTCAACCATATTCAATCTGTCTCTCATTCAATCATATTCATTCTGTCCCTCATTCAATCATATTCAATCTGATCCACATTCGATCATATTCAACCTGTCTCTTATTCAACCATATTCAATCTGTCCCTCATTCAATCATATTCAATCTGTCCCTCATTCAATCATATTCAATATGTCCCTCATTCAATCATATTCAATCTGTCCCTCATTCAGTCATATTCAATCTGTCTCTCATTCAATCGTATTCAATCTGTCCCTCATTCAATCATATTCAACCTGTCCCTCATTCAATCTGATCCACATTCAATCATATTCAATATGTCTCTCATTCAATCATATTCAATCTGACCCTCATTCAATCTGACCCACATTCAATCATATTCAATCTGATCCACATTCAATCATATTCAATCTGTCCCTCATTCAATCATATTCAATCTGTCCCTCATTTAATCTGTCCCTCATTCAATCATATACAATCTGTCCCTCATTCAATCTGATCCACATTCAATCATATTCAATCTGTCCCTCATTCAATCATATTCAATCTGATCCAGATTCAATCATATTCAATATGTCCTTCATTCAATCATATTCAATATGTCCCTCATTCAATCATATTCAATATGTCCCGCATTCAATCATATTCAATATGTCCCGCATTCAATCATATTCAATCTGTCCCTCATTCAATCATATTCAATATGTCCCTCATTCAATCATATTCAATATGTCCCGCATTCAATCATATTCAATATGTCCCGCATTCAATCATATTCAATATGTCCCGCATTCAATCATATTCAATATGTCCCGCATTCAATCATATTCAATATGTCCCGCCTTCAATCATATTGAATCTGTCTCTCATTCAATCATATGCAATCTGTCCCTCATTCAATCATATTCAATCTGTCTCTCATTCAATCATATTCAATCTGTCCCTCATTCAATCATATTCAATCTGTCCCTCATTCAAGCATATTCAATATGTCCCTCATTCAATCATATTCAATCTGTCCCTCATTCAGTCATATTCAATCTGATCCTCATTCAATCATATTCAGTCTGATCCACATTCAAAGATATTCAATCTGGTCCACATTCAATCATATTCAATCTGTCCCTCATTCAATCATATTCAATGTGACCCTCATTCAATCATATTCAATCTGTCCCTCATTCAATCATATTCAATCTGTCCCTCATTCAATCATATTCAACCTGTCCCTAATTCAATCATATTCAATATGTCCCTCATTCAATCATATTCAATCTGATCCACATTCAATCATATTCAATCTGTCTCTCATTCAATCGTATTCAATCTGTCCCTCATTCAATCATATGCAACCTGTCCCTCATTCAATCTGATCCACATTCAATCATATTCAATCTGTCTCTCATTCAATCATATTCAATCTGACCCTCATTCAATCTGACCCACATTCAATCATATTCAATCTGATCCACATTTAATCATATTCAATCTGTCCCGCATTCAATCATATTCAATCTGTCCCTCATTCAATCATATTCAATCTGTCCCTCATTCAATCTGATCCACATTCAATCATATTCAATCTGTCCCTCATTCAATCATATTCAATCTGTCCCTCATTCAATCTGTCCCTCATTCAATCATATACAATCTGTCACTCATTCAATCTGATCCCGATTCAACCATATTCAATCTGTCTCTCATTCAATCATATTCATTCTGTCCCTCATTCAATCATATTCAATCTGATCCACATTCGATCATATTCAACCTGTCTCTTATTCAACCATATTCAATCTGTCCCTCATTCAATCATATTCAATCTGTCCCTCATTCAATCATATTCAATATGTCCCTCATTCAATCATATTCAATCTGTCCCTCATTCAGTCATATTCAATCTGATCCTCATTCAATCATATTCAATCTGATCCACATTCAATCATATTCAATCTGTTCCACATTCAATCATATTCAATCTGTCCCTCATTCAATCATATTCAACCTGTCCCTAATTCAATCATATTCAATCTGTCCCTCATTCAATCATATTCAATCTGATCCACATTCAATCATATTCAATCTGTCTCTCATTCAATAGTATTCAATCTGTCCCTCATTCAATCATATTCAATCTGTCCCTCATTCAATCATATTCAATATGTCCCTCATTCAATCATATTCAATCTGTCCCTCATTCAGTCATATTCAATCTGATCCTCATTCAATCATATTCAATCTGATCCACATTCAATCATATTCAATCTGTTCCACATTCAATCATATTCAATCTGTCCCTCATTCAATCATATTCAACATGTCCCTAATTCAATCATATTCAATCTGTCCCTCATTCAATCATATTCAATCTGATCCACATTCAATCATATTCAATCTGTCTCTCATTCAATCGTATTCAATCTGTCCCTCATTCAATCATATTCAACCTGTCCCTCATTCAATCTGATCCACATTCAATCATATTCAATCTGTCTCTCATTCAATCATATTCAATCTGACCCTCATTCAATCTGACCCACATTCAATCATATTCAATCTGATCCACATTCAATCATATTCAATCTGTCCCGCATTCAATCATATTCAACCTGTCCCTCATTCAATCTGATCCACATTCAATCATATTCAATCTGTCCCTCATTCAATCATATTCAATCTGTCCCTCATTCAATCTGTCCCTCATTCAATCATATACAATCTGTCCCTCATTCAATCTGATCCACATTCAATCATATTCAATCTGTCCCGCATTCAATCATATTCAATCTGTCCCTAATTCAATCATATTCAACCTGTCCCTCATTCAATCTGATTCACATTCAATCATATTCAATCTGTCCCTCATTCAATCATATTCAATCTGTCCCTCATTCAATCTGTCCCTCATTCAATCATATTCAATCTGATCCAGATTCAATCATATACAATATGTCCTTCATTCAATCATATTCAATATGTCCCGCATTCAATCATATTCAATATGTCCCGCATTCAATCATATTCAATCTGTCCCTCATTCAATCATATTCAATATGTCCCTCATTCAATCATATTCAATATGTCCCGCATTCAATCATATTCAATATGTCCCGCATTCAATCATATTCAATCTGTCCCTCATTCAATCATATTCAATATGTCCCGCATTCAATCATATTCAATATGTCCCGCATTCAATCATATTCAATATGTTCCGCATTCAATCATATTCAATATGTCCCGCATTCAATCATATTCAATCTGTCCCTCATTCAATCATATTATATCAACCTGTCCCTCATTCAATCTGATCCACATTCAATCATATTCAATCTGTCTCTCATTCAATCATATGCAATCTGTCCCTCATTCAATCATATTCAATCTGTCTCTCATTCAATCATATTCAATCTGTCCCTCATTCAATCATATTCAACCTGTCCCTCATTCAATCTGATCCACATTCAACCATATTCAATCTGTCTCTCATTCAATCATATTCATTCTGTCCCTCATTCAATCATATTCAATCTGATCCACATTGGATCATATTCAACCTTTCTCTCATTCAACCATATTCAATCTGTCTCTCATTCAATCATATTCAATCTGTCCCTCATTCAATCATATTCAATATGTCCCTCATTCAATCATATTCAATCTGTCCCTCATTCAGTCATATTCAATCTGATCCTCATTCAATCATATTCAATCTGATCCACATTCAATCATATTCAATCTGGTCCACATTCAATCATATTCAATCTGTCCCTCATTCAATCATATTCAATGTTTCCCTCATTCAATCATATTCAATCTGTCACTCATTCAATCATATTCAATCTGTCCCTCATTCAATCATATTCAATCTGTCCCTCATTCAATCATATTCAATGTGTCCCTCATTCAATCATATTCAATCTGTCCCTCATTCAATCATATTTAATCTGATCCACATTCAATCATATTCAACCTGTCCCTCATTCAATCTGATCCACATTCAATCATATTCAATCTGTCCCTCATTCAATCATATACAATCTGTCCCTCATTCAATCTGTCGCTCATTCAATCATATTCAATCTGTCCCTCATTCAATCATATTCAATCTGATCCACATTCAATCATATTCAATCTGATCCACATTCAATCATATTCAATATGTACCACATTCAATCATATTAAATCTGATCCACATTCAATCATATTCAATATGTCCCGCATTCAATCATATTCAATCTGTCCCTCATTCAATCATATTATATCAACCTGTCCCTCATTCAATCTGATCCACATTCAATCATATTCAATCTGATCCACATTCAATCATATTCAACCTGTCCCTCATTCAATCTGATCCACATTCAATCATATTCAATCTGTCCCTCATTCAATCATATTCAATCTGATCCACATTCAATCATATTCAATCTGGTCCACATTCAATCATATTCAATCTGTCCCTCATTCAATCATATTCAAGCTGTCCCTCATTCAATCATAATCAATCTGATCCACATTCAATCATAATCAATCTGTCCCGCATTCAATCATATTCAATCTGTCCCTCATTCAATCATATTCAACCTGTCCCTCATTCAATCTGATCCACATTCAATAATATTCAATCTGTCCCTCATTCAATCATATTCAATCAGTCCCTCATTCAATCTGTCCCTCATTCAATCATATTCAATCTATCCCTCATTCAATCATATTCAATCTGATCCACATTCAATCATATTCAATCTGATCCACATTCAATCATATTCAATATGTCCCGCATTCAATCATATTCAATCTGTCCCTCATTCAATCATATTCAACCTGTCCCTCATTCAATCTGATCCACATTCAATCATATTCAATCTGTCTCTCATTCAATCATATTCAATCTGACCCTCATTCAATCTGACCCACATTCAATCATATTCAATCTGATCCACATTCAATCATATTCAATCTGTCCCGCATTCAATCATATTCAATCTGTCCCTCATTCAATCATATTCAACCTGTCCCTCATTCAATCTGATCCACATTCAATCATATTCAATCTGTCCCTCATTCAATCATATTCAATCTGTACCTCATTCAATCTGTCCCTCATTCAATCATATACAATCTGTCCCTCATTCAATCATATTCAATCTGTCCCTCATTCAATCATATTCAATCTGATCCAGATTCAATCATATTCAATATGTCCTTCATTCAATCATTTTCAATATGTCCCTCATTCAATCATATTCAATATGTCCCGCATTCAATCATATTCAATATGTCCCGCATTCAATCATATTCAATCTGTCCCTAATTCAATCATATTCAATATGTCACGCATTCAATCATATTCAATATGTCCCGCATTCAATCATATTCAATATGTCCCGCATTCAATCATATTCAATCTGTCCCTCATTCAATCATATTATATCAACCTGTCCCTCATTCAATCTGATCCACATTCAATCATATTCAATCTGTC
>CM026402.1:33027218-33052942 GCA_014843695.1 Archivesica marissinica | reverse complement strand
ATTCTCCTGCAACATATGTATTGGCATCTACAAACTGCTGCAACATATGTATTGACATCTACAAACTCACAACATATGTATTGGCATCTACAATCTCCTGCAACATATGTATTGCATCTACAATCTCCTGCAACATATGTATTGGCATCTACAAACTCCTGCAACATATGTATTGGCATCTACAATCTCCTGCAACATATGTATTGGCATCTACAATCTCCTGCAACATATGTATTGGCATCTACAAACTCTCGCAACATATGTATTGGCATCTACAATCCCCTGCAACATATATTTTGGCATCTACAAACTCACAACATATGTATTGGCATCTACAATCCCCTGCAACATATGTATTGGCATCTAAATCTCCTGCAACATATGTATTGGCATCTACAATCTCCTGCAACATATGTATTGGCATCTACAAACTCCTGCAACATATGTATGGCATCTACAAAACCTCGAGCATATGTATTGGCATCTACAATCTCCTGCAACATATGTATTGGCATCTACAATCTCCTGCAACATATGTATTGGCATCTACATTCTCCTGCAACATATGTATTGGCATCTACAAACTCTCGCAACATATGTATGGCATCTACAATCTCCTGCAACATATGTATTGGCATCTACAAACTCTGCAACATATGTATTGGCATCTACAATCTCCTGCAACATATGTATTGGCATCTACAATCTCCTGCAACATATGTATTGGCATCTACAAACTCCTGCAACATATGTATTGGCATCTACAATCTCCTGCAACATATGTTTTGGCATCTACAAACTCCCAACATATGTATTGGCATCTACAATCTCCTGCAACATATGTATTGACATCTACAATCCCCGCAACATATGTATTGGCATCTACAAAACTCTCGCAACATATGTATTGGCATCTACAAACTCCTGCAACATATGTATTGGCATCTACAATCTCCTGCAACATATGTATTGGCATCTACAAACTCCTGCAACATATGTATTGGCATCTACAATCTCCTGCAACATATGTATTGGCATCTACAAACTCCTGCAACATATGTATTGGCATCTACAATCTCCTGCAACATATGTATTGGCATCTACAATCTCCTGCAACATATGTATTGGCATCTACAAACTCTCGCAACATATGTATTGGCATCTACAATCCCCTGCAACATATATTTTGGCATCTACAAACTCACAACATATGTATTGGCATCTACAATCCCCTGCAACATATGTATTGACATCTACAAACTCCTGCATCTACAAACTCCTGCAACATATGTATTGGCATCTACACACTGCTGCAACATATGTATTGACATCTACAAACTCATAACATATGTATTGGCATCTACAATCTCCTGCAACATATGTATTGGCATCTACAATCTCCTGCAACATATGTACTGGCATCTACAACTCCTGCAACATATGTAATGGCATCTACAAACTCCTGCAACATATATATTGGCATCTACAATCTCCAGCAACATATCTATTGACATCTACAATCTCGTGCAACATATGTATTGGTATCTACAAACTGCTGAAACATATGTATTGACATCTACAATCCCCTGCAACATATGTATTGGCATCTACAAACTCCTGCAACATATGTATTGGCATCTACATTCTCCTGCAACATATGTATTGGCATCTACAAACTCTCGCAACATTTGTATTGACATCTACAATCTCCTGCAACATATGTATTGGCATCTACAATCCCCTAAAACATATGTGTTGGCATCTCCAAACTCCTGCAACATATGTATTGGCATCTACAATCTCCTGCAACATATGTATTTTCATCTACATTCTCCTGCAGCATATGTATTGGCATCTACAATCTTCTGCAACATATGTATTGGTATCTACAATCTCCTGCAACATATGTATTGACATCTACAATCTCGTGCAACATATGTATTGGCATCTACAAACTCCTGCATCTACAATCTCCTGCAACATATGTATTGGCATCTACAATCTCCTGCAACATATGTATTGACATCTACAATCCCCGCAACATATGTATTGGCATCTACAAAACTATCGCAGCATATGTATTCGCATCTACAAACTCCTGCAACATATGTATTGACATCTACACTCTCCTGCAACATATGTATTGGCTTCTCCAATCTCCTGCAACATATGTATTGGCATCTACAATCTCCTGCAAAATATGTATTGGCATCTACAATCTCCTGCAACATATTTATTGGCATCTACAATCCCCTGCAACATATGTATTGGCATCTTCAAGCTCGTGCAACATATGTATTGGCATCTACAAACTCCTGCAACATATGCATTGACATCTACAATCTCGTGCAACATATGTATTGGTATCTACAAACTGCTGCAACATATGTATTGACATTTACAATCCCCTGCAACATATGTATTGGCATCTACAATCTCCTACAACATATATATTGGCATCTACAAACTCCTGCAACATATGTATTGGCATCTACATTCTATTGCAACATATGTATTGGCATCTACAAACTCTCGCAACATATGTATTGACAACTACAATCTCCTGCAACATATGTATTGGCATCTACAATCCCCTACAATATATGTGTTGGCATCTCCAAACTCCTGAAACATATGTATTGGCATCTACAATCTCCTGCAACATATGTATTTTCATCTACATTCTCCTGCAGTATATGTATTGGCATCTACAAACTCCTGCAACATATGTATTGACATCTACAATCTCGTGCAACATATGTATTGGTATGTACAATCTCCTGCAACATATGTATTAACATCTACAATCTCGTGCAACATATGTATTGGCATCTACAAACTCACTGCATCTACAAACTCCTGCAACATATATTTTGGCATCTACAATCTCCTGCAACATATGTATTGACATCTACAATCCCCTGCAACATATGTATTGGCATCTACAATCCCCTGCAACATATGTATTGACATCTAAAATCTCCTGCAACATATGTATTGGCATCTACAAACTCTCGCAACATATGTATTGGCATCTACAAACTCCTGCAACATATGTATTGACATCTACAATCTCGTGCTACATTTGTATTGGTATGTACAATCTCCTGCAACATATGTATTAACATCTACAATCTCGTGCAACATATGTATTGGCATCTACAAACTCCTGCATCTACAAACTCCTGCAACATATATTTTGGCATCTACAATCTCCTGCAACATATGTATTGACATCTACAATCCCCTGCAACATATGTATTGGCATCTACAATCCCCTGCAACATATGTATTGACATCTAAAATCTCCTGCAACATATGTATTGGCATCTACAAACTCTCGCAACATATGTATTGGCATCTACAAACTCCTGCAACATATGTATTGACATCTACAACATCCTGCAACATATATTGTGGCATCTACAACCTCACAACATATGTATTGGCATCTACAATCTCCTGCAACATATGTATTGGCATCTACAAACTCCTGCAACATATGTATTGATATCTAAAATCTCCTGAAACATATATTTTGGCATCTACAAACTCACAACATATGTATTGCATCTACAATCTCCTGCAACATATGTATTGGCATCTACAATCTCCTGCAACATATGTATTGACATCTAGAATCCCCGCAACATATGTATTGACATCTACAAAACTCTCGCAGCATATGTATTGACATCTACAATCTCCTGCAACATATGTATTGGCATCTACAATCTCCTGCAACATATGTGTTGGCATCTACAATCTCCTGCAACATATGTATTGGCATCTACATTCTCCTGCAACATATGTATTGGCATCTACAATCTCCTGCAACATATGTATTGGCATCTACAATCTCCTGCAACATATGTATTGGCATCTACAATCTCCTGCAACATATGTATTGGCATCTACAAACTCATGCAACATATGTATTGGCATCTACATTCTCCTGCAACATATGTATTGGCATCTACAAACTCTCGCAACATATGTATTGACATCTACAATCCCCTGCAACATATGTGTTGGCATCTACAAACTCCTGCAACATATGTATTGGCATCTACAATCTCCTGCAACATATGTATTGGCATCTACAATCCCCTACAATATATGTGTTGGCATCTCCAAACTCCTGAAACATATGTATTGGCATCTACAATCTCCTGCAACATATGTATTTTCATCTACATTCTCCTGCAGTATATGTATTGGCATCTACAATCTCCTGCAACATATGTATTGACATCTACAATCTCGTGCAACATATGTATTGGTATGTACAATCTCCTGCAACATATGTATTAACATCTACAATCTCGTGCAACATATGTATTGGCATCTACAAACTCCTGCATCTACAAACTCCTGCAACATATATTTTAGCATCTACAATCTCCTGCAACATATGTATTGACATCTACAATCCCCTGCAACATATGTATTGGCATCTACAATCCCCTGCAACATATGTATTGACATCTAAAATATCCTGCAACATATGTATTGGCATCTACAAACTCTCGCAACATATGTATTGGCATCTACAAACTCCTGCAACATATGTATTGACATCTACAATCTCGTGCTACATTTGTATTGGTATGTACAATCTCCTGCAACATATGTATTAACATCTACAATCTCGTGCAACATATGTATTGGCATCTACAAACTCCTGCATCTACAAACTCCTGCAACATATAGTTTGGCATCTACAATCAACTGCAACATATGTATTGACATCTACAATACCCTGCAACATATGTATTGGCATCTACAATCCCCTGCAACATATGTATTGACATCTAAAATCTCCTGCAACATATGTATTGGCATCTACAAACTCTCGCAACATATGTATTGGCATCTACAATCCCCTGCAACATATGTATTGACATCTAAAATCTCCTGCAACATATGTATTGGCATCTACAAACTCTCGCAACATATGTATTGGCATCTACAAACTCCTGCAACATATGTATTGACATCTACATTCTCCTGCAACATATGTATTGGCATCTACAAACTCTCGCAAAAAAGGTATTGACATCTACAATCCCCTGCAACATATGTGTTGGCATCTACAAAATCCTGCAACATATGTATTGGCATCTACATTCTCCTGCAACATATGTATTGGCATCTACAAACTGCTGCAACATATGTATTGACATCTACAAACTCACAACATATGTATTGGCATCTACAATCTCCTGCAAGATATGTATTGCATCTACAATCTCCTGCAACATATGTATTGGCATCTACAAACTCCTGCAACATATGTATTGGCATCTACAATTTCCTGCAACATATGTATTGGCATCTACAATCCCCTGCAACATATATTTTGGCATCTACGTACTCACAACATATGTATTGACATCTACAAACTCCTGCAATATATGTATTGGCATCTACAAACTCTCACAACATATGTATTGGCATCTACAAACTCCTGCAACATATGTATTGACATCTACAAAACTCTCGCAGCATATGTATTGGCATCTACAATCTCCTGCAACATACGTATTGGCATCTACAATCTCCTGCAACATATGTATTGGCATCTACATTCTCCTGCAACATATGTATTGGCATCTACAAACTCTCGCAACATATGTATTGGCATCTACAAACTCCTGCAACATATGTATTGACATCTACAACCTCCTGCAACATATGTGTTGGCATCTACAAACTCACAACATATGTATTGGCATCTACAATCTCCTGCAACATATGTATTGGCATCTACAAACTCCTGCAACATATGTATTGATATCTAAAATCTCCTGAAACATATATTTTGGCATCTACAAACTCACAACATATGTATTGCATCTACAATCTCCTGCAACATATGTATTGGCATCTACAATCTCCTGCAACATATGTATTGACATCTAGAATCCCCGCAACATATGTATTGACATCTACAAAACTCTCGCAGCATATGTATTGACATCTACAAACTCCTGCAACATATGTATTGGCATCTACAATCTCCTGCAACATATGTGTTGGCATCTACAATCTCCTGCAACATATGTATTGGCATCTACATTCTCCTGCAACATATGTATTGGTATCTACAATCTCCTGCAACATATGTATTGGCATCTACAATCTCCTGCAACATATGTATTGGCATCTACAATCTCCTGCAACATATGTATTGGCATCTACAAACTCATGCAACATATGTATTGGCATCTACATTCTCCTGCAACATATGTATTGGCATCTACAAACTCTCGCAACATATGCATTGACAACTACAATCCCCTGCAACATATGTGTTGGCATCTACAAACTCCTGCAACATATGTATTGGCATCTACATTCTCCTGCAACATATGTATTGGCATCTACAAACTGCTGCAACATATGTATTGACATCTACAAACTCACAACATATGTATTGGCATCTACAATCTCCTGCAAGATATGTATTGCATCTACAATCTCCTGCAACATATGTATTGGCATCTACAAACTCCTGCAACATATGTATTGGCATCTACAATTTCCTGCAACATATGTATTGGCATCTACAATCCCCTGCAACATATATTTTGGCATCTACATACTCACAACATATGTATTGGCATCTACAATCCCCTGCAGCATATGTATTGACATCTACAAACTCCTGCAATATATGTATTGGCATCTACAAACTCTCGCAACATATGTATTGGCATCTACAAACTCCTGCAACATATGTATTGACATCTACAAAACTCTCGCAGCATATGTATTGGCATCTACAATCTCCTGCAACATATGTATTGGCATCTACAATCTCCTGCAACATATGTATTGGCATCTACATTCTCCTGCAACATATGTATTGGCATCTACAAACTCTCGCAACATATGTATTGACATCTAAAATCCCCTGCAACATATGTTTTGGCATCTACAAACTTCTGCAACATATGTATTGGCATCTATATTCTCCTGCAACATATGTATTGGCATCTACAAACTGCTGCAACATATGTATTGACATCTACATACTCATAACATATGTATTGGCATCTACAATCTCCTGCAACATATGTATTGACATCTACAATCTCCTGCAACATATGTATTGGCATCTACAATCTCCTGCAACCTATGTATTGACATCTACTATCTCGTGCAACATATGTATTGGTATCTACAAACTGCTGCAACATATGTATTGACATCTACAATCCCCTGCAACATATGTATTGGCATCTACAATCTCCTGCAACATATGTATTGGCATCTACAATCTCCTGCAACATATGTATTGACATCTACAATCTCGTGCAACATATGTATTGGCATCTACAAACTCTCGCAACATATGTATTGACATCTACAATCTCCTGCAACATATGTATTGGCATCTACAATCCCCTGCAACATATGTGTTGGCATCTACAAACTCCTGCAACATATGTATTGGCATCTACAATCTCCTGCAACATATATATTTTCTCTACATTCTCCTGCAGCATATGTATTGGCATCTACAAACTACTGCAACATATATATTGGCATCTACAAACTCCCAACATATGTATTGGCATCTACAAACTCCTGCAACATATGTATTGGCATCTACAAACTCCTGCAACATATGTATTGGCATCTACAAACTCCTGCAACATATGTATTGACATCTACAATCTCCTGCAACATATGTATTGGTATCTACAATCTCCTGCAACATATGTATTGACATCTACAATCTCGTGCAACATATGTATTGTCATCTACAAACTCCTGCAACATATGTATTGGCATCTACAAACTCCTGCAACATATATTTTGGCATTTACAATCTCCTGCAACATATGTATTGACATCTACAATCCCCTGCAACATATGTATTGGCATCTACAATCTCCTGCAACATATGTATTGGCATCTACAATCTCGCAACATATGTATTGGTATCTACAAACTGCTGAAACATATGTATTGACATCTACAATCCCCTGCAACATATGTATTGGCATCTACAATCTCCTGCAACATATATATTGGCATCTACAAACTCCTGCAACATATGTATTGGCATCTACAAACTGCTGCAACATATGTATTGACATCTACAAACTCACAACATATGTATTGGCATCTACAATCTCCTGCAAGATATGTATTGCATCTACAATCTCCTGCAACATATGTATTGGCATCTACAAACTCCTGCAACATATGTATTGGCATCTACAATTTCCTGCAACATATGTATTGGCATCTACAATCCCCTGCAACATATATTTTGGCATCTACATACTCACAACATATGTATTGGCATCTACAATCCCCTGCAGCATATGTATTGACATCTACAAACTCCTGCAATATATGTATTGGCATCTACAAACTCTCGCAACATATGTATTGGCATCTACAAACTCCTGCAACATATGTATTGACATCTACAAAACTCTCGCAGCATATGTATTGGCATCTACAATCTCCTGCAACATATGTATTGGCATCTACAATCTCCTGCAACATATGTATTGGCATCTACATTCTCCTGCAACATATGTATTGGCATCTACAAACTCTCGCAACATATGTATTGACATCTAAAATCCCCTGCAACATATGTTTTGGCATCTACAAACTTCTGCAACATATGTATTGGCATCTATATTCTCCTGCAACATATGTATTGGCATCTACAAACTGCTGCAACATATGTATTGACATCTACATACTCATAACATATGTATTGGCATCTTCAATCTCCTGCAACATATGTATTGACATCTACAATCTCCTGCAACATATGTATTGGCATCTACAATCTCCTGCAACCTATGTATTGACATCTACTATCTCGTGCAACATATGTATTGGTATCTACAAACTGCTGCAACATATGTATTGACATCTACAATCCCCTGCAACATATGTAGTGGCATTTTACAATCTCCTGCAACATATGTATTGGCATCTACAATCTCCTGCAACATATGTATTGACATCTACAATCTCGTGCAACATATGTATTGGCATCTACAAACTCTCGCAACATATGTATTGACATCTACAATCTCCTGCAACATATGTATTGGCATCTACAATCCCCTGCAACATATGTGTTGGCATCTACAAACTCCTGCAACATATGTATTGGCATCTAAAATCTCCTGCAACATATATATTTTCTTCTACATTCTCCTGCAGCAGATGTATTGGCATCTACAAACTACTGCGACATATATATTGACATCTACAAACTCACAACATATGTATTGGCATCTACAAACTCCTGCAACATATGCATTGGCATCTACAAACTCCTGCAACATATGTATTGGCATCTACAAACTCCTGCAACATATGTATTGACATCTACAATCTCCTGCAACATATGTATTGGTATCTACAATCTCCTGCAACATATGTATTGACATCTACAATCTCGTGCAACATATGTATTGTCATCTACAAACTCCTGCAACATATGTATTGGCATCTACAAACTCCTGCAACATATATTTTGGCATTTACAATCTCCTGCAACATATGTATTGACATCTACAATCCCCTGCAACATATGTATTGGCATCTACAATCTCCTGCAACATATGTATTGGCATCTACAATCTCGCAACATATGTATTGGTATCTACAAACTGCTGAAACATATGTATTGACATCTACAATCCCCTGCAACATATGTATTGGCATCTACAATCTCCTGCAACATATATATTGGCATCTACAAACTCCTGCAACATATGTATTGGCATCTACATTCTCCTGCAACATATGTATTGGCATCTACAAACTCTCGAAACATTTGTATTGACATCTACAATCTCCAGCAACATATGTATTGGCATCTACAATCCGCTAAAACATATGTGTTGGCATCTCCAAACTCCTGCTACATATGTATTGGCATCTACAATCTCCTGCAACATATGTATTTTCATCTACATTCTCCTGCAGCATATGTATTGGCATCTACAATCTTCTGCAACATATGTATTGGTATCTACAATCTCCTGCAACATATGTATTGACATCTACAATCTCGTGCAACATATGTATTGGCATCTACAAACTCCTGCATCTACAATCTCCTGCAACATATGTATTGGCATCTACAATCTCCTGCAACATATGTATTGACATCTACAATCCCCGCAACATATGTATTGGCATCTACAAAACTATCGCAGCATATGTATTCGCATCTACAAACTCCTGCAACATATGTATTGGCATCTACAATCTCCTGCAACATATGTATTGGCTTCTCCAATCTCCTGCAACATATGTATTGGCATCTACATTCTCCTGCAAAATATGTATTGGCATCTACAATCTCCTGCAACATATTTATTGGCATCTACAATCTCCTGCAACATATGTATTGGCATCTACAAGCTCGTGCAACATATGTATTGGCATCTACAAACTCCTGCAACATATGCATTGACATCTACAATCTCGTGCAACATATGTATTGGTATCTACAAACTGCTGCAACATATATATTGACATTTACAATCCCCTGCAACATATGTATTGGCATCTACAATCTCCTACAACATATATATTGGCATCTACAATCTCCTGCAACATATGTATTGGTATCTACAATCTCGTGCAACATATATATTGGTATCTACAAACTGCTGCAACATATGTATTGACATTTACAATCCCCTGCAACATATGTATTGGCATCTACAATCTCCTACAACATATGTATTGGCATCTACAAACTCTCGCAACATATGTATTGACAACTACTATCTCCTGCAACATATGTATTGGCATCTTCAATCCCCTACAATATATGTGTTGGCATCTCCAAACTCCTGAAACATATGTATTGGCATCTACAATCTCCTGCAACATATGTATTTTCATCTACATTCTCCTGCAGTATATCTATTGGCATCTACAAACTCCTGCAACATATGTATTGACATCTACAATCTCGTGCAACATATGTATTGGTATGTACAATCTCCTGCAACATATGTATTAACATCTACAATCTCGTGCAACATATGTATTGGCATCTACAAACTCCTGCATCTACAAACTCCTGCAACATATATTTTGGCATCTACAATCTCCTGCAACATATGTATTGACATCTACAATCCCCTGCAACATATGTATTGGCATCTACAATCCCCTGCAACATATGTATTGACATCTAAAATCTCCTGCAACATATGTATTGGCATCTACAAACTCTCGCAACATATGTATTGGCATCTACAAACTCCTACAACATATGTATTGACATCTACAAACTCGTGCTACATTTGTATTGGTATGTACAATCTCCTGCAACATATGTATTAACATCTACAATCTCGTGCAACATATGTATTGGCATCTACAAACTCCTGCATCTACAAACTCCTGCAACATATATTTTGGCATCTACAATCCCCTGCAACATATGTATTGGCATCTACAATCCCCTGCAACATATGTATTGACATCTAAAATCTCCTGCAACATATGTATTGGCATCTACAAACTCTCGCAACATATGTATTGGCATCTACAAACTCCTGCAACATATGTATTGACATCTACAAACTCCTGCAACATATATTGTGGCATCTACAAACTCACAACATATGTATTGGCATCTACAATCTCCTGCAACATATGTATTGGCATCTACAAACTCCTGCAACATATGTATTGATATCTAAAATCTCCTGAAACATATATGTTGGCATCTACAAACTCACAACATATGTATTGCATCTACAATCTCCTGCAACATATGTATTGGCATCTACAATCTCCTGCAACATATGTATTGACATCTAGAATCCCCGCAACATATGTATTGACATCTACAAAACTCTCGCAGCATATGTATTGACATCTACAAACTCCTGCAACATATGTATTGGCATCTACTATCTCCTGCAACATATGTGTTGGCATCTACAATCTCCTGCAACATATGTATTGGCATCTACATTCTCCTGCAACATATGTATTGGCATCTACAATCTCCTGCAACATATGTATTGGCATCTACAATCTCCTGCAACATATGTATTGGAATCTACAGGCTCGTGCAACATATGTATTGGCATCTACAATCTCCTGCAACATATGTATTGGCATCTACAAACTCATGCAACATATGTATTGGCATCTACATTCTACTGCAACATATGTATTGGCATCTACAAACTCTCGCAACATATGTATTGACATCTACAATCCCCTGCAACATATGTGTTGGCATCTACAAACTCCTGCAACATATGTATTCGCATCTACATTCTCCTGCAACATATGTATTGGCATCTACAAACTGCTGCAACATATGTATTGACATCTACAAACTCACAACATATGTATTGGCATCTACAATCTCCTGCAAGATATGTATTGCATCTACAATCTCCTGCAACATATGTATTGGCATCTACAAACTCCTGCAACATATGTATTGGCATCTACAATTTCCTGCAACATATGTATTGGCATCTACAATCCCCTGCAACATATATTTTGGCATCTACATACTCACAACATATGTATTGGCATCTACAATCCCCTGCAGCATATGTATTGACATCTACAAACTCCTGCAATATATGTATTGGCATCTACAAACTCTCGCAACATATGTAATGGCATCTACAAACTCCTGCAACATATGTATTGACATCTACAAAACTCTCGCAGCATATGTATTGGCATCTACAATCTCCTGCAACATATGTATTGGCATCTACAATCTCCTGCAACATATGTATTGGCATCTACATTCTCCTGCAACATATGTATTGGCATCTACAAACTCTCGCAACATATGTATTGACATCTAAAATCCCCTGCAACATATGTTTTGGCATCTACAAACTCCTGCAACATATGTATTGGCATCTACATTCTCCTGCAACATATGTATTGGTATCTACAAACTGCTGCAACATATGTATTGACATCTACATACTCATAACATATGTATTGGCATCTACAATCTCCTGCAACATATGTATTGACATCTACAATCTCCTGCAACATATGTATTGGCATCTACAATCTCCTGCAACCTATGTATTGACATCTACAACCTCGCAACATATGTATTGACATCTACAAACTCGCACGTAAAAGAACAAGAGAAGATTCTGGAATGGATCTCTATCTGTGTATTATTGCGCTATCCTCCAAAAATCTAAATTGACTAAAGCGTCGCTCATATGGGCAACCGGTAGCGACGATATATAAACGTAAAACACATATGGGAGATCGTAATGCTAGATGTGGTGAACGGTCTGATATTTGACCAATTACGATAACTAAATACATCTGTCATCCTGGTGACCTTCCAGTTTAGATTTTCCATGGATAAAACATTTATTGCTTATGTCCTTAAATTGTCACAGATATTTGTTTTAGTGATTTGAAGATTGATATGGGGGAATTTAGGACAACAGTTGGTAGTTTTACGTACATGTAATCTATGGAAAATAATTTTAAAAAATATTACCCCCCCCCCCCCGAAATTTGGCATTTGCACATCATCTACTACTAGAATACACCACTCACTGCTGAATTACACTACTCAGACATTCCCTCCCCACTGCCAGAAAAGCCAGTACTGAAAAAAAAAATCTTCGAAATTTGGCATATACACATCATTCACTACTAGAATACATAACACACTGCTGGATTACACTACTCACTGCTAACCTCACCCACATTAATCTCTTGGCTATATTTGGGTTGATTTTGTACTTATGTCACATGATATATTATGTCGGCTAATACTGATATTGATACAGGTGTAGATAGTTTTTGCTAATATGTGTTTTTGGTAGGTCTATAAATGTGACGAAGCCTAAAGGTTAACGTCAATTTAAGAGTCCTTGTTATTACGCAGAAACTAGACGTTAATTTCGCTCAGCCAAGGCAACTTATCAGAACAATAAATCTATCAAAACGGTGCCTTTTTAGTCTTTAGTTTAAACTTTATTTATTTTACGACTGCGAAGCAAGTTCTAACAACTTATAGGCCTATTAATCACTCGTTGGCGCGGATGAAAGCGTATGTGTTGGAGAAAACCCACCTGTCCGATCTGGCGACCACCGTACTATCACATACTTCCCAGTCCGAGGATCGAACCCGGGGTGCATTGGTCTTGAGAAATTGAAGTAGGCCTATTAAGATGTATGTTCGGTAACTAATTTATAAAGGCTCCCGCAATGTTAATACTTCAGTATAACATATTTATAATGGCTCCCGCAATGTTAGTACTTCAGTTTAACATATTCATAAAGGCTCCCGCAATGTTAATACTTCAGTATAACATATTTATAATGGCTCCCGCAATGTTAGTACTTCAGTATAACATATTTATAATGGCTCCCGCAATGTTAGTACTTCAGTATAACATATTTATAATGGCCCCCGCAATGTTAGTACTTCAGTATAACATATTTATAATGGCCCCCGCAATGTTAATACTTCAGTATAACATATTTATAAAGGCTCCCGCAATGTTAATACTTCAGTATAACATATTTATAATGGCTCCCGCAATGTTAATACTTCAGTATAACATATGTATAATGGCTCCCGTAATGTTAATACTTCAGTATAACATATTTATAATGGCTCCCTCAATGTTAATACTTCTGTATAACATATTTATAATGGCTCCCGCAATGTTAATACTTCAGTATAACATATTTATAAAGGCTCCCGCAATGTTAATACTACAGTATAATATATTTATAAAGGCTCCCGCAATGTTATTACTTCAGTATAACATATTTATAAAGGCCCCCGCAATGTTAATACTTCAGTGTGACATATTTATAATGGCTCCCGCAATGTTAGTACTTCAGTATAACATATTTATAATGGCTCCCGCAATGTTAATACTTCAGTATAACATATTTATAAAGGCTCCCGCAATGTTAATACTTCAGTATAACATATTTATAAAGGCCCCCGCAATGTTAATACTTCAGTGTGACATATTTATAATGGCTCCCGCAATTTTAGTACTTCAGTATAACATATTTATAATGGCTCCCGCAATGTTAATACTTCAGTATAACATATTTATAATGGCTCCTGCAATGTTAATACTTCAGTATAACATATTTATAAAGGCTCCCGCAATGTTAATACTTCAGTATAACATATTTATAAAGGCCCCCGCAATGTTAATACTTCAGTATAACATATTTATAATGGCTCCTGCAATGTTAATACTTCAGTATAACATATTTATAAAGGCTCCCGCAATGTTAATACTTCAGTATAATATATTTATAAAGGCTCCCGCAATGTTAATACTTCAGTATAACATATTTATAAAGGCCCCCGCAATGTTAATACTTCAGTGTGACATATTTATAATGGCTCCCGCAATGTTAGTACTTCAGTATAACATATTTATAATGACTCCCGCAATGTTAATACTTCAGTATAACATATTTATAAAGGCTCCCGCAATGTTAGTACTTCAGTATAACATATTTATAAAGGCTCCCGCAATGTTAATACTTCAGTATAACATATTTATAAAGGCTCCCGCAATGCTAATACTTCAGTATAACATATTTATAATGGCTCCCGCAATGTTAATACTTCAGTATAACATATTTATAAAGGCTCCCGCAATGTTAGTACTTCAGTATAACATATTTATAATGGCTCCTGCAATGTTAATACTTCAGTATAACATATTTATAATGGCTCCCGCAATGTTAATACTTCAGTATAACATATTTATAATGGCTCCCGCAATGCTAATACTTCAGTATAACATATTTATAATGGCTCCCGCAATGTTAATACTTCAGTATAACATATTTATAATGGCTCCCGCAATGTTAATACTTCAGTATAACATATTTATAATGGCTCCCGCAATGCTAATACTTCAGTATAACATATTTATAATGGCTCCCGCAATGCTAATACTTCAGTATAACATATTTATAATGGCTCCCGCAATGTTAATACTTCAGTATAACATATTTATAATGGCTCCCGCAATGTTAATACTTCAGTATAACATATTTATAATGGCTCCCGCAATGCTAATACTTCAGTATAACATATTTATAATGGCTCCCGCAATGTTAATACTTCAGTATAACATATTTATAATGGCTCCCGCAATGTTAATACTTCAGTATAACATATTTATTGCATTTGCTCATTCAATTAAATGTTCATCTACTGCATCGCTGCGTCATGTGTATTGCTTTATTGCAACATTTGCGTTTGTTATTAATGAGGGACCTCGCTGGCTTTTTTATTACCTCCCTTGGCAGATAAAGTTCGATTTGTCGCGAAATGTATAGCGGTCCTTTCTGTTGCGTTATGATAAATGTGATTTTATCCAAATCATGTTTGTTAATTGATAACACAGATTTATTGAAGTTTGTATTTAACATTTGCACTCCATATATGATCCGTAGATACGTTTTATTTCAAGCAGACTTGACGCTCTGCTTGCAGGTCTTAGACAGCGCTGGAAGTATAGTCAACCCTGTTCTTAAGCATCCAGCCAACGGAATCACAGCAATTGGCTGATTAACACAGGTGGCTTCTTAATAGGGGTGAAATGTATAATAAAACCGACTGCTTAATAGGGGTGACCACTATTACACCGTCTCTGTGGCCTAGTTGTTAAGACGTTCGCCTACGGAGCGAGAGGTCGAAGGTTCGAATCTCGTCAGGGGTTCGTTCTGATACGGCCGATTGGTGATCCACCAGCTAGTTAATAATGGTTACTGATTGACTACCAGTCTGGCGCCTGGCATACACGCATACGATTCGGAAAGTACTGATGTTGATAAAAAAAAGAGGTGTCTCATAAGTCAGAAATGGCTGGCCTTTTAAATAGGGGTGGCACTATAATAAACGAACACTTTTATACAAGTTTAACTGTTCTTTATTTTGCCCTCACTGTCCCCCTGACGCAAGGTTTAATTATTTTCTTGTATAGACTCGCTAACGCTGGCGATTTTAATAAAATGATCCTATATAGAGAGCGATATATGAAGGTATTACTCCGCGAAGCGTAAGTATCAAATGTAAATAAGAATATGCATTGGATGGGCCATTGTAGGACTATAGCAAGCAGCAACGGACATATTTTTATAATCTGATAACATTCAAAAAGTAGTAGACAAACAACACCAGCATTGATATTACGGTAACTGCCATAAAATATAACTCATTGAGCGTGATCAAATGAAAAATGCATTCTTGAGACTATCTTGGTTTCTTAACATAATATCGATGGTCGAGAAAGGAAATGTATACACCATGAAGTGTTTTTCTAAGTCAGCGTGGTCCACATAGCATACTAGGTTAAATTGTAACATGTACTGTAGACCAGATAAAAGCCAAGTATTAAACACCTGTCCGTATAGGTAACTATTTTCATCATCTCATCAGGCTAGTATCAGTGTATTTGAACCTGTTATTTGTTTGGGAGTGTTTAAAGTCACACAAACAACTTAGGCGATACGGCAACTCTCGGCTAGCATTGATGGAGGTAGACCCCAGATGCCTCCTCGAGCAGCATTTCCACGCACGGACGGGTAACCGGGTAGAACCACCGACCGTCCACAAGTCAGATGGATAGCTTCTTCACATAAATAATTCGGAATCCCCAGTTAGATTCGAACCTACAAATATGAGGCCCACAAACCTGTTATTCGATACCACTCATTCTGTAATATTTGCAACAATGTTGGTTATGTGTATGTTACTTGTATGCCCAACTATGCCATCTAGTATGGAAGTCGTGATAGCGCAGTGGATGCGCGTTCGCTTCAGGTGCGAAAAGTCTGGAGTTCGAACCCCGCTGGAGCCGATACTATAGTATGTAGTATTTTGCTTTAGATTGTACCATGAACTGAGTATTGCCAGTTACATTTTGAAATGACCTAGTGCTTTGTATGTGGGCCTATATTCTACCTGGAAATTAGCTATTGTTTTATTTATATATCTTACCGGGAAATGATTTTTTATTTATATATTTTACCACGAAATGAGCTAGTATTTTGTTTATATACTTTATCGTGAAATGAGCTTGTGTATGCTCTTAGATTTTATAGTGAAATGAACTAGCATTTCATAGTAACCTCGCCACCACATAGCATATGGGCGAGCAGGACATAAATACAAATGTACCCTAATATTCCCCAAACCTAACACTTGAAAGCAAATGAACGGTTTGCTGTGGCACACAGGTTGATACATGTTTAGTATTGGTTCATTTTAATAGACGTGACTACAACATTCACTTAATTCACTCAACTGATAAGAAATATTAATGATCGATTATTCTCTACCGGGCATATCATATACTGAACGCACAAAGACTCTTCCGATATGTACATATATAGTGTTTTTGTTTGTGTTCAAGAATTAATTCTTTTTTGCTTTCCAATGAATGGTTGGATTTTTCTCAGTGAAAGAAAACTCCATCTTCCACTGTTTTCAAACGGTGAAAGATGGCATTTTCTCTGTCACTGCTTGAGTTTCGTATTCCTACGCGGTTGGGAGTAGTTTTGTATTTGTGCAATTTCTTGACAATCCTGAATAGTTAGTTATAAAGTAATATATTCTAATGAATTTGTTTTGTATGTAGTTTTGAATTTTGACAAGCAAACATTAACTAATTATTTATAACTAATCATACCGCAACTATTTCTTATTACGGACATTCACACGAATAGAAGTGGTTGTGCGGTTGTGCAATGAGGCTCTCGACAGGGCAGTTAAAATGAATACACTTTGAAAACAAATATTATATTAGCCAAAATCATTGGAAATCATAAAAGAAAAAGAAGATTTGCAATTATTAGTGTAAGATAGGATTTTATTTCATCGAGTGATCACTGAAATGTGTATGTCCACGAGTTGCGTACGCAAACACAAATACCGTCTATGTGTACTGAAATTAAATAGGTAGTATTAGCGTTGAGCTACATTATTAACCCTTTCCCTCGTAGAAGCACATCTTAACGCCATTACCAATACGACATACATAGACAATGCAATGCAAGCCAAACCAATGTTCATATTAAAGGCCAGAAGCTCGTGTAGTCCCAGTAATATCTATGGAGGTGGGATAGATATGGCGACTACTTATCCACTGCATGATAGCTAAATGGATGGCGTTTGTATGCATATATAATAGTATATTAACCTAAAGCTCTATGTAGTCCCAGTAATATATATGGAGGTGGGATAGATATGGCGACTACTTATCCACTGCATTATAGCTAAATGGATGGCGTTTGTATGCATATATAATAGTATATTAACCTAAAGCTCTATGTAGTCCCAGTAATATATATGGAGGTGGGATAGATATGGCGACTACTTATCCACTGCATGATAGCTAAATGGATGGCGTTTGTATGCATATATAATAGTATATTAACCTAAAGCTCTATGTAGTCCCAGTAATATATATGGAGGTGGGATAGATATGGCGACTACTTATCCACTCATGATAGCTAAATGGATGATTAACCTAAATCTCTATGTAGTCCCAGTACTATCTATGGAGATGGGAAAGATATGGCAACTACTTATCCACTGCATGATAGCTAAATGGATAGCGTTTGTATGGATATATAATAGTATATTATTCTAAATCTATATGTAGTCCCAGTAATATCTATGGGGGTGGGATATATATGGCGACTACTTATCCACTGCATGGTAACTAAATGGCTGTCGTTTGTATGCAGATATAATAGTATATTAACCTAAATCTCTATGTAGTCCCAATAATATCTATGGAGGTGGGATATATATGGCGACTACTTATCCACTGCATGATAGCTAAATGGATGGCGTTTGTATGCATATATAATAGTATATTAACCTAAATCTCTATGGAGGAAAGGGTTTAGTATATTTTGTGTGTTTTAAACCCATGCAACACTTGGTCACAATTTCTGTTAGCATAATTATGGCGATAAAGTTTACACCACACGATATAGAGCACGGTATATTCCCCAGATTAGTTGCTCAAGCAAAGTTAGCGGGGCGTTATTAATTGTGTTCAGTATAAATGTCCGTAATTCTTATCTATTGAGTGGGGGTGTCGTTGGGTATGACTATGTATACATATATTGCTATACACGCACATACCCAATATACCCAATCAAAGCCATTGTTTACAGTCAAGTGCCTTGTAACCGTAGCGACAGTTTTGTATATATAAATGATTCGCGTTGAGTATTTCAATCGCACAGTGGAGGACATTACAAACAGGAAATGGTATTTGATCAAACCTTGCCAGATAAGATCAATTTAAAAACGAAGTTCTAGTTTCCTCTACCAACTGAAATAATATTTCTAATGTATCGCACGAAATGAATAAATAAATTGGCTGTCCGATTAGCGCAGTGGTTAGCGCACTCGGTTCTCACCAATGCAACCCGGGGTCGATCCTCGGACCGGGAAGCATGTGAGATGGTACGGTGGTCGCCAGATCGGACAGGTGGGTTTTCTCCGGGTGCTCCGGTTTCCTCCCACACGAATGACCACATTTACGCTTTCATCCGCGCCAACGAGAGTGATTAATATAACTTGTTAAAACGTGCTTAGCAATCGTTGTAAAATAAAGTTTAAAAAAATGTTCCTCGATATTGTTGTTGGATCGTAGATTATTCCAAATATTTAGACTTGAAAAATGTGACATTTTACTATCCAGGCATTTTTCAAATAACACATTTTGTTTATGTAGAGGTCTTATTTATAGGACTATATCTCGTAGATCTGACATAGACAGTTTGCTTTATTTCAGTATGTTTTAGAGAAGATACCGCTGCTTGTAGCCGTTGTGTTCGTCTTCCTCGGAGACGCAGATGCAGGTTTATTTTATTAATTGATTTCCTATTGTTTGTTCTTCAACTATATCAAATCGCATCGTGACTCTGTGATACCCTTCCTGAAACATTCCTGATCCAGATGCCGTTTGGGTCCATCAAGACACACATTTAATTATAATGTATGCATTGTCGAACAATCTGAGCTTAGTAACTGCATGCTGCTTAGTACCTTCAATCGAACAATCTGAGCTTAGTAACTGCATGTTGCTTAGTACCTTCAATCGAACAATCTGAGCTTAGTAACTGCATGTTGCTTAGTACCTTAAATCGAACAATCTGAGCTTAGTAACTGCATGTTGCTTAGTACCTTCAATCGAACAATCTGAGCTTAGTAACCGCATGTTGCTTAGTACCTTCAATCGAACAATCTGAGCTTAGTAACCGCATGTTGCTTAGTACCTTCAATCGAACAATCTGAGCTTAGTAATTGCATGTTGCTTAGTACCTTCAAAAGAAACAATAATGTGTGTGTTTACGTTTATTTATCTACCGGTTGCCCATATGAGCGACTCCTCCTGAAGAGATTAGTCATTTTAGATTGTTGGAGGATAGTGCAAGGATACAGACAGATACCAATTCCAGAATCTCCTCTGGTTCTTTTACGTGCACGGTGTACAACACCGACACGAGACCTCGGTGTAAGACTTAATTTTATTATGGTCAGACGGGGGATCGAACCTGCGATTCACTCCTTAAAATGGTTTGGGTGTAGAAGCGATTACCTGCGTTTTCTGATATTAATGAGTTTAGAGTCTTTAGACGTATAATTATGTACCGACCATTCAGCTATCTAGCAGTCAACAATCCCTGGATTACCAGTCCAGCGCGTTACCACTGGACTACAGATTCGTCTGTAAAAATGATGATGATGATTCAGTTTATTTACCCTCGCCGCTGGTAAACCATATGGGCGAGCAGTCTGTAAAAATGTGACAAACAATCTAATGTATAGCCATCTTCTAATCCAGGCTTCATTCATCAATGCCCCCTCCGATAAGCGTGACAAATTCACTTTAATCAATTCATACCATTATACAATAGTGTGTGTACATTTAACAATACATCTATATAAAGTAGATAATATAAACCCAACGCTTACGGCAAGTAAATCTTAATTTCATCATCATTGTTTTCAATGTTTCATTAATTCTATGTAAGCTGCCATATTTTTATAATACGAATCCTGTTTATCTATTCAATGTTTCGTTGTTTCTTTTCTAAATAATGCACAGCAAATAATTTGTAAATTATATATATGCGTGTGTGCGTGTGTGTGTGTGTGCGTGCGTGCGTGCGTGTCGGCTTAAAATATATATATGTGTGTGTTGGCTTAAAAGTCCTTTTTCAATGAAAGTTTCAGATGCAAATCCGGCTAATTCATTTTCTTTCAACTTGCTTTGAATAAATTGGATACTCTACAATTTGTATATATAACGTTTTTGATTTTTCTGTCTATATAAAGAAGTAATAAGGAACGTAGGTAAATCCACAGGAACTTGAAATTGTATCCATAAGTCACCAAAGGTCTCGTACCTCTATCCTAGGACACCCCCCTCTATCAAAAAAGGTAAATCATATACTGCGAGCCGTGTGTCCCCACCCAAACCTTTGTCTCCTCATATTTTTCATTCGTTTATTTTTTATTGGAGAAGGGGGGTACATATGAAGAAGAAGAAGAAGAAGAAGAAGAAGAAGAAGAAAAGGAAGAATGCTTTAATAACTTAAACAGTACAATGTTTCGTTATATACAAGCATACAATGTTACATTCTATAACAATGCCAATGATGCGATGGTGAGATGAGGATGAACTTATGGATGTATACATACACATTTAACATGGAACAACGATGCGGGTAATGCTTTCAAAAACAAAAACGTCTATGTACATGATTACGTAAATGTATTGCGTAATGAAAGCGCATCGTGGATACATTTACAAATATTTAGTAATTCGTGGTAATTTGTGCACAACAAAATCAGTTTATGCATACTCGGACGGATTCTATAAAATCGTTTGATATATTTTTGCCTTAATGCAGTAAGCACAGAACATTTAAACATGAAGTGAAATTCGTCTTCGATATCATTGTTATTGCATAATAAACATATGCGTTCATTTTGTTGAATACGAGTTCTACCATAGCGGCCTGTTTCTATTCTTAGAAGAGTATGGGCACTTATCCTTAGTTTTGTAAAAGCGATTCTAAACATCCTACTTGTGATTCTATGATTCGTACCCAAAATCTTGTTTAATGTGTTTATACAATACAAGAACCTTATTAGCGGTTAAATCAGACTGGCTTTTTTGTAAGAAATCATCAATAATGCGTTGTTTGAATTCTGATAAAAAGTTAGTAAAATTAATAGTATGTGGGTGCTCCCAAACATACAAAAATCCGTATTTACTTAACAAATATTTAACTCATGATAACCAATTACTATTGTCACTTGCTACGTCATCAAGACTGGTTTGTATCATACACTGGATAATAATATTACATGTGGATATACATTTAAACCAAAAAGTTAAAACTTTAATGTATCTGCATATAATATAACGGGAATCTTCCGAGTTCAAAGTACACTGCAACATTACTCGTAGATGGTTTTACTCCTAGTACTAACTTGCAGAATTTTAAATGTAAAGTTTCTAAGCATTTTACCATCGAAAATCCCCAAATTGCACGTCCAAAGTGCAGAATTGAGGAAACTAGCGCGTCAAATAGCTGAAGTGCTGTTTTGGGTTTAGTTTCAAATTTACGGAGGTTAGCGGTTAAAACATTCATTGCCTTCATACCTTTACCATGCAGCTTCTGTGCATTCAAATTAAATGAACCGGTGTAATTGAATGCTATGCATACATAGTTAAAATCATTAACCACCTCAACTGGCTCTCCACTGTATGTCCACTGTTCCCCAGCTTTAGTCCCCCTCTTTTTCGAAACACCATTACTTTGGATTTTAAAACATTCACCTCTAAACCCCATTTATTGCAGTATGCACACAGGTTATTTAACGAATCCTGCAAATCACATGGAGTTAAACCAATAACAACCATGTCGGCTGCAAATAATAATAAAATTAAACATATATCATGAATATTACTACCGATATTAATTGAATTCTGTAAATACAATTCCAGGTCTTCTACGAATAATGCCCACATGATCGGGACACGATTTCGCCTTGTCGTAAACCAACAGATATATCAAAGAAATCAGTGAACGTATTACAATTAATCTTCACGCACGACTTCACTGATTGGTACATTGATCTTATGATCCGTAGGAGCTTACCACTAAGGCCCATGTTATATAACTTTAGCCACAATGCATTACAGTATATTGAGTCAAAACAAGATTTGATATCGATAAAGGCACAATACAATCTATTACTAGTTTTAGAATTTAATATATGCTCAATTAAAGTGTGTAAAATAAAAGCTGCATCGACGGTGGAACGCCCCTTCCGAAAACCAAACTGTGCATCTGACAAGATATCAGTTTCACACCAGTTAGAAATACGACTATTTAATACACAAGTAAATAACCTGCCAAAATCACTTAGCAACGTGATGCCCCTATAATGTTTAACATTATCATTATCTCCTTTCTTATATACAGGTACACTTATACCCTTTGTCCAGCAGTCAGGGAAGTTGTCCGAATTAAAAAATATATTACAAATATCAACTATATGGGCGGCTAAAATATCACTAGATTCTACGAAGTATTCATTAAGAATCATGTCCTCAGAAGTAGACTTATTGCGTTTAAGCTTTTTAATAGCTCTAAGTACTTCGTCATATGTGATAGGCAAGTCAAGCTCTGCATATATGACATTATTTTCATTAAAATCGTGCGTTTCCTGAAATGACTCTCACTCAGCGTGTTTCAGAAATATACGGCTGAAATGTTTGTACTTTTCTTAACATTATTCTTTAAAAATTGCTTCCAAAATTCACGAGGTTTGCATTTCTTTAATGATTCGAATTCTTGTGCTTGTTTCAATTTGTAGAGTCTACGTTTAATTCTAATACAATGCTTATACACCGATATATGTACTCGATTTTCTGTAGATGTATTCAGGTTAAACACTGACAATGCTTGTTTATAATTGAGCTTATGTATTCGACATTCCTCGTCAAACCATTTTTTTGTGTCATCGTGAGTGTTTAAGAATCTTGAAGATTTTATTGAGATCTTATGAAAAATAGGGTCTGCCACCTCGCGCATAATAGAAGTAAACGTGTTGACTAACATATTTGTATTGTTTACAAGTACTAATGTTATTACCTGTGTAGTCACTAATGATGCGATTAAAATCGGATAATTTGCGTATTATACCGGAGCGAAATTCATCTTTATGTTCATCGGACCAATTTGTATAATGTTCGATGTGACACGAATTCAATGTTTCCTCGTTACACGGCGAATATATATAGAACAGAACATATGTTTATTTTGACGTATACATAAGTACATAGTCATTAATAGAAATATACATACATGCATATAGATAGATAGATAAACAAACAACACAACAACAACACCAACAACAACACAACAACAACAACACAACAACAACAACAACAACAACAACAAAACAACAACAACAACAACAACAACAACAACAACACAACAACAACACAACAACAACACAACAACAACACAACAACAACACAACAACAACACAACAACAACAACAACAACAACAACAACAACAACAACAACAACAACAACAACAACAACAACAACAACAACAACAACAACAACAACAACAACAACAACAACAACAACAA
>CM026402.1:32964339-33026218 GCA_014843695.1 Archivesica marissinica | reverse complement strand
TAGCAGTATACCAAATATATATATCTACTATAGTATGTTGTATTTATAGCAGTATACCAAATATATCTATCTACTATAGTATGTTGTATTTATAGCAGTGTACGAAATATATATATCTACTATAGTATGTTGTATTTATAGCAGTGTACCAAATATATAAATATCTGCTATAGTATGTTGTATTTATAGCAGTGTACCAAATATATATAATTTATCTGCTATAGTATGTTGTATTTATAGCAGTATACCAAATATATATATCTACTATAGTATGTTGTATTTATAGCAGTGTACAAAATATATATATCTACTATAGTATGTTGTATTTATAGCAGTATACCAAATATATATATCTACTATAGTATGTTGTATTTATAGCAGTATACCAAATATATATAATTTATCTGCTATAGTATGTTGTATTTATAGCAGTATACCAAATATATATATCTACTATAGTATGTTGTATTTATAGCAGTGTACCAAATATATATATCTACTATAGTATGTTGTATATATAGCAGTGTACCAAATATATATATCTACTATAGTATGTTGTATTTATAGCAGTATACCAAATATAAATATCAACTATAGCATGTTGTATTTATAGCAGTGTACCAAATATATATATCTACTATAGTATGTTGTATTTATAGCAGTATACCAAATATATATATCTACTATAGTATGTTGTATTTATAGCAGTGTACCAAATATATCTAGCTACTATAGTATGTTGTATTTATAGCAGTATACCAAATATATATAATTTATCTGCTATAGTATGTTGCATTTATAGCAGTATACCAAATATATATATCTACTATAGTATGTTGTATTTATAGCAGTATACCAAATATATATATCTACTATAGTGTGTTGTATTTATAGCAGTGTACCAAATATATATATCTGCTATAGTATGTTGTATTTATAGCAGTATACCAAATATATATAATGTATCTACTATAGTATGTTGTATTTATAGCAGTATACCAACTATATATATCTACTATAGTATGTTGTATTTATAGCAGTATACCAAATATATATAATTTATCTACTATAGTATGTTGTATTTATAGCAGTGTACCAAATATATATATCTGCTATAGTATGTTGTATTTATAGCAGTATACCAAATATATATAATTTATCTGCTATAGTATGTTGTATTTATAGCAGTATACCAAATATATATATCTACTATAGTATGTTGTATTTATAGCAGTGTACCAAATATATATATCTACTATAGTATGTTGTATTTATAGCAGTATACCAAATATATATATCTACTATAGTATGTTGTATTTATAGCAGTATACCAAATATATATATCTACTATAGTATGTTGTATTTATAGCAGTATACCAAATATATATATCTACTATAGTATGTTGTATTTATAGCAGTGTACCAAATATATATATCTACTATAGTATGTTGTATTTATAGCAGTGTACCAAATATATATATCTACTATAGTATGTTGTATTTATAGCAGTATACCAAATATATATAATTTATCTGCTATAGTATGTTGTATTTATAGCAGTATACCAAATATATCTATCTACTGTAGTATGTTGTATTTATAGCAGTATACCAAATATATATATATACTATAGTATGTTGTATTTATAGCAGTGTACGAAATATATATATATCTACTATAGTATGTTGTATTTATAGCAGTATACTAAATATATATAATTTATCTGCTATAGTATGTTGTATTTATAGCAGTATACCAATATATATATCTACTATAGTATGTTGTATTTATAGCAGTATACCAAATATATATATCTACTATAGTATGTTGTATTTATAGCAGTGTACCAACTATATATATCTACTATAGTATGTTGTATTTATAGCAGTATACCAAATATATATAATTTATCTGCTATAGTATGTTGTATTTATAGCAGTGTACCAAATATATATATCTACTATAGTATGTTGTATTTATAGCAGTATACCAAATATATATAATTTATCTGCTATAGTATGTTGTATTTATAGCAGTATACCAAATATATATATCTACTATAGTATGTTGTATTTATAGCAGTGTACCAAATATATATATCTACTATAGTATGTTGTATTTATAGCAGTGTACCAAATATATATATCTACTATAGTATGTTGTATTTATAGCAGTGTACCAAATATATCTAGCTACTATAGTATGTTGTATTTATAGCAGTGTACCAAATATATATATCTACTATAGTATGTTGTATTTATAGCAGTATACCAAATATATATAATTTATCTGCTATAGTATGTTGTATTTATAGCAGTGTACCAAATATATATATATCTACTATAGTATGTTGTATTTATAGCAGTATACCAAATATATCTATCTACTATAGTATGTTGTATTTATAGCAGTATACCAAATATATCTATTTACTATAGTATGTTGTATTTATAGCAGTGTACCAAATATATATATCTACTATAGTATGTTGTATTTATAGCAGTGTACCAAATATATATATCTACTATAGTATGTTGTATTTATAGCAGTATACCAAATATATATAATTTATCTACTATAGTATGTTGTATTTATAGCAGTATACCAAATATATATATCTACTATAGTATGTTGTATTTATAGCAGTATACCAAATATATATAATTTATCTACTATAGTATGTTGTATTTATAGCAGTGTACCAAATATATATATCTGCTATAGTATGTTGTATTTATAGCAGTATACCAAATATATATATTTTATCTGCTATAGTATGTTGTATTTATAGCAGTATACCAAATATATATATCTGCTATAGTATGTTGTATTTATAGCAGTATACCAAATATATATAATTTATCTACTATAGTATGTTGTATTTATAGCAGTATACCAAATATATATATCTGCTATAGTATGTTGTATTTATAGCAGTATACCAAATATATCTATCTACTATAGTATGTTGTATTTATAGCAGTATACCAAATATAAATATCTACTATAGTATGTTGTATTTATAGCAGTATACCAAATATATATATCTACTATAGTATGTTGTATTTATAGCAGTATACCAAATATATATATCTACTATAGTATGTTGTATTTATAGCAGTGTACCAAATATATATAATTTATCTGCTATAGTATGTTGTATTTATAGCAGTATACCAAATATATATAATTTATCTACTATATTATGTTGTATTTATAGCAGTATACCAAATATATATATCTGCTATAGTATGTTGTATTTATAGCAGTATACCAAATATATCTATCTACTATAGTATGTTGTATTTATAGCAGTATACCAAATATAAATATCTACTATAGTATGTTGTATTTATAGCAGTATACCAAATATATATATCTACTATAGTATGTTGTATTTATAGCATTGTACCAAATATATATATCTACTATAGTATGTTGTATTTATAGCAGTGTACCAAATATATATATCTACTATAGTATGTTGTATTTATAGCAGTGTACCAAATATATATATCTACTATAGTATGTTGTATTTATAGCAGTGTACCAAATATATATATCTACTATAGTATGTTGTATTTATAGCAGTGTACCAAATATATATATCTGCTATAGTATGTTGTATTTATAGCAGTGTACCAAATATATATATCTGCTATAGTATGTTGTATTTATAGCAGTGTACCAAATATATATATCTGCTATAGTATGTTGTATTTATAGCAGTGTACCAAATATATATATCTGCTATAGTATGTTGTATTTATAGCAGTGTACCAAATATATATATCTGCTATAGTATGTTGTATTTATAGCAGTATACCAAATATATATATCTGCTATAGTATGTTGTATTTATAGCAGTATACCAAATATATATAATTTATCTACTATAGTATGTTGTATTTATAGCAGTATACCAAATATATATATCTGCTATAGTATGTTGTATTTATAGCAGTATACCAAATATATCTATCTACTATAGTATGTTGTATTTATAGCAGTATACCAAATATAAATATCTACTATAGTATGTTGTATTTATAGCAGTATACCAAATATATATATCTACTATAGTATGTTGTATTTATAGCAGTATACCAAATATATATATCTACTATAGTATGTTGTATTTATAGCAGTGTACCAAATATATATAATTTATCTGCTATAGTATGTTGTATTTATAGCAGTATACCAAATATATATAATTTATCTACTATATTATGTTGTATTTATAGCAGTATACCAAATATATATATCTGCTATAGTATGTTGTATTTATAGCAGTATACCAAATATATATATCTACTATAGTATGTTGTATTTATAGCAGTATACCAAATATAAATATCTACTATAGTATGTTGTATTTATAGCAGTATACCAAATATATATATCTACTATAGTATGTTGTATTTATAGCAGTGTACCAAATATATTACTACTATAGTATGTTGTATTTATAGCAGTGTACCAAATATATATATCTACTATAGTATGTTGTATTTATAGCAGTATACCAAATATATATATCTACTATAGTATGTTGTATTTATAGCAGTGTACCAAATATATATATCTACTATAGTATGTTGTATTTATAGCAGTGTACCAAATATATATATCTGCTATAGTATGTTGTATTTATAGCAGTGTACCAAATATATATATCTGCTATAGTATGTTGTATTTATAGCAGTGTACCAAATATATATATCTGCTATAGTATGTTGTATTTATAGCAGTGTACCAAATATATATATCTGCTATAGTATGTTGTATTTATAGCAGTGTACCAAATATATATATCTGCTATAGTATGTTGTATTTATAGCAGTATACCAAATATATATAATTTATCTGCTATAGTATGTTGTATTTATAGCAGTATACCAAATATATATATTTATCTACTATAGTATGTTGTATTTATAGCAGTATACCAAATATATATAATTTATCTGCTATAGTATGTTGTATTTATAGCAGTGTACCAAATATATATATCTACTATAGTATGTTGTATTTATAGCAGTGTACCAAATATATATATCTACTATAGTATGTTGTATTTATAGCAGTGTACCAAATATATATATCTACTATAGTATGTTGTATTTATAGCAGTGTACCAAATATATATATCTACTATAGTATGTTGTATTTATAGCAGTGTACCAAATATATCTATCTACTATAGTATGTTGTATTTATAGCAGTGTACCAAATATATATATCTACTATAGTATGTTGTATTTATAGCAGTGTACCAAATATATATATCTACTATAGTATGTTGTATTTATAGCAGTGTACCAAATATATATATCTACTATAGTATGTTGTATTTATAGCAGTGTACCAAATATATATATCTACTATAGTATGTTGTATTTATAGCAGTGTACCAAATATATATATCTACTATAGTATGTTGTATTTATAGCAGTGTACCAAATATATATATCTACTATAGTATGTTGTATTTACGGTAATGGATGGTTTATTGTTCGATGTAAATTAATCTTAGTCTATAAGAGACATGTGAATATGATGCACACGAGCTATTATTCCCGTCGAAAGCTGTATGAGCATGGTTGTATGAGGGTGCTTATTTGGAACTATAGAACAACCAATAAACAATATTGCGAATACATGGTTTATAATATGGGTAAAACATTTAAAAACAAAATAGAACACCTAGCTCAAAAAGCGTGTCTTATGATATATTTATTGTAGCATCGATGACATATTACACCATACAAACACGTGTTTTCTTTGAACACAGTACTACAATGATATATTTATTGTGTAGCATCGATGGCATAGTACATGACACAAACACGTGTTTTCTTTGAACACAGTACTACAATGATATATGTATTGTGTAGCATCGATGACATAGTACATGACACAAACACGTGTTTTCTTTGAACACAGTACTACAATGATATATTTATTGTGTAGCATCGATGGCATAGTACATGACACAAACACGTGTTTTCTTTGAACACAGTACTACAATGATATATTTATTGTGTAGCATCGATGGCATAGTACAGGTGTACTACAATTATTATTTCAATATCAGTTTGCTATCTTTGTTCACTACATGTATTGCTTTAATAAAGAAAATAATAAATTGCATTTTAATAAACATATGTTCCTATATAAATATGTTGTTATCTATGCCAATTAGATTTAAAACGTTATGTTTATCTCTAATTTTCGAACTGTTTTATTGTGAATACCACGACTCTCCCAACTAAGTGTTCTATCTTAGAGAGGTAGCAACGCCATGAATTAATATTTTTATCAGAGCCAAATTGACGCCAATAACCAATGACATAGGCGAACTAGAAAAATATGGGTGTGTCGAGTCATTGTAACATCGCCATTGTTATTATGTAGTGTGTAAGGTTGTAGTGGGTATGGTTACAGACGGATCTGTAGTCCAGCGGCAACGTGCTGGATTGATAATCCAGGGAACGCAAGTTCGATCCCCGTCTGACCCTAATACAATTAACAGTCTTCAAGTTCAGATGGGACTTTAAACCGAGGTCTCGTGTCGGTGCTGTACACCGTGCACGTAAACGAACCCGAGGAGATTCTGAAATGGGTCTCTGTCTGTATCATTGCACTATCCTCCAAACATCTAAAATGACTAATCTCTTCAGGAGGTGTCGCTCATATGGGCAACCGGTAGCGACGATAAATAAACGTAAAACACAAAGGGTATGGTTTCTCTATAATAAAAAAGGAGATCCAATCAGCTAATGACCAAAGTCCTCAAGCAATTTTAAATGGGTAATATACGTCATGCATGTTAGTTAATACAAATTTATTTTAGCTCGATTGCGAAACAAGTTCTTACAACTTATATTAAACACTCTCGAGACCTCATTCCTGATGGAATCCATCGCCTCGAGGAAGAGAGAAGAGGCAACGTGGAATTTAATTGTCTTGCCTAAGGGCACAATCGTAACGGCTCCAGCGGGGCTCGAACTCCAGACCTTTCATACATGTTGTTGCAGGACATACCACAATGCGATACAATACCGTTTTTTGAGCAATGAAAAATGTTCCAAAGGCGTACTACGTTCAGCGGGCACGTGTTACGAACATCGAAATTGCATCAGCTTTGTGTTTTATATGTTTTCTTGGGGTGGGGGCTAAAGTCACACCAACAGCTTAGATCATGCAACTCTCCAGCTATTATTGGTGGAGGAATGCCTCGGGTACTTCTCCGAGCATTAATTCAGACACCCGGGTAGGACCACCGACCTTCCACAAGCCAGCTGGACAGCTTCCACGCATGAAAGAATACCCCCCAGAGGAATTCGAACGAATTGCATCAGTGATTTGCACTGAATTCTATATGCATATGCCAAGATAGTCCCTATAAAACATGAATATTACATTTTAAGGGTTTCATAGTTGTAAACAAATCAGTTTTACATTGAATAACAATATTCAGGCGACTTGTAAAGTAAAGTGTTTGTGTAATATAGTATCACCCTTATTGAAAGTGTCTGCTATTGTTGACATATGATACACCCATTTTTATGAACATAATTTCTTCCCGAATCCTATCCTTGAAGGCCAGGCGTCAGTGGGCAATCGGTAACCATTATATAACTAGCTGGCGGCTCCACAATCGTCATTATCTGAACGAACCCCTCACGAGGTTCGAACCTTGGATCTCCCACTCGGTAGGAGGACGCCGTAACCACTAGGCCACGGACTTGTAATTATAAGATATATATTTTTTAAAACTTTATTTAGTTACGATTGCGAAGCAAGTTTTAACAACTTATATTAATCACTCTCGTTGGCTCGGATGAAGGCGTATATGTTATCATTCATGTGGGAGGAAACCGGAGAAAACCCACCTGTCCGATGGGGCAACCATCGTACCATCTCACATACTTCCCGGTCCGAGGATCAAAGCGGAAGATATTATTTAATTGGGAGAAGTGATTTATAATGTGCATCGACGGTCAAGAAACCAATTTTGACATCAATTTGGTGACACTATTGTTGATGGGCTGGTAATCCAGGGATCGCAGGTTTGATCCCCCATCTGACCCTAATAAAATAAAGTATTTCCGATGGGACTTTAAAACTAGGTCTCGTGTCGGTGATTTACACCGTGCACGTACAAGAACCAGAGGAGCAATATTGCTGTCAAGGACTGGCAACCAGGCAGAACCACTGACCTACCGCATGTCAGCTGGATAGCTTCCTCGCATTAAATAATTCGAAACCCCCAGTGGGATTCCAACCTACATCCGTGAGGGACAAGTGATTTGAAGTCAATGACAGTAACCACTCGCCCACCACAACACCACAGTGAATATAGTTAATATTGAAATCTGGTTCTGACCAAAGAGTAAACCAATACTAGTTAGGATTAAATTTCACGAACAACTGACGAAACAATTCGGTTAATAGTTTATTATTATTGTCATTTATTATCAATATTATATTACCATAAAATAAAAACAGAGCATGTGAAAGCACTAATCTGAGGCACAATGTATTCAGAATTTGAAAAGGCAGTGCCAATTTATGTATGTATGTTCCATTAATGTCAAACCCATTGCGGGGACCTAGACATGTTTTCCTGGGCAGGCTTAGCCGACCTAAGTGGTTAACCAGTACTAAGCAATGTGTGTGAGGTGCCTTGCTCAGTGACACTACATATGTGGCCTGACCGAGTATCGAACCCGAGACCGCTAGATTCCAAATCCGACGCTCTACCACTGGACCACGGACGCCAATAAAAATTAATATTCTTTCATTAAAATATGAAAGATGTCTTTTTTGACAATGGAAATACATGTATCTCCATCTAATCCATTTTTCAATATTAACGTTCATACCAAACACGATCGAACACCTTGATATAAAATATCTCGGTGCACCATACTGTCACTACGTATACCATTTCTTAAAACATTGTCGTGACGTCATACCTTTGTACTTGCAGTCCATTATTATTAATATTGGACTGCTGTCAAAAGGCCAGAGTATTACATTAAATCCTACGCGTACATGTACGAAATTAACAATTTTAAATAGTGGGATCTTGTTATATAAGTGTGTGTTTTAAGTAAGATATAAGCTTCAAACGTATCAAATATGTAAAATAGTGGTACTGTCGTCCGCGCTACGTGGCCCACAGTCCAATATTTTACATATCGGATCGCTTTCGGCCCATATCCTATACATAAATCAAGGTAATATAATATAAACCAGACTGATACGCGGAACGACAATGTATGTAAAAAGTGGGAATCCCAATGTGTTCACTTTAAAGCGCAGCAAATCTCTATAAATATATAGAAGTTGAGACTTGTTGCACGAGATGGACAAACTGTGCCGCACGATCAGATACTGTATTTTATATATAGAAGTTGGAGACTTGTTGCACCAGATCGACAAACTGTGCCGCACGATCAGATACTGTATTTTATATATAGAAGTCGGAGACTTGTTGCACCAGATCGACAAACTGTGCCGCACGATCAGATACTGTATTTTCCAATGAATAGTAAACATGAACGGATCCAAATTCGAAGATGATAATAATAAAACTTACGAGAATGGTAAATATGTGCTAGCACACAGCTCTAAGTAATGCTTGTTCTGAAACAAGGTGAGGAAAACGTGCATTCATTCTGTAGGCAGTACGGTTAGTTCAGTCAATCATTCGCCCCTGTAAGTGAAAGGCCCCGGGTTTGAATCCCCGACAGGATGTATGTTTTTCTCACAAGTTTAGAACCTTCGACCACATGCTCCGTATTCATTCAATGATAAAATAAGAGAAATTGAATAGTCTATGTAAAGTGCATATTATAAATCCTAGGAGATTAATATTATACTAGAGGACATAGAAAACGCACACCTACATTATATACTAGAGGACATAGAAAACGCACGCCTACATTATATGATTATTATTACATGAAAATAAATACGAAGGATTCCATCATAGATATATATATATCACATCTTTATTACAAAACACAAACTGAACAACTAAAAATATTCCAAAATGTTTAAAACTATGTATTTATATAGTTTTTCATGTAAAAACACACTTATCCGAAGTGTGCATTTTTCTAAGTCCTCTAGTATATATAACAACTTCAACTTCTTACTGCCGAAGTAGACGGATCTGTAGTCCAGAGGTAACATGCTGGACTGGTAATCCAGGGATCGCAGATTCGAACCCCCGTCTGATCCTAATAAAATTAACAGTCTTTCAGATGGGACGTTAAACTGATGTCTCGTGTCGGTGCTTTACACCGTGCACTTAAACGAACCAGAGGAGACTCTGGAATCTAAAATGACTAATCTCGTCAGGAGGCGTCGCTCATATGGGCAACCGGTAGCGACGATAAATTAGTGTAAAACACACATTACTGCCGAACAATCAGTCATGATTATGATTGGCAGGCGCAGTCTATAAACAGTTAGTTAATCTAAAATGTTATGTGCAAGTTAAAAAGATCAAAATATCTACAAAGCTATAGTTAAAAGAAGACAGTACAAGGATTAGAGAGTGTTTGAGTCCAGTCTGCTAACAAAGGTCGGCAGATAACACATATAAAGCACATAGTAAAAGATGACAGTACAAGGATTATAGAGTGTTTGAGTCCAGTCTGCTAACAAAGGTCGGCAGATAACACATATAAAGCACATAGTAAAAGAAGACAGTACAAGGATTATAGAGTGTTTGAGTCCAGTCTGCTAACAAAGGTCGGCAGATAACACATATAAAGCACATAGTAAAAGATGACAGTACAAGGATTAGAGAGAGTTCGAGTCCAGTCTGCTAACAAAGGTCGGCAGATAACACATATAAAGCACATAGTAAAAGAAGACAGTACAAGGATTATAGAGTGTTTGAGTCCAGTCTGCTAACAAAGGTCGGCAGATAACACATATAAAGCACATAGTAAAAGATGACAGTACAAGGATTAGAGAGTGTTTGAGTCCAGTCTGCTAACAAAGGTCGGCAGATAACACATATAAAGCACATAGTAAAAGATGACAGTACAAGGATTAGAGAGTGTTTGAGTCCAGTCTGCTAACAAAGGTCGGCAGATAACACATATAAAGCACATAGTAAAAGATGACAGTACAAGGATTAGAGAGTGTTTGAGTCCAGTCTGCTAACAAAGGTCGGCAGATAACACATATAAAGCACATAGTAAAAGATGACAGTACAAGGATTAGAGAGTGTTTGAGTCCAGTCTGCTAACAAAGGTCGGCAGATAACACATATAAAGCACATAGTAAAAGATGACAGTACAAGGATTAGAGAGTGTTTGAGTCCAGTCTGCTAACAAAGGTCGGCAGATAACACATATAAAGCACATAGTAAAAGAAGACAGTACAAGGATTATAGAGTGTTTGAGTCCAGTCTGCTAACAAAGGTCGGCAGATAACACATATAAAGCACATAGTAAAAGAAGACAGTACAATGATTATAGAGTGTTTGAGTCCAGTCTGCTAACAAAGGTCGGCAGATAACACATATAAAGCACATAGTAAAAGAAGACAGTACAATGATTATAGAGTGTTTGAGTCCAGTCTGCTAACAAAGGTCGGCAGATAACACATATAAAGCACATAGTAAAAGAAGACAGTACAAGGATTATAGAGTGTTTGAGTCCAGTCTGCTAACAAAGGTCGGCAGATAACACATATAAAGCACATAGTAAAAGAAGACAGTACAATGATTATAGAGTGTTTGAGTCCAGTCTGCTAACAAAGGTTGGCAGATAACACATATAAAGCACATAGTAAAAGAAGACAGTACAATGATAATAGAGTGTTTGAGTCCAGTCTGCTAACAAAGGTCGGCAGATAACACATATAAAGCACATAGTAAAAGAAGACAGTACAAGGATTATCGAGTGTTTGAGTCCAGTCTGCTAACAAAGGTCGGCAGATAACACATATAAAGCACATAGTAAAAGAAGACAGTACAAGGATTATAGAGTGTTTGAGTCCAGTCTGCTAACAAAGGTCGGCAGATAACACATATAAAGCACATAGTAAAAGATGACAGTACAAGGATTAGAGAGAGTTCGAGTCCAGTCTGCTAACAAAGGTCGGCAGATAACACATATAAAGCACATAGTAAAAGCCTATTGCAATTTCATAAAGTCAATAATTGCACTATTTCTTAAATCCAGGGCTCATCCCAGGGGGCGACATGGGTAAATTAATAACACTAGTGACCCTGACTTCGTACCATGGTGACCCCATTTCTCCCCAAAATGATTTTTTAGAATTAGTTTTTACAATTTCATACAAAATCTTGTCCAGTAAGACAATTTTTGGAATAGGAGGAGTGCATACAGTGCTTTATAATGGCAATTGTAAAGCACTCCTCATATTCAAAACTTGTCTTTAATGGTCATTTGATGTGTATTTAGACGCTACATGAATAAAAATGAAGAAAAAAACCCAACATTTTAATATAAAGGCTAAATCGTGAATGTTTCACACTTCTCCCACAACATAGGATGTGCCCTGACATCTTATCAATTAAAACAGTATAAATAACACATTGCTTTGTACGATATAACTGTAGAAATTTAAAGGTCAATATGTGCACTATTTCTTAAATCTTGTCAATTAAAACAGTATAAATAACACATTGCTTTGTACGATATAAGTTATAACTGTAGAAATTTAAAGGTCAATATGTGCACTATTTCTTAAATCTTGTCAATTAAAACAGTATAAATAACACATTGCTTTGTACGATATAACTGTAGAAATTTAAACGTCAATATGTGCACTATTTCTGAAATCTTGTCAATTAAAACAGTATAAATAACACATTGCTTTGTTCGATATAACTGTAGAAATTTAAACGTCAATATGTGCACTATTTCTTAAATCTTGTCAATTAAAACAGTATAAATAACACATTGCTTTGTACGATATAACTGTAGAAATTTAAAAGTCAATATGTGCACTATTTCTGAAATCTTGTCAATTAAAACTGTATAAATAACACATTGCTTTGTACGATATAACTGTAGTAATTTAAAAGTCAATATGTGCACTATTTCTTAAATCTTGTCAATTAAAACAGTATAAATAACACATTGCTGTGTACGATATAACTGTAGAAATTTAAACTTCAATATGTGCACTATTTCTGAAATATTGTCAATTAAAACAGTATAAAACAGTCTTTCAGATGGCACGTTAAACCGAGGTCTCGTGTTGGTGCTTTACACCGTGCACGTTAAAGAACCAGCGGAGACTCTGGAATGGGTCTCTGTCTGTATCATTGCTCTATCCTCCCACAAATCAAAAATGACTAATCTATTCAGGAGGCGTCGCTCATATGGGTAACCGATAGCGACGATTAATAAACGTAAAACACACAGAGTATATAAAACATGAACGAAAATAATTGTTCACTGCAATAAAAACACAGAAATTCCCTTTCACCACAATGCATATATTGCAATTATTTTTCACTACAGGTTACTAATAGGGATGGGAACGAATATTCGAATACCAGACTATTATTCGAATCCTAGTTCGGTAATCAAATACAAAAAAAAAATTTATTTTCAGTTTTTGTTTTAATAATGGTTATTTCTAGTTATTTCAATCCACGCCCTTAGACATCTTGACATTTTGTACAAGGTGTTGTTTTCGAAGCATTGACTAAATTCAGATTTATTCTTTATTTCAGTCTCATCGTTGTACAATACATAAAATATACACAACAAATTATCGTGGCATAGTACAACACCATTCATTATAAAAGAATTATAAGAGACTAATGTAATCACAGATAATCAAACTATCACAGTCTATCGACATATTATTATATTTACATATTAAAACCGAGGAACAGTCGCTAATTGAAAAGTAAATACTATTAAAACCAGAAATGTTGAAATACTGAAATGGAAAAAAAGCACTAATGCGCAAATAAGAAATGTTTTAAAATATCAGTTATCAACCTCGATCAGATCGCGGTTGAACTAATTAGCAGCTGTTTCTCGGAATGGATAAGAGACATACAATCAATAAATCAAATGGATACATTATTTACATAAATAAAAGGATCGTCTTTGAAGAATATAAAAACAGGTTTTGGCAACGATTCTAATCAGAGGTATAGTAGTAAAAATAATCCATGTCAATAGAAGCCAATTTCACGTGGTGTAAAATACACGCGACTTTGTGAATAGAGATTAGGTTGGAAAAAGTTAGGATTTGATGCGAAATATTCATCATATATTAGAACACTATTTCACTACTCAGTCCCATCCCTAGATACTAATAAAATCACATGTGATTCAACCTATGCTTAAGGAATGAATTGTGGGTTATTAATTTCCATTGGGGTATGAACTATATTGGGTGTGGTTAAAGTGTGTGGAGGCTGAAGGCATCCACGCTAACTTTAAACACGCCCAATGTAGTTCACACACTGATGGAAACAATTAACCCGCCATGCATTACTTATATTTATATTAATAATTCTTTTCAATGGCACAAAGAAAATTATTTAAAATGTATTTAGTCCAGATTTGTGACTTCGTGTGCTGGGTAAATAGATCATCCTTGGAACAGCATAGACTGCAAGACACGCCTTGTCTCGCGGGGAATGCTGCCTAACACTGCGAATGCACATGCCGGTAACTTCGAGTTCACATGTCAAGATGCATATCATTAGTGAGCATGTAACAGTGATGTAAATATTTAGCTATGTAATAAAATAGTGCAATAATGAATTCAAGTAGATATATATACCAAAAGAGTAACCGAATAGTCCTATATGTCCCTCCCTAAAACATTACCAAAACGATAATGTTAAGTACTCATTTTCATGAATATATTTCCGATGAAACCTTTTTTTGTGATATCAATAAATTTTGTGACGTCATAACTAGCGAGCTCGCATCTAAAAATAGACACTGCTGAGAAACCAGTAAATATAAAGTTCTGAACAATAAAAGGCAGGATCGATCCCCCGTCTGACCCTAATAAAATTAACAGTCTTTCAGATGGTGCTTTACACCGTGCATGTATAAGAACTAGAGGAGACTCTGCACTATCCTCCAAATGACTAATCTCTTCAGGAGGCGTCGCTCATATGGGCAACCGGTAGCGATGATAAATAAACATAAACCACATACTCGGCAGCTATACCAAGGCCATAAAACGAGGAATGAGCCGGCTGTCACGACATTTTTACGATTTATTTACAGGAAACCTTTTATTAATATGTATATTTTTAACTTTATGTAAAAGCAAGAAAAGTAGTCCGGCTACATTTGATCTTATAAGATCTTGTATCACACTGAAGAATACAACATGTATTTGTGGTGGATTTATGATGTGGATATAATCAACATGATTATTGTTATGCATAATCAAATTCTAGCGGTGGTTTAATACGCCACTTAAGTTTATACATATTTATTTTAGCTCAATTGCGAAACAAGTTCTTTCAACTTATATTAATCACTCTCCGTCACTTTGTAAGTAAGTTTTAGCCTGGGTACCAGTCTGTCGATTTTTCACTTTTTAACTTCTGACAAAATGACATATGATCAGAAACTCAATACGGCCCAATTAATAGTCTCTGTGTTAAGATATATTTATTAAATATATCGACGCCTGTTCCCAGGCTAATAAGTAAGTTTAACAACAAATTCTGTTGGCATTTCATAATAGGCTTATTGTTCATATTATTTAAAGCGAAACTACATCGACAAAAAAGCAAAATTCTACAGAATGTAATTTCCTATATAATATTCTGGGATAAATTTTTTATTTCTTACTTTCCTAATATTAGCCATATAATCTACGCATTTTAATCAATAAACAAATGCCGTATACGACTTTTGTTGACATAACAAAAATAAGTGTAAATAGGATCAACAACATCCACGCGTAATACAACGCGTGTATCATGAATAACAATATTCCACGCGTGTATCATGAATAACAATATTCCACGCGTGTATCATGAATAACAATATTCCACGCGTGTATCATGAATAACAATAGTCCACGCGTGTATCATGAATAACAATATTCCACGCATGTATCATGAATAACAATATTCCACGCGTGTATCATGAATAACAATATTCCACGAGTGTATCATGAATAACAATATTCCACGCGTGTATCATGAATAACAATATTTATGGTACAGATTTATCATTATACCTCACTTTTCTCACGCCTGTGCATATTATTTTTAGACTAATCCGATTAAATTTCTCTCAAAACGATAGTAGCACGTACTTAGTATAGACTTCAATAAAAATAATTCAATTCAGTTTCAATTTTGAAACCTTGTACACCGCAAAAACACTGTTTATGTATTGAAAGTTACTGTTCGAATTCGGAAGAATTTGTAGTACCAATGCTGTTTATATGCATAATATATACACAGGCATGTTTTGCTATCTGTGTAACGTCGCTTTAAAGTCTGTTAAAAAACGAAAGTTCAATGTGTGAGAGTGCACAGATTTGTTGTGCCAGCAATTTAAATAAAACATGTTAAAAGTGCTTTGCCGTTACCAACATTCATTTCTTCGATCATATGGAATTAGAAAGAGAGCCGACCGAAAAAAGACTACAGTGTCCAGGTAAAAATAAGAAGATATTTTTCAACAATGTTCGAATAAATTTAAAATGTTAAATAGGATGGAGGTCTTTGCTGCAACACTTGGGTAATACTGGTTGTGTAGCAAATATAATTACACAGCTAGAACCGTCTTAAAACTTTGTGATTCACTTTGAAGCAACACTTGGGTACTACTGGTTGTGTAGCAAATATAATTACACAGCTATAACCGTCTTAAACTTTGTGATTCACTTTGCTGCAACACTTGGGTAATACTGGTCGGGTAGCAAATATAATTACACAGCTATAACCTTCTTAAACTTTGTGAGTCATTTTGAGCAACGATATGACTTTAATGTACGCAGCGAATAAAGAGCGATGGGTAATGAGTGGAAGAGTGATGATGCGGAGTTGAGTTTATTTACTCTCGCCCCTGCAGAGCATATGGGTGAGTAAAACGTGCTGAGCACCGTCGATTATCCGATAAGTTGATGTCGTTGATGCGGTGTCAAAGTCTTGTAGAGTTTACACAGGACAAAGTACATTCCAGTCATGGATTTCTGTCCTTAAACGGGAAGAAGAAGAAGTGTCTGGATGGTCTAGTTGATGTTGTTCTGCGATGATTCTGTATCAAGACGACTATTTTCTAAGACGATTGAATTCTAGAAAATGTGGTTCTGTGTCGATTAAGTTACAAATATGAGTTGTGGTCTAGGATGTTACGTTGGTGGTCTGATGCAAGTAGGTCGGCCAAACCTCGCGAAGTGGCACGACTACTATATGTGACCTAGTTTGGTCTCTCCAAGGTGATTATGTGTGGAAGAGTGTCCACTTATCAATACTTTAATACCTTCGTCCACGTCCTCCACGAGTATTCCGTGTGCTCTTCGGCAACAATCCGAGAAAGTCAGATGCTTTGTTCTTCACATCAGGAGGCACTGATGAATTCTTGGCGAAGAAATTTAACTTTCTCCTAAGCCCATCGTTCACAGATAATGTTCCAGCTCGATAATCATCGAAAACCTTACATAACTTCTCGTAGGCGACTTTCCAATGCAAAGACACAACGACGGGATGGTAGGACTTGGATGAAATTTTTAACCTCTCTAGAAAGATTTTATCGGAATCCAACAATTCGCCAACACGGGTATGTCTTGTATATTTCTGCTGTATTCTGTCCACAAGCACCGATTCGTACTTATCCAATAGTGCTTGGGATATTTCTTTAATGTGCGCTGGTACACCAGGCTTATTCGTAAAGAACCTTAGTTTAGGAATCATTGGTACCTCGTAATTAGGGATATCGTTCAGTTTCTGATCAACATCGTTTATATCTGCCTCTGCAATTTTCCAATGCAAAGCCATGATGGTAGGTTGGTAGGCTGGTTCGCCATCCGAGAGTGATTTCAACCCTGTAAGGATCTGTATTTCCGGTGCAGATATGTTTTCCAATGGGGTATCTCTTGTATATTTCTGCTGTATTCTGTCCACAATCACCGATTCGTACTTATCCAATAGTGCTTGGGATATTTCTTTAATGTGCGCTGGTACACCAGGCTTATTCGTAAAGAACCTTAGTTTAGGAATCATTGGTACCTCGTAATTAGGGATAGCGTTCAGTTTCTGTTCAACATCGTTTATATCTGCCTCTGCAATTTTCCAATGCAAAGCCATGATGGTAGGTTGATAGGCTGGTTCGCCATCCGAGAGTGATTTCAACCCTCTAAGGAACTGTATTTCTGGTGATGATATGTTTTCCAATGGGCTATCTCTTGTATATTTCTGCTGTATTCTGTCCACAAGCACCGATTCGTACTTATCCAATAGTGCTTGGGATATTTCTTTAATGTGCGCTGGTACACCAGGCTTATTCGTAAAGAACCTTAGTTTAGGAATCATTGGTACCTCGTAATTAGGGATATCGTTCAGTTTCTGTTCAACATCGTTTATATCTGCCTTTGCAATTTTCCAATGCAAAGCCATGATGGTGGGTTGATAGGCTGGTTCGCCATCCGAGAGTGATTTCAACCCTGTAAGGAGCTGTATTTCCGGTGCAGATATGTTTTCCAATGGGGTATCTCTTGTATATTTCTGCTGTATTCTGTCCACAACCACCGATTCGTACTTATCCAATAGTGCTTGAGATATTTCTTTAATGTGCGCTGGTACACCAGGCTTATTCGTAAAGAACCTTAGTTTAGGAATCATTGGTACCTCGTAATTAGGGATATCGTTCAGTTTCTGTTCAACATCGTTTATATCTGCCTCTGCAATTTTCCAATGCAAAGCCATGATGGTAGGTTGGTAGGCTGGTTCGCCATCCGAGAGTGATTTCAACCCTGTAAGGATCTGTATTTCCGGTGCAGATATGTTTTCCAATGGGGTATCTCTTGTATATTTCTGCTGTATTCTGTCCACAAGCACCGATTCGTACTTATCCAATAGTGCTTGGGATATTTCTTTAATGTGCGCTGGTACACCAGGCTTATTCGTAAAGAACCTTAGTTTAGGAATCATTGGTACCTCGTAATTAGGGATATCGTTCAGTTTCTGATCAACATCGTTTATATCTGCCTCTGCAATTTTCCAATGCAAAGCCATGATGGTAGGTTGGTAGGCTGGTTCGCCATCCGAGAGTGATTTCAACCCTGTAAGGATCTGTATTTCCGGTGCAGATATGTTTTCCAATGGGGTATCTCTTGTATATTTCTGCTGTATTCTGTCCACAATCACCGATTCGTACTTATCCAATAGTGCTTGGGATATTTCTTTAATGTGCGCTGGTACACCAGGCTTATTCGTAAAGAACCTTAGTTTAGGAATCATTGGTACCTCGTAATTAGGGATAGCGTTCAGTTTCTGTTCAACATCGTTTATATCTGCCTCTGCAATTTTCCAATGCAAAGCCATGATGGTAGGTTGATAGGCTGGTTCGCCATCCGAGAGTGATTTCAACCCTCTAAGGAACTGTATTTCTGGTGATGATATGTTTTCCAATGGGCTATCTCTTGTATATTTCTGCTGTATTCTGTCCACAAGCACCGATTCGTACTTATCCAATAGTGCTTGGGATATTTCTTTAATGTGCGCTGGTACACCAGGCTTATTCGTAAAGAACCTTAGTTTAGGAATCATTGGTACCTCGTAATTAGGGATATCGTTCAGTTTCTGTTCAACATCGTTTATATCTGCCTTTGCAATTTTCCAATGCAAAGCCATGATGGTGGGTTGATAGGCTGGTTCGCCATCCGAGAGTGATTTCAAACCTCTAAGGAACTGTATTTCTGGTGCAGATATGTTTTCCAATGGGCTATCTCTTGTATATTTCTGCTGTATTCTGTCCACAACCACCGATTCGTACTTATCCAATAGTGCTTGGGATATTTCTTTAATGTGCGCTGGTACACCAGGCTTATTCGTAAAGAACCTTAGTTTAGGAATCATTGGTACCTCGTAATTAGGGATATCGTTCAGTTTCTGTTCAACATCGTTTATATCTGCCTCTGCAATTTTCCAATGCAAAGCCATGATGGTAGGTTGGTAGGCTGGTTCGCCATCCGAGAGTGATTTCAACCCTGTAAGGATCTGTATTTCCGGTGCAGATATGTTTTCCAATGGGGTATCTCTTGTATATTTCTGCTGTATTCTGTCCACAACCACCGATTCGTACTTATCCAATAGTGCTTGAGATATTTCTTTAATGTGCGCTGGTACACCAGGCTTATTCGTAAAGAACCTTAGTTTAGGAATCATTGGTACCTCGTAATTAGGGATATCGTTCAGTTTCTGTTCAACATCGTTTATATCTGCCTCTGCAATTTTCCAATGCAAAGCCATGATGGTAGGTTGGTAGGCTGGTTCGCCATCCGAGAGTGATTTCAACCCTGTAAGGATCTGTATTTCCGGTGCAGATATGTTTTCCAATGGGGTATCTCTTGTATATTTCTGCTGTATTCTGTCCACAAGCACCGATTCGTACTTATCCAATAGTGCTTGGGATATTTCTTTAATGTGCGCTGGTACACCAGGCTTATTCGTAAAGAACCTTAGCTTAGGAATCATTGGTACCTCGTAATTAGGGATATCGTTCAGTTTCTGTTCAACATCGTTTATATCTGCCTCTGCAATTTTCCAATGCAAAGCCATGATGGTAGGTTGGTAGGCTGGTTCGCCATCCGAGAGTGATTTCAACCCTCTAAGGATCTGTATTTCCGGTGCAGATATGTTTTCCAATGGGGTATCAGGATTGTATTTCTTCTGGACATCATCTGTAATTACCCTAACAACTAGTTCTTTGATTCTGCTAGCCTCTTCCCCTAATGCACCGGAGCCATGGAGCTCAATTTCTTTCAGTTTGAAGATTAAGCTGCGCTCTGAATTGAAAGTAGCAGGATCACGTAGTCTCTCTTCTAGGGACTTCAGGAGTGCTGCCATCGAACCACGCTTCAAGGCCTGTATCACATCTGGGAGGTGAGACATCTCTGTAAAGTTGACATTGTCTAGAGCTTTGATCTGTTCGAATGTAATGTGATATACAGTCAAACATGTGATAGTGGTCACCTCTATTAAGCAGCCAACCTGTATTAAGCAGCCAGTTTTCAGATTTCCAATATGTTACATTTGACCTCTATTAAGCAGCCACTTTATGTTATTCCTTTGGCTGGCTGCTTAAGACAGGTTTGACTGTAATATGTTTTATTTTATGCTTTCCAATGAAATCGGATCAGATTGAATATGATTGAATGAGGGACAGGTTGAATATGATTGAATGAGGGACAGATTGAATATGATTGAATGAGGGACAGATTGAATATGATTGAATGAGGGACAGATTGAATATGATTGAATGTGGACCAGATTGAATATGATTGAATGTGGATCAGAATGAATATGATTGAATGAGGATCAGATTGAATATGACTGAATGAGGGACAGATTGAATATGATTGAATGAGGGACATATTGAATATAATTCAATGAGGGACATATTGAATATGATTGAATGAGGGACAGATTGAATATGGCTGAATGAGAGACAGGTTGAATATGATTGAATGAGGATCAGATTGAATATGATTGAATGAGGGACAGATTGAATATGATTGAATGAGGGACACCTTGAATATGATTGAATGAGGGACCGATTGAATATGATTGAATGTGGAACAGATTGAATATGATTGAATGTGGATCAGATTGAATATGATTGAATGAGGGACAGATTGAATATGATTGAATGAGAGACAGATTGAATATGATTGAATGTGGATCAGATTGAATGAGGGACAGGTTGAATATGATTGAATGTGGATCAGATTGAATATGATTGAATGTGGATCAGATTGAATGAGGGACAGGTTGATATGATATGATTGAATGAGGGACAGATTGAATATGATTGAATGCGGGACATATTGAATATGATTGAATGTGGATCAGATTGAATATGATTGAATGTGAATCAGATTGAATATGATTGAATGAGGGACATATTGAATATTATTGAATGAGGGACAGATTGAATGAGGGACAGATTGAATATGATTGAATGAGGGACAGATTGAATATGATTGAATGTGGATCAGATTGAATGAGGGACAGGTTGAATATGATTGAATGAGGGACAGATTGAATATGATTGAATGCGGGACAGATTGATTATGATTGAATGTGGATCAGATTGAATAGGATTGAATGAGGGACAGCTTGAATATGATTGAATGAGGGACAGATTGAATATGATTGAATGTGGATCAGATTGAATGAGGGACATGTTGAATATGATTGAATGTGGATCAGATTGAATATGATTGAATGTGGACCAGATTGAATATGATTGAATGTGGATCAGATTGAATATGATTGAATGAGGGACAGATTGAATATGATTGAATGAGAGACAGATTGAATATGATTTAATGTGGAACAGATTGAATGAGGGACAGGTTGAATATGATTGAATGTGGATCAGATTGAATATGATTGAATGTGGATCAGATTGAATGAGGGACAGGTTGAATATGATTGAATGTGGATCAGATTGAATATGATTGAATGAGGGACAGATTGAATATGATTGAATGAGGGACACATTGAATATGATTGAATGAGGGACATATTGAATATGATTGAATGAGGGACATATTGAATATGATTGAATGAGAGACAGATTGAATATGGTTGAATGAGAGACAGGTTGAATATGATCCAATGTGGATCAGATTGAATATGATTGAATGAGGGACAGAATGAATATGATTGAATGAGAGACAGATTGAATATGGTTGAATGTGGATCAGATTGAATGAGGGACAGGTTGAATATGATTGAATGAGGGACAGATTGAATATGATTGAATGAGAGTCAGATTGAATATGATTGAATGAGGGACAGATTGCATATGATTGAATGAGAGACATATTGAATATGATTGAATGCGGGACATATTGAATATGATTGAATGCGGGACATATTGAATATGATTGAATGAGGGACATATTGAATATGATTGAATGAAGGACATATTGAATATGATTGAATCTGGATCAGATTGAATATGATTGAATGAGGGACAGATTGAATATGATTGAATGTGGATCAGATTGAATGAGGGACAGATTGTATATGATTGAATGAGGGACAGATTGAATGAGGGACAGATTGAATATGATTGAATGAGGGACAGATTGAATATGATTGAATGTGGATCAGATTGAATGAGGGACAGGTTGAATATGATTGAATGAGGGACTGATTGAATATGATTGAATGCGGGAGAGATTGAATATGATTGAATGTGGATCAGATTGAATATGATTGAATGTGGGTCAGATTGAATGAGGGTCAGATTGAATATGATTGAATGAGAGACAGATTGAATATGATTGAATGTGGATTAGATTGAATGAGGGACAGGTTGAATATGATTGAATGAGGGAGAGATTGAATATGATTGAATGCGGGACAGATTGAATATGATTGAATGAGGGACAGATTGAATGAGGGACAGATTGAATATGATTGAATGAGGGACAGATTGAATATGATTGAATGTGGATCAGATTGAATGAGGGACAGGTTGAATATGATTGAATGAGGGACATATTGAATATGATTGAATGAGGGACACATTGAATATGATAGAATGCGGGACAGATTGAATATGATTGAATGTGGACCAGATTGAATATGATTGAATGTGGATGAGAATGAATATGATTGAATGAGGATCAGATTGAATATGATTGAATGTGGATCAGATTGAATATGATTGAATGAGGGATAGATTGAATATGATTGAATGAGGGACACCTTGAATATGATTGAATGAGGGACAGATTGAATATGATTGAATGTGGACCAGATTGAATATGATTGAATGTGGGTCAGATTGAATATGATTGAATGAGGGACAGATTGAATATGATTGAATGAGAGACAGATTGAATATGATTGAATGTGGATCAGATTGAATGAGGGACAGGTTGAATATGATTGAATGTGGATCAGATTGAATATGATTGAATGTGGATCAGATTGAATGAGGGACAGGTTGATATAATATGATTGAATGAGGGACAGATTGAATATGATTGAATGCGGGACATATTGAATATGATTGAATGTGGATCAGATTGAATATGATTGAATGTGGATCAGATTGAATATGATTGAATGAGGGACAGATTGATTATGATTGAATGAGGGACAGATTGAATATGATTGAATGAGGGACAGATTGATTATGATTGAATGTGGATCAGATTGAATGAGGGACAGGTTGAATATGATTGAATGAGGGACAGATTGAATATGATTGAATGCGGGACAGATTGATTATGATTGAATGTGGATCAGATTGAATATGATTGAATGAGGGACAGCTTGAATATGATTGAATGAGGGACAGATTGAATATGATTGAATGTGGATCAGATTGAATGAGGGACAGGTTGAATATGATTGAATGTGGATTAGATTGAATATGATTGAATGTGGACCAGATTGAATATGATTGAATGTGGATCAGATTGAATATGATTGAATGAGGGACAGATTGAATATGATTGAATGAGAGACAGATTGAATATGATTGAATTTGAATCAGATTGAATGAGGGACAGGTTGAATATGATTGAATGTGGATCAGATTGAATATGATTGAATGTGGATCAGATTGAATGAGGAACAGGTTGAATATGATTGAATGTGGATCATATTGAATATGATTGAATGAGGGACAGATTGAATATGATTGAATGAGGGACACATTGAATATGATTGAATGAGGGACAGATTGAATATGATTGAATGAGGGACATATTGAATATGATTGAATGAGTGACAGATTGAATATGATTGAATGAGGGAAACATTGAATATGATTGAATGAGGGACAGATTGAATATGATTGAATGTGGACCAGATTGAATATGATTGAATGTGGATCAGATTGAATATGATAGAATGAGGATCAGATTGAATATGACTGAATGAGGGACACATTGAATATGATTGAATGAGGGACATATTGAATATGATTGAATGAGGGACAGATTGAATATGATTGAATGAGAGACAGATTGAATATGGTTGAATGAGAGACAGGTTGAATATGATTCAATGTGGATCAGATTGAATATGATTGAATGAGGGACAGAATGAATATGATTGAATGAGAGACAGATTGAATATGGTTGAATGTGGATCAGATTGAATGAGGGACAGGTTGAATATGATTGAATGAGGGACAGATTGAATATGATTGAATGAGAGACAGATTGAAAATGATTGAATGAGGGACAGATTGCATATGATTGAATGAGAGACAGATTGAATATGATTGAATGTGGATCAGATTGAATGAGGGACAGGTTGATATAATATGATTGAATGAGGGACAGATTGAATATGATTGAATGCGGGACATATTGAATATGATTGAATGCGGGACATATTGAATATGATTGAATGCGGGACATATTGAATATGATTGAATGAGGGACAGATTGAATATGATTGAATGCGGGACATATTGAATATGATTGAATGCGGGACATATTGAATATGATTGAATGAGGGACATATTGAAAATGATTGAATGAAGGACATATTGAATATGATTGAATCTGGATCAGATTGAATATGATTGAATGAGGGACAGATTGAATATGATTGAATGAGGGACAGATTGTATATGATTGAATGAGGGACAGATTGAATGAGGTACAGATTGAATATGATTGAATGAGGGACAGATTGAATATGATTGAATGTGGATCAGATTGAATGAGGGACAGGTTGAATATGATTGAATGAGGGACAGATTGAATATGATTGAATGCGGGACAGATTGAATATGATTGAATGTGGATCAGATTGAATATGATTGAATGTGGGTCAGATTGAATGAGGGTCAGATTGAATATGATTGAATGAGAGACAGATTGAATATGATTGAATGTGGATCAGATTGAATGAGGGACAGGTTGAATATGATTGAATGAGGGACAGATTGAATATGATTGAATGCGGGACATATTGAATATGATTGAATGTGGATCAGATTGAATATGATTGAATGTGGATCAGATTGAATATGATTGAATGAGGGATAGATTGAATATGATTGAATGAGGGACAGATTGAATGAGGGACTGATTGAATATGATTGAATGAGGGACAGATTGAATATTATTGAATGTGGATCAGATTGAATGAGGGACAGGTTGAATATGATTGAATGAGGGACAGATTGAATATGATTGAATGCGGGACAGATTGATTATGATTGAATGTGGATCAGATTGATTATGATTGAATGAGGGACAGCTTGAATATGATTGAATGAGGGACAGATTGAATATGATTGAATGTGGACCAGATTGAATATGATTGAATGTGGATCAGATTGAATATGATTGAATGAGGGACAGATTGAATATGATTGAATGTGGATCAGATTGAATGAGGGACAGGTTGAATATGATTGAATGTGGATCAGATTGAATATGATTGAATGTGGATCAGATTGAATGAGGGACAGGTTGATATAATATGATTGAATGAGGGACAGATTGAATATGATTGAATGCGGGACATATTGAATATGATTGAATGTGGATCAGATTTAATATGATTGAATGTGGTACATATTGAATATGATTGAATGTGGATCAGATTGAATATGATTGAATGTGGATCAGATTGAATATGATTGAATGAGGGACAGATTGAATATGATTGAATGAGCGACAGATTGAATGAGGGACAGATTGTATATGATTGAATGAGGGACAGATTGAATATGATTGAATGTGGATCAGATTGAATGAGGGACAGGTTGAATATGATTGAATGTGGATCAGATTAAATATGATTGAATGAGGGACAGATTGAATATGATTGAATGAGGGACACATTGAATATGATTGAATGAGGGACAGATTGAATATGATTGAATGAGGGACAGATTGAATATGATTGAATGAGTGACAGATTGAATATGATTGAATGAGGGAAACATTGAATATGATTGAATGAGGGACAGATTGAATATGATTGAATGTGGACCAGATTGAATATGATTGAATGTGGATCAGATTGAATATGATTGAATGAGGATCAGATTGAATATGACTGAATGAGGGACAGATTGAATATGATTGAATGAGGGACATATTGAATATGATTGAATGAGGGACAGATTGAATATGATTGAATGAGAGACAGATTGAATATGGTTGAATGAGAGAAAGGTTGAATATGATCCAATGTGGATCAGATTGAATATGATTGAATGAGGGACAGAATGAATATGATTGAATGAGAGACAGATTGAATATGGTTGAATGTGGATCAGATTGAATGAGGGACAGGTTGAATATGATTGAATGAGGGACAGATTGAATATGATTGAATGAGAGACAGATTGAATATGATTGAATGAGGGACAGATTGCATATGATTGAATGAGAGACAGATTGAATATGATTGAATGTGGATCAGATTGAATGAGGGACAGGTTGATATAATATGATTGAATGAGGGACAGATTGAATATGATTGAATGCGGGACATATTGAATATGATTGAATGCGGAACATATTGAATATGATTGAATGCGGGACATATTGAATATGATTGAATGCGGGACATATTGAATATGATTGAATGAGGGACAGATTGAATATGATTGAATGCGGGACATATTGAATATGATTGAATGCGGGACATATTGAATATGATTGAATGAGGGACATATTGAATATGATTGAATGAGGGACAGATTGAATATGATTGAATGCGGGACATATTGAATATGATTGAATGCGGGACATATTGAATATGATTGAATGAAGGACATATTGTATATGATTGAATCTGGATCAGATTGAATATGATTGAATGAGGGACAGATTGAATGAGGGACAGATTGAATATGATTGAATGAGGGACAGATTGAATATGATTGAATGTGAATCAGATTGAATGAGGGACAGGTTGAATATGATTGAATTAGGGACAGATTGAATATGATTGAATGCGGGACAGATTGAATATGATTGAATGTGGATCAGATTGAATGAGGGACAGATTGTATATGATTGAATGAGGGACAGATTGAATGAGGGACAGATTGAATATGATTGAATGAGGGACAGATTGAATATGATTGAATGTGGATCAGATTGAATGAGGGACAGGTTGAATATGATTGAATGCGGGACAGATTGAATATGATTGAATGTGGATCAGATTGAATATGATTGAATGTGGGTCAGATTGAATGAGGGTCAGATTGAATATGATTGAATGAGAGACAGATTGAATATGATTGAATGTGGATCAGATTGAATGAGGGACAGGTTGAATATGATTGAATGAGGGACAGATTGAATACGATTGAATGAGAGACAGATTGAATATGATTGAATGTGGATCAGATTGAATATGATTGAATGAGGGACAGATTGAATATGATTGAATTAGGGACAGGTTGAATATGATTGAATGAGGGACAGATTGAATATGATTGAATGTGGAACAGATTGAATATGATTGAATGTGGATCAGATTGAATATGATTGAATGAGGATCAGATTGAATATGACTGAATGAGGGACAGATTGAATATGATTGAATGAGGGACATATTGAATATGATTGAATGAGGGACAGATTGAATATGATTGAATGAGGGACAGATTGAATACGATTGAATGAGAGACAGATTGAATATGATTGAATGTGGATCAGATTGAATATGATTGAATGAGGGACAGATTGAATATGATTGAATTAGGGACAGGTTGAATATGATTGAATGAGGGACAGATTGAATATGATTGAATGTGGAACAGATTGAATATGATTGAATGTGGATCAGATTGAATATGATTGAATGAGGATCAGATTGAATATGACTGAATGAGGGACAGATTGAATATGATTGAATGAGGGACATATTGAATATGATTGAATGAGGGACAGATTGAATATGATTGAATGAGGGACAGATTGAATATGGTTGAATAAGAGACAGGTTGAATATGATCGAATGTGGATCAGATTGAATATGATTGAATGAGGGACAGAATGAATATGATTGAATGAGAGACAGATTGAATATGGTTGAATCGGGATCAGATTGAATGAGTGACAGATTGTATATGATTGAATGAGGGACAGATTGAATGAGGGACAGATTGAATATGATTGAATGAGGGACAGATTGAATATGATTGAATGTGGATCAGATTGAATGAGGGACAGATTGAATATGATTGAATGAGGGACAGATTGAATATGATTGAATGCGGGACAGATTGAATATGATTAAATGTGGATCAGATTGAATATGATTGAATGTGGGTCAGATTGAATGAGGGTCAGATTGAATATGATTGAATGAGAGACAGATTGAATATGATTGAATGTGGATCAGATTGAATGAGGGACAGGTTGCATATGATTGAATGAGGGACAGATTGAATACGATTGAATGAGAGACAGATTGAATATGATTGAATGTGGATCAGATTGAATATGATTGAATGAGGGACATATTGAATATGATTGAATTAGGGACAGGTTGAATATGATTGAATGAGGGACAGATTGAATATGATTGAATGAGGGACAGATTGAATATGATTGAATGAGGGTCACATTGAATATGATTGAATGAGGGACAGATTGAATATGATTGAATGTGGACCAGATTGAATATCTTTGAATGTGGATCAGACTGAATATGATTGAATGAGGATCAGATTGAATATGACTGAATGAGGGACAGATTGAATATGATTGAATGAGGGACATATTGAATATGCTTGAATGAGGGACAGATTGAATATGATTGAATGAGGGACAGATTGAATATGATTGAATGAGAGACAGATTGAATATGATTGAATGAGGGACAGATTGCATATGATTGAATGAGAGACAGATTCAATATGATTGAAGGCGGGACATATTGAATATGATTGAATGCGGGACATATTGAATATGATTGAATGCGGGACATATTGAATATGATTGAATGCGGGACATATTGAATATGATTGAATGCGGGACATATTGAATATGATTGAATGAGGGACATATTGAATATGATTGAATGAGGGACAGATTGAATATGATTGAATGCGGGACATATTGAATATGATTGAATGCGGGACATATTGAATATGATTGAATGAGGGACATATTGAATATGATTGAATGAAGGACATATTGAATATGATTGAATCTGGATCAGATTGAATATGATTGAATGAGGGACAGATTGAATATGATTGAATGTGGATCAGATTGAATGAGGGACAGATTGTATATGATTGAATGAGGGACAGATTAAATGAGGGACAGATTGAATATGATTGAATGAGGGACAGATTGAATATGATTGAATGTGGATCAGATTGAATATGATTGAATGTGGGTCAGATTGAATGAGGGTCAGATTGAATATGATTGAATGAGAGACATATTGAATATGATTGAATGTGGATCAGATTGAATGAGGGACAGGTTGAATATGATTGAATGAGGGACAGATTGAATACGATTGAATGAGAGACAGATTGAATATGACTGAATGAGGGACAGATTGAATATGATTGAATGAGGGACATATTGAATATGATTGAATGAGGGACAGATTGAATATGATTGAATGAGGGACAGATTGAATATGGTTGAATAAGAGACAGGTTGAATATGATCGAATGTGGATCAGATTGAATATGATTGAATGAGGGACAGAATGAATATGATTGAATGAGAGACAGATTGAATATGGTTGAATCGGGATCAGATTGAATGAGTGACAGATTGTATATGATTGAATGAGGGACAGATTGAATGAGGGACAGATTGAATATGATTGAATGAGGGACAGATTGAATATGATTGAATGTGGATCAGATTGAATGAGGGACAGATTGAATATGATTGAATGAGGGACAGATTGAATATGATTGAATGCGGGACAGATTGAATATGATTAAATGTGGATCAGATTGAATATGATTGAATGTGGGTCAGATTGAATGAGGGTCAGATTGAATATGATTGAATGAGAGACAGATTGAATATGATTGAATGTGGATCAGATTGAATGAGGGACAGGTTGCATATGATTGAATGAGGGACAGATTGAATACGATTGAATGAGAGACAGATTGAATATGATTGAATGTGGATCAGATTGAATATGATTGAATGAGGGACATATTGAATATGATTGAATTAGGGACAGGTTGAATATGATTGAATGAGGGACAGATTGAATATGATTGAATGAGGGACAGATTGAATATGATTGAATGAGTGTCACATTGAATATGATTGAATGAGGGACAGATTGAATATGATTGAATGTGGACCAGATTGAATATCTTTGAATGTGGATCAGACTGAATATGATTGAATGAGGATCCGATTGAATATGACTGAATGAGGGACAGATTGAATATGATTGAATGAGGGACATATTGAATATGCTTGAATGAGGGACAGATTGAATATGATTGAATGAGGGACAGATTGAATATGATTGAATGAGAGACAGATTGAATATGATTGAATGAGGGACAGATTGCATATGATTGAATGAGAGACAGATTCAATATGATTGAATGCGGGACATATTGAATATGATTGAATGCGGGACATATTGAATATGATTGAATGCGGGACATATTGAATATGATTGAATGCGGGACATATTGAATATGATTGAATGCGGGACATATTGAATATGATTGAATGAGGGACATATTGAATATGATTGAATGAGGGACAGATTGAATATGATTGAATGCGGGACATATTGAATATGATTGAATGCGGGACATATTGAATATGATTGAATGAGGGACATATTGAATATGATTGAATGAAGGACATATTGAATATGATTGAATCTGGATCAGATTGAATATGATTGAATGAGGGACAGATTGAATATGATTGAATGTGGATCAGATTGAATGAGGGACAGATTGTATATGATTGAATGAGGGACAGATTAAATGAGGGACAGATTGAATATGATTGAATGAGGGACAGATTGAATATGATTGAATGTGGATCAGATTGAATGAGGGACAGGTTGAATATGATTGAATGAGGGACAGATTGAATATGATTGAATGCGGGACAGATTGAATATGATTGAATGTGGATCAGATTGAATATGATTGAATGTGGGTCAGATTGAATGAGGGTCAGATTGAATATGATTGAATGAGAGACATATCGAATATGATTGAATGTGGATCAGATTGAATGAGGGACAGGTTGAATATGATTGAATGAGGGACAGATTGAATACGATTGAATGAGAGACAGATTGAATATGATTGAATGTGGATCAGATTGAATATGATTGAATGAGGGACAGATTGAATATGATTGAATTAGGGACAGGTTGAATATGATTGAATGAGGGAAAGATTGAATATGATTGAATGAGGGACAGATTGAATATGATTGAATGAGGATCAGATTGAATGAGGGACAAGTTGAATATGATTGAATGAGGGACATATTGAATATGATTGAATGAGCGACAGATTGAATATGATGGAATGAGGGACAGATTGAATATGATTGAATGAGGGACAGATTGAACATGATTGAATGAGGGACAGATTGAATATGATTGAATGAGGGACAGATTCAATATGATTGAATGAGGATCAGATTGAATGAGCGACAGATTGAATATGATTGAATGAGGGACAGATTGAATATGATTGAATGAGGGACATATTGAACATGATTGAATGAGGGACAGATTGAATATGATTGAATGTGGATCAGGATGCTTTGTTTGTTTGTTTTTGGGTCTAAAGTCGTACGAACAGTTTAGGTTTTATTGCAACCCTCCAGGTATTATTGGTGGAGGTAGACCCCGGGTGCTCTATCTATTATTGGTGGAGGAAGACCCAGTTGTCCCTCTGAGCAGTATTTCAGGCATGGATGGGCATCCGGGCAGAACCACCGACCTTCCACAAATAAACTGGATAGCTTCCTCACATGAAAGACTTCGACACCCCCAGTGGGATTCAAACCTAGAGCGGTGAGAGCCAGTGAATTGAACGACTCGGCCATAGAAGCCCCTGGATCAGGATGCATATCGTAAAACGTAGAAACCGAATGAAGAAATTAATCGTTACCTCGTCCTCATTGGTAATAGAGGTAAAGTCTATTCTCTCCGGATATTTCTCAGCCATATCTTGAAGAATAGCGAGTACGACTTCAGCATACTTTTGTTTGCGATGTTCTTTTCCGGTTGGATCTATTATGTAATCAATTTCTTCTTGGACATCCTTCGCAAATATATCAAGCAGATTATTTTGTTCAAGATATCTGCAAGAGATAAATATATCATTCAGATTATTTTGTTTAATTCCTGTATTTATAATAGTTTATTCCAGGAATCTGTAAGAATTGATCATTTCAACAGATTAGTTTATTCCAGGAATCTGTAAGAATTGATCATTTCAAACAGATTAGCTTATTCCAGGAATCTGTAAGAATTAATCGTTTCAAACAGATTAGTTTATTCCAGGAATCTGTAAGAATTGATCATTTCAACAGATTAGTTTATTCCAGGAATCTGTAAGAATTGATCATTTCAACAGATTAGTTTATTCCAGGAATCTGTAAGAATTGATCATTTCAAACAGATTAGTTTATTCCAAGAATCTGTAAGATTTGATCATTTCAACAGATTAGTTTATTTCAGGAATCTGTAAGAATTGATCATTTCAACAGATTAGTTTATTCCAGGAATCTGTAAGAATTGATCATTTCAACAGATTAGTTTAGTCCAGGTATCTGTAAGAATTGATAATTTCAACAGATTAGTTTATTCCAGGAATCTGTAAGAATTGATAATTTCAAACAGATTATTTTATTCCAGGTATCTGTAAGAATTGATAATTTCAAACAGAGTAGCTTATTCCAGGAATATGTAAGAATTTATCATTTCAAAGAGATTAGTTTATTCCAGGTATCTGTAAGAATTGATCATTTCAACAGAGGATTTTATTCCAGGAATCTGTAAGAATTGATAATTTCAAACAGATTAGTTTATTCCAGGAATCTGTAAGAATTGATAATTTCAAACAGATTAGTTTATTCCAGGAATCTGTAAGAATTGATAATTTCAACAGATTAGTTTATTCCAGGAATCTGTAAGAATTGATAATTTCAAACAGATTATTTTATTCCAGGTATCTGTAAGAATTGATCATTTCAAACAGAGTAGCTTATTCCAGGAATATGTAAGAATTGATCATTTCAAACATATTAGTTTATTCCAGGAATCTGTAAGAATTGATCATTTCAACAGATTAGTTTATTCCACGTATCTGTAAGAATTGAACATTTCAACAGATTAGTTTATTCCAGGAATCTGTAAGAATTGATCATTTCAACAGATTAGTTTATTCCAGGAATATGTTAGAATTGATCATTTCAACAGATTAGTTTAGTCCAGGTATCTGTAAGAATTGATCATTTCAACAGATTAGTTTATTCCAGGAATCTGTAAGAATTGATAATTTCAAACAGATTAGTTTATTCCAGGAATCTGTAAGAATTGATAATTTCAACAGATTAGTTTATTCCAGGAATCTGTAAGAATTGATAATTTCAAACAGATTATTTTATTCCAGGTATCTGTAAGAATTGATCATTTCAAACAGAGTAGCTTATTCCAGGAATATGTAAGAATTGATCATTTCAAACATATTAGTTTATTCCAGGAATCTGTAAGAATTGATCATTTCAACAGATTAGTTTATTCCACGTATCTGTAAGAATTGAACATTTCAACAGATTAGTTTATTCCAGGAATCTGTAAGAATTGATCATTTCAACAGATTAGTTTATTCCAGGAATATGTTAGAATTGATCATTTCAACAGATTAGTTTAGTCCAGGTATCTGTAAGAATTGATCATTTCAACAGATTAGTTTATTCCAGGAATCTGTAAGAATTGATAATTTCAAACAGATTATTTTATTCCAGGAATCGAATTGATCATTTCAAACAGATTAGTTTATTCCAGGAATCTGTAAGAATTGATCATTTCAAACATATTAGTTTATTTCAGGAATCTGTAAGAATTGATCATTTCAAACAGATTAGTTTATTCCAGGAATCTGTATGAATTGATCATTTCAAACAGATTAGTTTATTCCAGGTATCTGTAAGAATTGATCATTTCAAACAGATTATTTTATTCCAGGTATCTGTAAGAATTGATCATTGCAACAGATTAGTTTATTCCAGGTATCTGTAAGAATTGATCATTTCAAACAGATTAGTTTATTCCAGGAATCTGTAAGAATTGATAATTTCAAACATATTAGTTTATTTCAAGAATCTGCAAGAATTGATAATTTCAAACAGATTAGTTTATTCCAGGTATCTGTAAGAATTGATCATTTCAAACAGATTATTTTATTCCAGGTATCTGTAAGAATTGATCATTTCAAACAGATTAGCTTATTCCAGGAATCTGTAAGAATTGATCATTTCAAACAGATTAGTTTATTCCAGGAATCTGTAAGAATTGATCATTTCAAACAGATTAGTTTATTCCAGGAATCTGTATAAATTGATCATTTCAAACAGATTAGTTTATTCCAGGAATCGAATTGATCATTTCAAACAGATTAGTTTATTCCAGGAATCTGTAAGAATTGATCATTTCAAACATATTAGTTTATTTCAGGAATCTGTAAGAATTGATCATTTCAAACAGATTAGTTTATTCCAGGAATCTGTATGAATTGATCATTTCAAACAGATTAGTTTATTCCAGGTATCTGTAAGAATTGATCATTTCAAACAGATTATTTTATTTCAGGTATCTGTAAGAATTGATCATTTCAAACAGATTAGTTTATTCCAGGAATCTGTAAGAATTGATCATTTCAACAGATTAGTTTAGTCCAGGTATCTGTAAGAATTGATAATTTCAACAGATTCGTTTATTCCAGGTATCTGTAAGAATTGATCATTTCAAACAGAGTAGCTTATTCCAGGAATATGTAAGAATTGATCATTTCAAACATATTAGTTTATTCCAGGAATCTGTAAGAATTGATCATTTCAACAGATTAGTTTATTCCACGTATCTGTAAGAATTGAACATTTCAACAGATTAGTTTATTCCAGGAATCTGTAAGAATTGATCATTTCAACAGATTAGTTTATTCCAGGAATATGTAAGAATTGATCATTTCAACAGATTAGTTTAGTCCAGGTATCTGTAAGAATTGATCATTTCAACAGATTAGTTTATTCCAGGAATCTGTAAGAATTGATAATTTCAAACAGATTATTTTATTTCAGGAATCTGTATGAATTGATCATTTCAAACAGATTAGTTTATTCCAGGAATCGAATTGATCATTTCAAACAGATTAGTTTATTCCAGGAATCTGTAAGAATTGATCATTTCAAACATATTAGTTTATTTCAGGAATCTGTAAGAATTGATCATTTCAAACAGATTAGTTTATTCCAGGAATCTGTATGAATTGATCATTTCAAACAGATTAGTTTATTCCAGGTATCTGTAAGAATTGATCATTTCAAACAGATTATTTTATTCCAGGTATCTGTAAGAATTGATCATTGCAACAGATTAGTTTATTCCAGGTATCTGTAAGAATTGATCATTTCAAACAGATTAGTTTATTCCAGGAATCTGTAAGAATTGATAATTTCAAACATATTAGTTTATTTCAAGAATCTGCAAGAATTGATAATTTCAAACAGATTTTTATTCCAGGTATCTGTAAGAATTGATCATTTCAAACAGATTAGCTTATTCCAGGAATCTGTAAGAATTGATCATTTCAAACAGATTAGTTTATTCCAGGAATCTGTAAGAATTGATCATTTCAAACAGATTAGTTTATTCCAGGAATCTGTATGAATTGATCATTTCAAACAGATTAGTTTATTCCAGGAATCGAATTGATCATTTCAAACAGATTAGTTTATTCCAGGAATCTGTAAGAATTGATCATTTCAAACATATTAGTTTATTTCAGGAATCTGTAAGAATTGATCATTTCAAACAGATTAGTTTATTCCAGGAATCTGTATGAATTGATCATTTCAAACAGATTAGTTTATTCCAGGTATCTGTAAGAATTGATCATTTCAAACAGATTATTTTATTTCAGGTATCTGTAAGAATTGATCATTTCAAACAGATTAGTTTATTCCAGGAATCTGTAAGAATTGATCATTTCAACAGATTAGTTTAGTCCAGGTATCTGTAAGAATTGATAATTTCAACAGATTCGTTTATTCCAGGTATCTGTAAGAATTGATCATTTCAAACAGAGTAGCTTATTCCAGGAATATGTAAGAATTGATCATTTCAAACATATTAGTTTATTCCAGGAATCTGTAAGAATTGATCATTTCAACAGATTAGTTTATTCCACGTATCTGTAAGAATTGAACATTTCAACAGATTAGTTTATTCCAGGAATCTGTAAGAATTGATCATTTCAACAGATTAGTTTATTCCAGGAATATGTAAGAATTGATCATTTCAACAGATTAGTTTAGTCCAGGTATCTGTAAGAATTGATCATTTCAACAGATTAGTTTATTCCAGGAATCTGTAAGAATTGATAATTTCAAACAGATTATTTTATTCCAGGAATCTGTATGAATTGATCATTTCAAACAGATTAGTTTATTCCAGGAATCGAATTGATCATTTCAAACAGATTAGTTTATTCCAGGAATCTGTAAGAATTGATCATTTCAAACATATTAGTTTATTTCAGGAATCTGTAAGAATTGATCATTTCAAACAGATTAGTTTATTCCAGGAATCTGTAAGAATTGATCATTTCAAACAGATTAGTTTATTCCAGGAATCTGTATGAATTGATCATTTCAAACAGATTAGTTTATTCCAGGAATCGAATTGATCATTTCAAACAGATTAGTTTATTCCAGGAATCTGTAAGAATTGATCATTTCAAACATATTAGTTTATTTCAGGAATCTGTAAGAATTGATCATTTCAAACAGATTAGTTTATTCCAGGAATCTGTATGAATTGATCATTTCAAACAGATTAGTTTATTCCAGGTATCTGTAAGAATTGATCATTTCAAACAGATTATTTATTTCAGGTATCTGTAAGAATTGATCATTTCAAACAGATTAGTTTATTCCAGGAATCTGTAAGAATTGATCATTTCAACAGATTAGTTTAGTCCAGGTATCTGTAAGAATTGATAATTTCAACAGATTCGTTTATTCCAGGTATCTGTAAGAATTGATCATTTCAAACAGAGTAGCTTATTCCAGGAATATGTAAGAATTGATCATTTCAAACATATTAGTTTATTCCAGGAATCTGTAAGAATTGATCATTTCAACAGATTAGTTTATTCCACGTATCTGTAAGAATTGAACATTTCAACAGATTAGTTTATTCCAGGAATCTGTAAGAATTGATCATTTCAACAGATTAGTTTATTCCAGGAATATGTAAGAATTGATCATTTCAACAGATTAGTTTAGTCCAGGTATCTGTAAGAATTGATCATTTCAACAGATTAGTTTATTCCAGGAATCTGTAAGAATTGATAATTTCAAACAGATTATTTATTCCAGGAATCTGTATGAATTGATCATTTCAAACAGATTAGTTTATTCCAGGAATCGAATTGATCATTTCAAACAGATTAGTTTATTCCAGGAATCTGTAAGAATTGATCATTTCAAACATATTAGTTTATTTCAGGAATCTGTAAGAATTGATCATTTCAAACAGATTAGTTTATTCAGGAATCTGTATGAATTGATCATTTCAAACAGATTAGTTTATTCCAGGTATCTGTAAGAATTGATCATTTCAAACAGATTATTTATTCCAGGTATCTGTAAGAATTGATCATTGCAACAGATTAGTTTATTCCAGGTATCTGTAAGAATTGATCATTTCAAACAGATTAGTTTATTCAGGAATCTGTAAGAATTGATAATTTCAAACATATTAGTTTATTCAAGAATCTGCAAGAATTGATAATTTCAAACAGATTAGTTTATTCCAGGTATCTGTAAGAATTGATCATTTCAAACAGATTAGTTTATTCCAGGAATCTGTAAGAATTGATCATTTCAAACAGATTAGTTTATTCCAGGAATCTGTAAGAATTGATCATTTCAAACAGATTAGTTTATTCCAGGAATCTGTAAGAATTGATCATTTCAAACAGATTAGTTTATTCCAGGAATCGAATTGATCATTTCAAACAGATTAGTTTATTCCAGGAATCTGTAAGAATTGATCATTTCAAACATATTAGTTTATTTCAGGAATCTGTAAGAATTGATCATTTCAAACAGATTAGTTTATTCCAGGAATCTGTATGAATTGATCATTTCAAACAGATTAGTTTATTCCAGGAATCTGTATAAATTGATCATTTCAAACAGATTATTTTATTCCAGGAATCGAATTGATCATTTCAAACAGATTAGTTTATTCCAGGAATCTGTAAGAATTGATCATTTCAAACATATTAGTTTATTTCAGGAATCTGTAAGAATTGATCATTTCAAACAGATTAGTTTATTCCAGGAATCTGTATGAATTGATCATTTCAAACAGATTAGTTTATTCCAGGTATCTGTAAGAATTGATCATTTCAAACAGATTAGTTTATTCCAGGAATCTGTAAGAATTGATCATTTCAACAGATTAGTTTAGTCCAGGTATCTGTAAGAATTGATAATTTCAACAGATTCGTTTATTCCAGGTATCTGTAAGAATTGATCATTTCAAACAGAGTAGCTTATTCCAGGAATATGTAAGAATTGATCATTTCAAACATATTAGTTTATTCCAGGAATCTGTAAGAATTGATCATTTCAACAGATTAGTTTATTCCAGGAATCTGTAAGAATTGATCATTTCAAACAGATTAATTTATTCCAGGAATCTGTAAGAATTGATCATTTCAACAGATTAGTTTATTCCAGGAATATGTAAGAATTGATCATTTCAACAGATTAGTTTAGTCCAGGTATCTGTAAGAATTGATCATTTCAACAGATTAGTTTATTCCAGGAATCTGTAAGAATTGATCATTTCAAACAGATTAATTTATTTCAGGAATCTGTATGAATTGATCATTTCAAACAGATTAGTTTATTCCAGGAATCGAATTGATCATTTCAAACAGATTAGTTTATTCCAGGAATCGAATTGATCATTTCAAACATATTAGTTTATTTCAGGAATCTGTAAGAATTGATCATTTCAAACAGATTAGTTTATTCCAGGAATCTGTATGAATTGATCATTTCAAACAGATTAGTTTATTCCAGGTATCTGTAAGAATTGATCATTTCAAACAGATTATTTTATTCCAGGTATCTGTAAGAATTGATCATTGCAACAGATTAGTTTATTCCAGGTATCTGTAAGAATTGATCATTTCAAACAGATTAGTTTATTCCAGGAATCTGTAAGAATTGATAATTTCAAACATATTAGTTTATTTCAAGAATCTGTAAGAATTGATCATTTCAAACAGATTAGTTTATTCCAGGTATCTGTAAGAATTGATCATTTCAAACAGATTATTTATTCCAGGTATCTGTAAGAATTGATCATTTCAACAGATTAGTTTATTCCAGGTATCTGTAAGAATTGATCATTTCAAACAGATTAGTTTATTCCAGGAATCTGTAAGAATTGATCATTTCAAACATATTAGTTTATTTCAGGAATCTGTAAGAATTGATCATTTCAAACAGATTAGTTTATTCCAGGTATCTGTAAGAATTGATCATTTCAAACAGATTAGTTTATTCCAGGTATCTGTAAGAATTGATCATTTCAAACAGATTAGCTTATTCCAGGAATCTGTAAGAATTGATCATTTCAAACAGATTAGTTTATTCCAGGAATCTGTAAGAATTGATCATTTCAAACAGATTAGTTTATTCCAGGAATCTGTAAGAATTGATCATTTCAAACAGATTAGTTTATTCCAGGAATCTGTAAGAATTGATCATTTCAAACAGATTAGTTTATTCCAGGTATCTGTAAGAATTGATCATTTCAAACAGATTAGTTTATTCCAGGAATCTGTAAGAATTGATAATTTCAAACATATTAGTTTATTTCAGAATCTGAAGAATTGATAATTTCAAACAGATTAGTTTATTCCAGGTATCTGTAAGAATTGATCATTTCAAACAGATTAGCTTATTCCAGGAATCTGTAAGAATTGATCATTTCAAACAGATTAGTTTATTCCAGGAATCTGTAAGAATTGATCATTTCAAACAGATTAGTTTATTCCAGGAATCTGTATGAATTGATCATTTCAAACAGATTAGTTTATTCCAGGAATCGAATTGATCATTTCAAACAGATTAGTTTATTCTAGGAATCTGTAAGAATTGATCATTTCAAACATATTAGTTTATTTCAGGAATCTGTAAGAATTGATCATTTCAAACAGATTAGTTTATTCCAGGAATCTGTATGAATTGATCATTTCAAACAGATTAGTTTATTCCAGGTATCTGTAAGAATTGATCATTTCAAACAGATTATTTTATTTCAGGTATCTGTAAGAATTGATCATTTCAAACAGATTAGTTTATTCCAGGAATCTGTAAGAATTGATAATTTCAACATATTAGTTTATTCCAGGAATCTGTAAGAATTGATCATTTCAAACAGATTAGTTTATTTCAGGAATCTGTAAGAATTGATAATTTCAAACAGATTAGTTTATTCCAGGTATCTGTAAGAATTGATCATTTCAACAAAGGATTTTATTCCAGGAATCTGTAAGAATTGATAAATTCAAACAGATTAGCTTATTCCAGGAATCTGTAAGAATTTATCATTTCAAACAGATTAGTTTATTCCAGGAATCTGTAAGAATTGATCATTTCAAACAGATTAGTTTATTCCAGTAATCTGTAAGAATTGATCATTTCAAACAGATTAGTTTATTCCAGAAATCTGTAAGAATTGATAATTTCAAACAGATTAGTTTATTCCAGGTATCTGTAAGAATTGATCATTTCAACAGAGGATTTTATTCCAGTAATCTGTAAGAATTGATAATTTCAAACAGATTAGTTTATTCCATGTATCTGTAAGAATTGATCATTTCAACAGAGGATTTTATTCCAGTAATCTGTAAGTATTGATAATTTCAAAAAGATTAATTTATTCCAGGAATCTGTAAGAATTGGTCATTTCAAACAGATTAGTTTATTCCAGGAATCTGTAATAATTGATCATTTCAAACATATTAGTTTATTTCAAGAATCTGTAAGAATTGATAATTTCAAACATATTAGTTTATTCCAGGTATCTGTAAGAATTGATCATTTCAAACAGATTAGCTTATTCCAGGAATATGTAAGAATTGATAATTTCAAACAGATTAGTTTATTCCAGGAATCTGTAAGAATTTATCATTTCAAACAGATTAGTTTATTCCAGGAATCTGTATGAATTGATCATTTCAAACAGATTAGTTTATTCCAGGAATCGAATTGATCATTTCAAACAGATTAGTTTATTCCAGGAATCTGTAAGAATTGATCATTTCAAACATATTAGTTTATTTCAGGAATCTGTAAGAATTGATCATTTCAAACAGATTAGTTTATTCCAGGAATCTGTATGAATTGATCATTTCAAACAGATTAGTTTATTCCAGGTATCTGTAAGAATTGATAATTTCAAACAGATTATTTTATTCCAGGTATCTGTAAGAATTGATCATTGCAACAGATTAGTTTATTCAAGGTATCTGTAAGAATTAATCATTTCAAACAGATTAGTTTATTCCAGGAATCTGTAAGAATTGATAATTTCAACAGATTAGTTTATTCCAGGAATCTGTAAGAATTGATAATTTCAAACAGAGTTTTTTATTCCAGGAATCTGTATGAATTGATCATTTCAAACAGATTAGTTTATTTCAGGAATCTGTAAGAATTAATAATTTCAAACAGATTAATTTATTCCAGGAATCTGTAAGAATTGATAATTTCAAACAGATGGTTTTATTCCAGGTATCTGTAAGAATTGATCATTTCAAACAGATTAGATTATTCCAGGAATCTGTAAGAATTGATCATTTCAAACAGATTAGTTTATTCCAGGAATCTGTAAGAATTGATTATTTCAAACAGATGATTTTATTCCAGGTATCTGAAAGAATTGATCATTTCAAACAGATTAGTTTATTCCAGGAATCTGTAAGAATTGATCATTTCAAGCATATTAGTTTATTTCAGGAATCTGTAAGAATTGATCATTTCAAACAGATTAGTTTATTCCAGGAATCTGTATGAATTGATCATTTCAAACAGATTAGTTTATTCCAGGTATCTGTAAGAATTGATCATTTCAAACAGATTATTTTATTCCAGGTATCTGTAAGAATTGATCATTTCAACAGATTAGTTTATTCCAGGTATCTGTAAGAATTGATCATTTCAACAGATTAGTTTATTCCAGGAATCTGTAAGAATTGATCATTTCAACAGATTAGTTTAGTCCAGGTATCTGTAAGAATTGATAATTTCAACAGATTAGTTTATTCCAGGAATCTGTAAGAATTGATAATTTCAAACAGATTATTTTATTCCAGGAATCTGTATGAATTGATCATTTCAAACAGATTAGTTTATTTCAGGAATCTGTAAGAATTAATAATTTCAAACAGATTAGTTTATTCCAGGAATCTGTAAGAATTGATAATTTCAAACAGATTATTTTATTCCAGGAATCTGTATGAATTGATCATTTCAATCAGATTAGTTTATTTCAGGAATCTGTAAGAATTAATAATTTCAAACAGATTAGTTTATTCAACGAATCTGTAAGAATTGATAATTTCAAACAGATGATTTTATTCCAGGTATCTGTAAGAATTGATCATTTCAAACAGATTAGCTTATTCCAGGAATCTGTAAGAATTGATCATTTCAAACAGATGATTTTATTCCAGGTATCTGAAAGAATTGATCATTTCAAACAGATTAGCTTATTCCAGGAATCTGTAAGAATTGATCATTTCAAACAGATTAGTTTATTCCAGGAATCTGTAAGAATTGATCATTTCAAACAGATTAGTTTATTCCAGGAATCTGTAAGAATTGATTATTTCAAACAGATTAGTTTATTCCAGGAATCTGTATGAATTGATCATTTCAAACAGATTAGTTTATTCCAGGTATCTGTAAGAATTGATCATTTCAAACAGATAATTTTATTCCAGGTATCTGTAGGAATTGATCATTTCAAACAGATTATCTTATTCCAAGAATCTGTAAGAATTGATCATTTCAAACAGATTAGTTTATTCCAGGTATCTGTAAGAATTGATCATTTCAAACAGAATATTTTATTCCAGGTATCTGTAGGAATTGATCATTTCAAACAGATTAGCTTATTCCAGGAATCTGTAAGAATTGATCATTTCAAACAGATTAGTTTATTCCAGGAATCTGTAAGAATTGATCATTTCAAACAGATTAGTTTATTCCAGGAATCTGTAAGAATTGATCATTTCAAACAGATTAGTTTATTCCAGGAATATGTAAGAATTGATAATTTCAAACAGATTAGTTTATTCCAGGAATCTGTAAGAATTGATAATTTCAAACAGATTAGTTTATTTCAGGAATCTGTAAGAATTAATAATTTCAAACAGATTAATTTATTCCAGGAATCTGTAAGAATTGATCATTTCAAACAGATTAGCTTATTCCAGGAATATGTAAGAATTGATAATTTCAAACAGATTAGTTTATTCCAGGAATCTGTAAGAATTGATCATTTCAAACAGATTAGTTTATTCCAGGAATCTGTATGATTTGATCATTTCAAACAGATTAGTTTATTCCAGGAATCGAATTGATCATTTCAAACAGATTAGTTTATTCCAGGAATCTGTAAGAATTGATCATTTCAAACATATTAGTTTATTTCAGGAATCTGTAAGAATTGATCATTTCAAACAGATTAGTTTATTCCAGGAATCTGTATGAATTGATCATTTCAAACAGATTAGTTTATTCCAGGTATCTGTAAGAATTGATAATTTCAAACAGATTATTTTATTCCAGGTATCTGTAAGAATTGATCATTGCAACAGATTAGTTTATTCAAGGTATCTGTAAGAATTAATCATTTCAAACAGATTAGTTTATTCCAGGAATCTGTAAGAATTGATAATTTCAACAGATTAGTTTATTCCAGGAATCTGTAAGAATTGATAATTTCAAACAGAGTTTTTTATTCCAGGAATCTGTATGAATTGATCATTTCAAACAGATTAGTTTATTTCAGGAATCTGTAAGAATTAATAATTTCAAACAGATTAATTTATTCCAGGAATCTGTAAGAATTGATAATTTCAAACAGATGGTTTTATTCCAGGTATCTGTAAGAATTGATCATTTCAAACAGATTAGATTATTCCAGGAATCTGTAAGAATTGATCATTTCAAACAGATTAGTTTATTCCAGGAATCTGTAAGAATTGATTATTTCAAACAGATGATTTTATTCCAGGTATCTGAAAGAATTGATCATTTCAAGATTAGTTTATTCCAGGAATCTGTAAGAATTGATCATTTCAAGCATTAGTTTATTTCAGGAATCTGTAAGAATTGATCATTTCAAACAGATTAGTTTATTCCAGGAATCTGTGAATTGATCATTTCAAACAGATTAGTTTATTCCAGGTATCTGTAAGAATTGATCATTTCAACAGATTATTTTATTCCAGGTATCTGTAAGAATTGATCATTTCAACAGATTAGTTTATTCCAGGTATCTGTAAGAATTGATCATTTCAACAGATTAGTTTATTCCGGAATCTGTAAGAATTGATTTTAGTTTTATTTCAACAGATTAGTTTATTCCAGGAATCTGTAAGAATTGATATTTCAAACAGATTATTTTATTCCAGGAATCTGTAGAATTGATCATTTCAAACAGATTAGTTTATTTCAGGAATCTGTAAGAATTGATAATTTCAAACAGATTAGTTTATTCCAGGAATCTGTAAGAATTGATAATTTCAAACAGATTATTTTATTCCAGGAATCTGTATGAATTGATCATTTCAATTTGGTTGTATTTCAAACAGATTAGTTTATTCAGGAATCTGTAAGAATTGATATTTCAAACAGATATTTATTCCAGGATCGAATTGATCATTTCAAACAGATTAGTTTATTCCAGGTATCTGTAAGAATTGATCATTTCAAACAGATTATTTTATTCCAGGTATCTGTAAGAATTGATCATTTCAACAGATTAGTTTATTCCAGGAATCTGTAAGAATTGATCATTTCAACAGATTAGTTTATTCCGGTTGTGTTGATCATTTCAAACAGATTAGTTTATTCCAGGATCTGTAAGAATTGATCATTTCAAACAGATTAGTTTATTCCAGGATCTGTAGAATTGATCATTTCAAACAGATTAGTTTATTCCAGGATCTGTAAGAATTGATCATTTCAAATCTGTAGAATTGATCATTTCAAACAGATATTATTCCAGGATCTGTAAGAATTGATCATTTCAACAGATTAGTTTATTCCAGTATCTGTAAGAATTGACATTTCAACAGATTAGTTTATTCCAGGATCTGTAAGAATTGATCATTTCAACATTGTTTTGGAATCTGTAAGAATTGATCATTTCAACAGATTAGTTTAGTCCAGGTATCTGTAAGAATTGATAATTTCAACAGATTAGTTTATTCCAGGAATCTGTAAGAATTGATAATTTCAAACAGATTATTTTATTCCAGGAATCTGTATGAATTGATCATTTCAAACAGATTAGTTTATTTCAGGAATCTGTAAGAATTAATAATTTCAAACAGATTAGTTTATTCCAGGAATCTGTAAGAATTGATAATTTCAAACAGATTATTTTATTCCAGGAATCTGTATGAATTGATAATTTCAACAGATTAGTTTATTCCAGGAATCTGTAAGAATTGATCATTTCAAACATATTAGTTTATTTCAGGAATCTGTAAGAATTGATCATTTCAAACAGATTAGTTTATTCCAGGAATCTGTATGAATTGATCATTTCAAACAGATTAGTTTATTTCAGGAATCTGTAAGAATTGATAATTTCAAACAGATTAATTTATTCCAGGAATCTGTAAGAATTGATAATTTCAAACAGATTAGTTTATTCCAGGAATCTGTAAGAATTGATCATTTCAAACAGATTAGTTTATTCCAGGAATCTGTAAGAATTGATCATTTCAAACAGATTAGTTTATTCCAGGAATCTGTAAGAATTGATTATTTCAAACAGATTATTTTATTCCAGGTATCTGAAAGAATTGATCATTTCAAACAGATTAGTTTATTCCAGGAATCTGTAAGAATTGATCATTTCAAGCATATTAGTTTATTTCAGGAATCTGTAAGAATTGATCATTTCAAACAGATTAGTTTATTCCAGGAATCTGTATGAATTGATCATTTCAAACAGATTAGTTTATTCCAGGTATCTGTAAGAATTGATCATTTCAAACAGATTATTTTATTCCAGGTATCTGTAAGAATTGATCATTTCAACAGATTAGTTTATTCCAGGTATCTGTAAGAATTGATCATTTCAACAGATTAGTTTATTCCGGGAATCTGTAAGAATTGATCATTTCAACAGATTAGTTTAGTCCAGGTATCTGTAAGAATTGATAATTTCAACAGATTAGTTTATTCCAGGAATCTGTAAGAATTGATAATTTCAAACAGATTATTTTATTCCAGGAATCTGTATGAATTGATCATTTCAAACAGATTAGTTTATTTCAGGAATCTGTAAGAATTAATAATTTCAAACAGATTAGTTTATTCCAGGAATCTGTAAGAATTGATAATTTCAAACAGATTATTTTATTCCAGGAATCTGTATGAATTGATCATTTCAATCAGATTAGTTTATTTCAGGAATCTGTAAGAATTAATAATTTCAAACAGATTAGTTTATTCAACGAATCTGTAAGAATTGATAATTTCAAACAGATGATTTTATTCCAGGTATCTGTAAGAATTGATCATTTCAAACAGATTAGCTTATTCCAGGAATCTGTAAGAATTGATCATTTCAAACAGATGATTTTATTCCAGGTATCTGAAAGAATTGATCATTTCAAACAGATTAGCTTATTCCAGGAATCTGTAAGAATTGATCATTTCAAACAGATTAGTTTATTCCAGGAATCTGTAAGAATTGATCATTTCAAACAGATTAGTTTATTCCAGGAATCTGTAAGAATTGATTATTTCAAACAGATTAGTTTATTCCAGGAATCTGTATGAATTGATCATTTCAAACAGATTAGTTTATTCCAGGTATCTGTAAGAATTGATCATTTCAAACAGATAATTTTATTCCAGGTATCTGTAGGAATTGATCATTTCAAACAGATTATCTTATTCCAAGAATCTGTAAGAATTGATCATTTCAAACAGATTAGTTTATTCCAGGTATCTGTAAGAATTGATCATTTCAAACAGAATATTTTATTCCAGGTATCTGTAGGAATTGATCATTTCAAACAGATTAGCTTATTCCAGGAATCTGTAAGAATTGATCATTTCAAACAGATTAGTTTATTCCAGGAATCTGTAAGAATTGATCATTTCAAACAGATTAGTTTATTCCAGGAATCTGTAAGAATTGATCATTTCAAACAGATTAGTTTATTCCAGGAATATGTAAGAATTGATAATTTCAAACAGATTAGTTTATTCCAGGAATCTGTAAGAATTGATAATTTCAAACAGATTAGTTTATTTCAGGAATCTGTAAGAATTGATAATTTCAAACAGATTAGTTTATTCCAGGTATCTGTAAGAATTGATCATTTCAAACAGATTAGTTTATTTCAGGAATCTGTAAGAATTGATCATTTCAAACAATAATACAATCTCAGGACGTACACATTGTGTTGTACTACAATCTCAGTACATACACGTTGTGTTGTAATACAATCTCAGGACATACACGTTGTGTTGACTACAATCTCAGGACATACACGTGTTGTAATACAATCTCAGGACATACACGTTGTATTGTACTACAATCTCAGGACGTAAACGTTGTGTTGTACTACAATCTCAGGACGTACACATTGTATTGTAATACAATCTCAGGACATACTTATTTTGTTGACTACAATCTTAGGACATACACGTTGTGTTGACTACAATCTCAGGACATACTCATTGTGTTGACTACAATCTCAGGACATACACGTTGTGTTGACTACAATCTTAGGAAATACACGTTGTATTTTAATACAATCTCAGGACATACACGTTTTAATGCACTACAATCTCAGGACATACACGTTGTGTTGTACTACAATCTCAGGACATACACGTTGTATTGTACTACAATCTCAGGACATACACGTTGTATTGTACTACAATCTCAGGACGTACACGTTGTGTTGTACTACAATCTCAGGACATACACGTTGTATTGTACTTCAATATCAGGACATACACATTGTGTTGTATTACAATCTCAGGACATACACGTTGTATTGTACTATAATCTCAGGACATACACGTTGTGTTGTACTACAATCTCAGGACGTATACACGTTGTATTGTAATACAATCTCAGGACATACACGTTGTATTGTACTACAATCTCAGGACGTATACACGTTGTGTTGTACTACAATCTCAGGACATACACGTTGTGTTGTAATACAATCTCAGGACATACACATAGTGTTTCCAAATGTATTAGTAGGGTATATTGAAAATGGTTTTACATAGTGGCAGGAAGTACAAATTGCAGCAAACAGCCATTGAAGTTATATGTAATCTTAAAACCGTGGTCCGCAATCCGCAGTATCTGCTGATCCACTGGTTGGGTTTAATATATGTATGCTTGCACATATTTACCAGTTTCAAGCCGAGTTGTGTATATGGTTATTTACTCCCCGCTCGGTCGTTCCTTGACAGAGTTATCATCATTTGAAGCCCAAACACTCTTAGTTTTACTAGGACTAGATTTTCTAACTTCCTGTCTAGATTTCAAAACTATATACATATAGTATCAAATTAAAACCACCTCCTCTAAATTACCTCAAATTCCTTAAGCTGTGATACAATGTTTACTAATAGTATGTGAACATTTCAGAGAATACCATGCATACAAACTCTGTAGTGTATACCACCATCAGTCTAGGAACCAATCAATGCCCAGTATACATCATAGATGTGTATACCACCATCAGTCTGGGAACCAATCAATGCCCGGTATATGTATACATCATAGATGTGTATACCACCATCAGTCTGGGAAACAATCAATGCCCAGTATACATCATAGATGTGTATACCACCATCAGTCTGGGAACCAATCAATGCCCGGTATATGTATACATCATAGATGTGTATACCACCATCAGTCTGGGAAACAATCAATGCCCAGTATACATCATAGATGTGTATACCACCATCAGTCTGTGAACGAATCAATGCCCAGTATATGTATACATCATAGATGTGTATACCACCATCAGTCTGGGAACCAATCAATGCCCGGTATATGTATACATCATAGATGTGTATACCACCATCAGTCTGGGAACCAATCAATGCCCAGTATATGTATACATCATAGATGTGTATACCACCATCAGTCTGGGAGGTAATGTCACCATCAGTCTGGGAGGCCATGTCACCATCAGTCTGGGAGGCCATGTCACCATCAGTCTGGGAGGCCATGTCACCATCAGTCTGGGAGGCAATATCACCATCAGTCTGGGTGGCAATGTTATCATCAGTCATGGAGGCCATGTCACCATCAGTCTGGGAGGCAATGTCACCATTAGTCTGGGAGGCAATGTCACCATCAGTCTGGGAGGCAATGTCACCATCAGTCTGGGAGGCAATGTCACCATCAGTGTGGGAGGTAATGTCACCATCATTCAGGGAGGCAATGTCACCATCAGTCTGGGAGGTAATGTCACCATCATTCGGGGAGGCCATGTCACCATCAGTCTGAGAGGAAATGTCACCATCATTCTGGGATGCCATGTCACCATCAGTCGGAGAGACAATGTCACCATCAGTATGGGAGGTAATGTCACCATCAGTCTGGGAGGCAATGTCACCATCAGTCATGGAGGCAATTTCACCATCAGACTGGGAGGCAATGTCACCATCAGTCTGGGAGGCAATGTCACCATCATTCTGGGAGGCAATGTCACCATTAGACTGGGAGGCAATGTCACCATTAGACTGGGATGCAATGTCACCATCAGTCTGGGAGGCAATGTCACCATCAATCTGGGAGGCAATGTCACCATCAGTCTGGGAGGCAATGTCACCATCAGTCATGGAGGCAATGTCACCATCAGTCTGAGAGGTAATGTCACCATCAGTCATGGAGGCAATGTCACCATCAGCCTGGGAGGCAATGTCACCATCAGTCTGGGAGGCAATGTCACCATCAGTCTGGGAGGCAATGTCACCATCAGTCTGGGAGGCAATGTCACCATCAGTATGAGAGGCAATGTCACCATCAGTCTGGGAGGCAATGTCACCATTAGTCATGGAGGCAATGCTACCATCAGTCTGGGAGGCAATGTCACCATCAGTCTGGGAGGTAATATCACCATCAGTCTGGGAGACAATGTCACCATCAGTCTGAGAGACAATGTCACTATCAGTCTGGGAGACAATGTCACCATCAGTCTGGGAGACAATGTCACCATCAGTCATGGAGGCAATGTCACCATCAGTCATGGAGACAATGTCACCATCAGTCTGGGAGGCAATGTCACCATCAGTATGGGAGGCAATGTCACCATCAGTCTGGGAGGCAATGTCACCATCAGTCTGGGAGGCAATGTCACCATCAGCCATGGAGGCAATGTCACCATCAGTCTGGGAGTCAATGTCACCATCAGTCTGGGAGGCAATGTCACCATCAGTCATGGATGCAATGTCACCATCAGACTGGGAGGCAATGTCACAATCAGTCTGGGAGGCAATGTCACCATCAGTCTGGGAGGCAATGTCACCATCATTCTGGGAGGCAATGTCACCATTAGACTGGGAGGCAATGTCACCATTAGACTGGGATGCAATGTGACCATCAGTCTGGGAGGCAATATCACCATCAGTCTGGGACGCAATGTCACCATCAGTCTGGGAGGCAATGTCACCATCAGTCATGGAGGCAATGTCACCATCAGTCTGAGAGGCAATGTCACCATCAGTCATGGAGGCAATGTCACCATCAGACTGGGAGGCAATGTCACCATCAGCCTGGGAGGCAATGTCACCATCAGTCTGGGAGGCAATGTCACCACCAGTCTGGGAGGCAATGTCACCATCAGTCTGGGAGGTAATGTCACCATCAGCCATGGAGGTAATGTCACCATCAGCCATGGAAGCAATGTCCACATCAGTCTTGGAGGCAATGTCACCATCAGTCTGGGAGGCAATGTCACCATCAGTCTGAGAGGCCATGTTGACTTGTTTTCACATCATGGCACTCCGAATATCAATCATAGAGGGAAACATTTAGCTTTATTAAAAAGATCCGTGTTAAATACTACCTCTTCTGTGTTTCATAGACCTCAGGGATCAGAGCTGTGACATCACCACTGGCGTAGTCTATCATATCCTTCGTCATTGGCCGTTTTGCCCAGAAATTACCCACGTTCTTAACCCATTCCATCTAAAATACGATTTATAGATGACATAAATAAACAAACAGGAAATAGATTTTACCAACAGTTCAATTGTACTAACCAGTTTGCAGTCAATCCGAGTCGCAATACCATTGTTATGGAGGTAAACTAAACAAGGTTGCCAGAAAGTCTATCCCATAATTATCCTTGATTCCAGATTTATAAAGTCAAATACTTGAGTCTGCCGCTAAACGGTATAAAGTGTTTGTTTATTATAGTGTCACCCCTATTTAAAGGGCCAGCCATTTCTGACGTATGAGACACCTCTTTTTATGAACATCAGTACTTCCCAAATCCTATGCTTGTACCGGTATGCTTGGCGCAAGGCTGGTAGGCAATCGGTAGCCATTAGATAACTAGCTGGCGGTTCACAAACAGGCCATATCAGAACAAACCGCTGATGAGGTTCGAACCTTCGACCTCCCGCTCTGTAGGCGGACGCCTTAACCACTAGGCCATGGAGACGGTATATATAGCTATCTACTCAAATTGGATTGAGTTACGTTCCGACGAATTCCAATGGGAACGTAACTACTAACTAGTGAACGGTTTTTTATGCAGTCGTTCTTAAATGTCATAACTGTCTTGAATAAATGACAAGGGATATATTTTATGTTTTAGAAGAAAATACAATGTATGCAGCATATCTGAAAGGACTTTTCTACTGCAGGGATCATTCTAGAGGGCGATGTGGGCGAAATTGTCGCCTTAGGGACCTGACTTCGCCCTCTGGGGGTCCCACTTCTCCCCCCCCCCAAAAATGTGTTTTGGTTTTTACGATTTACAAACAAAATTGTGTCTAGTAAGATACACTGGCCCATTATAAAGCACTCCTTCTATTCAAATGTTGTATTTAATGGTTGTACTGTGCATTTTAACCCTATTTTGCAGAAGTATATTAAAGAACACCATTTAAGGAAGCGATCAAGCGCTTTCACACTTCTCCCAAAAATTCTGACCTAGAATGAACCCTGAAGATGACTTGAAAGTTTTATCGATCAATTTTTGTGTGTGTTTTGTTGCATTGGGCGAACAAAGTTTAAGATGAGAATCTAGCATTTATTTTATCCCTCTGTCTGACCTGGAATGAACCCTGCAACTGTGCTAAGTGTTAATTCCAAGAAGGATGAACCATTAATACATAGTCTGCAGTGCCGAAGCCAGAGGTTCACAATGACCGAGGCCAACCGGAACATTCTTGAGGACATTATAGTTTAGTTTATGCAAATTTTTTAGCTCGATTGCGAAACAAGTTCTTTCAACTTATATTAATCACTCTTGTGACCTCATTCCTATTGGAATTATATCCGCCATGAAGAAGAGAGAAGAGGCAATGTGGAATTTAAATGCCTTGCCTAAGGGCACAATCGTAACGGCTCCAGCAGGGCTCAAACTCCGGACCTTTCGCACCTCAGGTTATAAATAATATAAAATATAAAAAAATGTGAAAAAATGACCAAGGCCCCTCGTGTGCCTCAATGTGGCTACGGCGCTGGTCTGAGTGAGATGACCGAGACCCCTCGGTGTGCCTCAATGTGACTATGGCGCTGGTCTGAGTGAGATGACCGATACCCCTCGGTGTGCCTCAATGTGACTATGGCGCTGGTCTGAGTGAGATGACCGAGACCCCTCGGTGTGCCTCAATGTGACTATGGCGCTGGTCTGAGTGAGATGACCGAGACCCCTCGGTGTGCCTCAATGTGACTATGGCGCTGGTCTGAGTGAGATGACCGAGACTCCTCGGTGTGCCTCAATGTGACTATGGCGCTGGTCTGAGTGAGTGCGATAGGGACTAGGGACTGTATGGCTCATTCTAGGTGGAAGTCGTGATAGCACAGTTGATGCGCGTTCGCTTCAGGTGCGAAAGGTCCGGAGTTCGAGCCCCGCTGGAGCCATTACGATTGTGCCCTTAGGCAAGGCATTTAAATTCCATGTTGCCTCTTCTCTCTCTTTCATGGCGATGGATTCAATCAGGAATGAGGTCTCGAGAGTGATTAGTATAAGTTGTAAAAGTTGTATAAACTATTCTAGGTCCAACATTGTGGGATAAATGAAAAAGCTCGCAATTGTGTCATTAATTGGTGTTATTCGATAAATTTCAGCAAAATAGGTTTAAAGTACACGGTATGACCATTAAATACAACAATTGAATAGAAGGAGTGCTTTATAATGGGATTGTGTATCTTAGTAGATAATATTGTGTATGAATATTATAAACAAGACTATTTCGCCCAAGTCGCCCTCTAGAATCAACCCTGCGGCTGGGGGTCACTGTGGTCAATTTTATATCCATTCAATTAGGATTCACCACGTTTCTTATTTTACTTGGTCCTGTTGGATAAAAGGGCATTTGTTTATAAACATGATACAACAGAAAACATTGTGACGTTAAATATGATACTGTACAATGAAATGCTGAAAGGGTGTGTGTGCAACCTGTTTGAGGGCTGTTGCGGTAGTCCAATGGTATAGTGGTCACAGTTTTAGAGTTGATAGCAGATGTTGCAGTAGCGGTGCAGGATGCCTGGCATATGCCGATATAATTAATATTCACAACAGCGCTATTTGATCAGTGTGGCGGCCGTACGGTCTCCCAGTCTCCCCAATGCTTATAGCTACAGTTGTCATCATATTAAACTTGTCATCGTAGTGACACATTGCAGACGGCTCTATCAACACTAGCAGTGCACTATTCATAGTGATATAGCGGTATACATCGGGCTCTATCAACACTAACAGTGCACTATTCATAGTGATAGAGCGGTATACACCGGGCTCTATCAACACTAACAGTGCACTATTCATAGTGACAGAGCGGTATACATCGGGCTCTATCAACACTAACAGTGCACTATTCATAGTGACAGAGCGGTATACATCGGGCTCTATCAACACTAACAGTGCACTATTCATAGTGACAGAGCGGTATACATCGGGCTCTATCAACACTAGCAGTGCACTATTCATAGTGATAGTGCGGTATACATCGGGCTCTATCAACACTAGCAGTGCACTATTCATAGTGATAGAGCGGTATACATCGGGCTCTATCAACACTAGCAGTGCACTATTCATAGTGATAGTGCGGTATACATCGGGCTCTATCAACACTAGCAGTGCACTATTCATAGTGATAGTGCGGTATACATCGGGCTCTATCAACACTAGCAGTGCACTATTCATAGTGATAGAGCGGTATACATCGGGCTCTATCAACACTAGCAGTGCACTATTCATAGTGATATAGCGGTATACATCGGGCTCTATCAACACTAACAGTGCACTATCCATAGTTATAGAGCGGTATACATCGGGCTCTATCAACACTAACAGTGCACTATCCATAGTGATAGAGCGGTATACATCGGGCTCTATCAACACTAACAGTGCACTATTCATAGTGATAGAGCGGTATACATCGGGCTCTATCAACACTAACAGTGCACTATTCATAGTGATAGAGCGATATACATCGGGCTCTATCAACACTAACAGTGCACTATTCATAGTGACAGAGCGGTATACACTGGGCTCTATCAACACTAACAGTGCACTATCCATAGTTATAGAGCGGTATACATCGGGCTCTATCAACACTAACAGTGCACTATTCATAGTGATAGAGCGGTATACATCGGGCTCTATCAACAATAACAGTGCACTATTCATAGTTATAGAGTGGTATACATCGGGCTCCATCAACACTAGCAGTGCACTATTCATAGTTATAGAGTGGTATACATCGGGCTCCATCAACACTAACAGTGCACTATTCATAGTTATAGAGCGGTATACATCGGGCTCTATCAACACTAACAGAGCACTATTCATAGTGATAGAGCGGTATACATCGGGCTCTATCAACACTAACAGTGCACTATTCATAGTGATAGAGCGGTATACATCGGGCTCTATCAACACTAACAGTGCACTATCCATAGTTATAGAGCGGTATACATCGGGCTCTACCAACACTAACAGTGCACTATTCATAGTTATAGAGCGGTATATATCGGGCTCTATCAAAACTAACAGTGCACTATTCATAGTGATAGAGCGGTATACATCGAGCTCTATCAACACTAACAGTGCACTATTCATAGTTATAGAGCGGTATACATCGGGCTCTATCAACACTAAGAGTGCACTATTCATAGTGATAGAGCGGTATACATCGGGCTCTATCAACACTAACAGTGCACTATTCATAGTGACAGAGCGGTATACATCGGGCTCTATCAACACTAACAATGCACTATTCATAGTGATAGAGCGGTATACATCGGGCTCTATCAACTCTAACAGTGCACTATTCATAGTTATAGAGCGGTATACATCGGGCTCCATCAACATTAACAGTGCACTATTCATAGTGACAGAGCGGTATACATCGGGCTCTATGAACACTAACAGTGCACTATTCATAGTTATAGAGCGGTATACATCGGGCTCCATCAACACTAACAGTGCACTATTCATAGTGATAGAGCGGTATACATCGGGCTCTATGAACACTAACAGTGCACTATACATAGTTATAGAGCGGTATACATCGGGCTCTATCAACACTAACAGTGCACTATTCATAGTGATAGAGCGGTATACATCGGGCTCTATCAACACTAACAGTGCACTATTCATAGTGATAGAGCGGTATACATCGGGCTCTATCAACACTAACAGTGCACTATTCATAGTGATAGAGCGGTATACATCGGGCTCTATCAACACTAACAGTGCACTATTCATAGTTATAGAGCGGTATACATCGGGCTCTATCAACACTAACAGTGCACTATTCATAGTGATAGAGCGGTATACATCGGGCTCTATCAACACTAACAGTGCACTATTCATAGTGATAGAGCGGTATACATCGGGCTCTATCAACACTAACAGTGCACTATTCATAGTGACAGAGCGGTATACATCGGGCTCTATCAACACTAACAGTGCACTATTCATAGTGATAGAGCGGTATACATCGGGCTCTATCAACACTAACAGTGCACTATTCATAGTGATAGAGCGGTATACATCGGGCTCTATCAACACTAACAGTGCACTATTCATAGTGACAGAGCGGTATACATCGGGCTCTATCAACACTAACAATGCACTATTCATAGTGATAGAGCGGTATACATCGGGCTCTATCAACTCTAACAGTGCACTATTCATAGTTATAGAGCGGTATACATCGGGCTCCATCAACACTAACAGTGCACTATTCATAGTGATAGAGCGGTATACATCGGGCTCTATGAACACTAACAGTGCACTATCCATAGTTATAGAGCGGTATACATCGGGCTCTATCAACACTAACAGTGCACTATTCATAGTGATAGAGCGGTATACATCGGGCTCTATCAACACTAACAGTGCACTATTCATAGTGACAGAGCGGTATACATCGGGCTCTATCAACACTAACAGTGCACTATTCATAGTGATAGAGCGGTATACATCGGGCTCTATCAACACTAACAGTGCACTATTCATAGTGATAGAGCGGTATACATCGGGCTCTATCAACACTAACAGTGCACTATTCATAGTGATAGAGCGGTATACATCGGGCTCTATCAACACTAGCAGTGCACTATTCATAGAGCGGTATACATCGGGCTATATCAACACTAACAGTGCACAATTCATAGTGATAGAGCGGTATACATCGGGCTCTATCAACACTAACAGTGCACTATTCATAGAGCGGTATACATCGGGCTCTATCTACACTAACAGTGCACTATCCATAGTGATAGAGCGGTATACATCGGGCTCTATCAACACTAACAGTGCACTATTCATAGAGCGGTATACATCGGGCTCTATCAACACTAACAGTGCACTATTCATAGTGATAGAGCGGTATACATCGGGCTCTATCAACACTAACAGTGCACTATTCATAGTGATAGAGCGGTATACATCGGGCTCTATCAACACTAACAGTGCACTATTCATAGTGATAGAGCGGTATACATCGGGCTCTATCAACACTAACAGTGCACTATTCATAGAGTGGTATACATCGGGCTCTATCAACACTAACAGTGCACTATCCATAGTGATAGAGCGGTATACATCGGGCTCTATCAACACTAACAGTGCCCTATTCATAGAGCGGTATACATCGGGCTCTATCAACACTAACAGTGCACTATCCATAGTGATAGAGCGGTATACATCGGGCTCTATCAACACTAACAGTGCACTATTCATAGAGCGGTATACATCGGGCTCTATCAACACTAACAGTGCACTATTCATAGAGCGGTATACATCGGGCTCTATCAACACTAACAGTGCACTATTCATAGAGCGGTATACATCGGGCTCTATCAACACTAACAGTGCACTATTCATAGTGATAGAGCGGTATACATCGGGCTCTATCAACACTAACAGTGCACTATTCATAGTGATAGAGCGGTATACATCGGGCTCTATCAACACTAACAGTGCACTATTCATAGTGATAGAGCGGTATACATCGGGCTCTATCAACACTAACAGTGCACTATTCATAGTTATAGAGCGGTATACATCGGGCTCTATCAACACTAACAGTGCACTATTCATAGTGACAGAGCGGTATACATCGGGCTCTATCAACACTAACAGTGCACTATTCATAGTGATAGAGCGGTATACATCGGGCTCTATGAACACTAACAGTGCACTATTCATAGTTATAGAGCGGTATACATCGGGCTCTATCAACACTAACAGTGCACTATTCATAGTGATAGAGCGGTATACATCGGGCTCTATCAACACTAACAGTGCACTATTCATAGTGATAGAGCGGTATACATCGTGCTCTATCAACACTAACAGTGCACTATTCATAGTGATAGAGCGGTATATATCGGGCTCTATCAACACTAACAGTGCACTATTCATAGTGATAGAGCGGTATACATCGGGCTCTATCAACACTAACAGTGCACTATTCATAGTGACAGAGCGGTATACATCGGGCTCTATCAACACTAACAGTGCACTATTCATAGTGACAGAGTGGTATACATCGGGCTCTATCAACACTAACAGTGCACTATTCATAGTGATAGAGCGGTATACATCGGGCTCTATCAACACTAACAGTGCACTTTTCATAGTGAAATAGCGGTATACATCGGGCTCTATCAACACTAACAGTGCACTATCCATAGTGATAGAGTGGTATACATCGGGCTCTATCAACACTAACAGTGCACTATTCATAGTGATAGAGCGGTATACATCGGGCTCTATCAACACTAACAGTGCACTATTCATAGTGATAGAGCGGTATACATCGGGCTCTATCAACACTAACAGTGCACTATTCATAGTGATAGAGCGGTATACATCGGGCTCTATCAACACTAACAGTGCACTATTCATAGTGATAGAGCGGTATACATCGGGCTCTATCAACTAACAGTGCACTATTCATAGTGATAGAGCGGTACACATCGGGCTCTATCAACACTAACAGTGCACTATTCATAGTGATAGAGCGGTATACATCGGGCTCTATGAACAATAACAGTGCACTATCCATAGTTATAGAGCGGTATACATCGGGCTCTATCAACACTAACAGTGCACTATTCATAGAGCGGTATACATCGGGCTCTATCAACACTAACAGTGCACTATTCATAGTGATAGAGCGGTATACATCGGGCTCTATCAACACTAACAGTGCACTATTCATGGAGCGGTATACATCGGGCTCTATCAACACTAACAGTGCACTATTCATAGTGATAGAGCGGTATACATCGGGCTCTATCAACACTAACAGTGCACTATTCATAGTGATAGAGCGGTATACATCGGGCTCTATCAACACTAACAGTGCACTATTCATAGTGATAGAGCGGTATACATCGGGCTCTATCAACACTAACAGTGCACTATTCATAGAGCGGTATACATCGGGCTCTATCAACACTAACAGTGCACTATTCATAGTGATAGAGCGGTATACATCGGGCTCTATCAACACTAACAGTGCACTATTCATAGAGCGGTATACATCGGGCTCTATCAACACTAACAGTGTACTATTCATAGTGATAGAGCGGTATACATCGGGCTCTATCAACACTAACAGTGCACTATTCATAGAGCGGTATACATCGGGCTCTATCAACACTAACAGTGCACTATTCATAGAGCGGTATACATCGGGCTCTATCAACACTAACAGTGCACTATTCATAGAGCGGTATACATCGGGCTCTATCAACACTAACAGTGCACTATTCATAGTGATAGAGCGGTATACATCGGGCTCTATCAACACTAACAGTGCACTATTCATAGTGATAGTGCGGTATACATCGGGCTCTATCAACACTAACAGTGCACTATTCATAGTGATAGAGCGGTATACATCGGGCTCTATCAACACTATCAGTGCACTATTCATAGTTATAGAGGGTATACATCGGGCTCTATCAACACTAACAGTGCACTATTCATAGTGATAGAGCGGTATACATCGGGCTCTATCAACACTAACAGTGCACTATTCATAGTGATAGAGCGGTATACATCGGGCTCTATCAACACTAACAGTGCACTATTCATAGTGATAGAGCGGTATACATCGGGCTCTATCAACACTAACAGTGCACTATTCATAGTGATAGTGCGGTATACATCGGGCTCTATCAACACTAACAGTGCACTATTCATAGTGATAGAGCGGTATACATCGGGCTCTATCAACACTAACAGTGCACTATTCATAGTGATAGAGCGGTATATATCGGGCTCTATCAACACTAACAGTGCACTATTCATAGTGATAGAGCGGTATACATCGGGCTCTATCACACTAACAGTGCACTATTCATAGTGATAGAGCGGTATACATCGGGCTCTATCA
>CM026402.1:32737747-32963339 GCA_014843695.1 Archivesica marissinica | reverse complement strand
TTTTGTGTAATTATAGGTTGGTGCGCAATAGGATACTGTACCATAGCCCGTTTATTTTGTGTAATTATAGGTTGGTGCGCAATAGGATACTGTACAATATCCCGTTTATTTTGTGTAATTATAGGTTGGTGCGCAATAGGATACTGTACCATAACCCGTTTATTTTGTGTAATTATAGGTTGGTGCGCAATAGGATACTGTACCATAGCCATTTTGTGTAATTATAGGTTGGTGCGCAATAGGATACTGTACCATAGCCCGTTTATTTTGTGTAATTATAGGTTGGTGCGCAATAGGATACTGTACCATAGCCCGTTTATTTTGTGTAATTATAGGTTGGTGCGCAATAGGATACTATACAATATCCCGTTTATTTTGTGTAATTATAGGTTGGTGTGCAATAGGATACTGTACCATAGCCCGTTTATTTTGTGTAATTATAGGTTGGTGCGCAATAGGATACTGTACCATAGCCCGTTTATTTTGTGTAATTATAGGTTGGTGCGCAATAGGATACTGTACCATAGCCCGTTTATTTTGTGTAATTATAGGTTGGTGCGCAATAGGATACTGTACCATAGCCCGTTTATTTTGTGTAATTATAGGTTGGTGCGCAATAGGATACTGTACCATAGCCCGTTTATTTTGTGTAATTATAGGTTGGTGCGCAATAGGATACTGTACCATAGTTTATTTTGTGTAATTATAGGTTGGTGCGCAATAGGATACTGTACCATAGCCCGTTTATTTTGTGTAATTATAGGTTGGTGCGCAATAGGATACTGTACCATAGCCCGTTTATTTTGTGTAATTATAGGTTGGTGCGCAATAGGATACTGTACCATAGCCCGTTTATTTGTGTAATTATAGGTTGGTACGCAATAGGATACTGTACCATAGCCCGTTTATTTGTGTAATTATAGGTTGGTGCGCAATAGGATACTGTACCAGCCCGTTTATTTTGTGTAATTATAGGTTGGTGCGCAATAGGATACTGTACCATAGCCCGTTTATTTTGTGTAATTATAGGTTGGTGCGCAATAGGATACTGTACAATAACCCGTTTATTTTGTGTAATTATAGGTTGGTGCGCAATAGGATACTGTACCATAGCCCGTTTATTTTGTGTAATTATAGGTTGGTGCGCAATAGGATACTGTACCATAGCCCGTTTATTTTGTGTAATTATAGGTTGGTGCGCAATAGGATACTGTACCATAGCCCGTTTATTTTGTGTAATTATAGGTTGGTGCGCAATAGGATACTGTACCATAGCCCGTTTATTTTGTGTAATTATAGGTTGGTGCGCAATAGGATACTGTACAATAACCCGTTTATTTTGTGTAATTATAGGTTGGTGCGCAATAGGATACTGTACCATAGCCCGTTTATTTTGTGTAATTATAGGTTGGTGCGCAATAGGATACTATACAATAACCCGTTTATTTTGTGTAATTATAGGTTGGTGCGCAATAGGATACTGTACCATAGCCCGTTTATTTTGTGTAATTATAGGTTGGTACGCAATAGGATACTGTATCATATCCCGTTTAGTTTGTGTAATTATAGGTTGGTGTGCAATAGGATACTGTACCATAGCCCGTTTATTTTGTGTAATTATAGGTTGGTGCGCAATAGGATACTGTACCATAGCCCGTTTATTTTGTGTAATTATAGGTTGGTGCGCAATAGGATACTGTACAATATCCCGTTTATTTTGTGTAATTATAGGTTGGTGCGCAATAGGATACTGTACCATAACCAGTTTATTTTGTGTAATTATAGGTTGGTGCGCAATAGGATACTGTACCATAGGCATTTTGTGTAATTATAGGTTGGTGGGCAATAGGATACTGTACCATAGCCCGTTTATTTTGTGTCATTATAGGTTGGTGTGCAATAGGATACTGTACCATAGCCCGTTTATTTTGTGTAATTATAGGTTGGTGCGCAATAGGATACTGTACCATAGCCCGTTTATTTTGTGTAATTATAGGTTGGTGCGCAATAGGATACTGTACCATAGCCCGTTTATTTTGTGTAATTATAGGTTGGTGCGCAATAGGATACTGTACCATAACCCGTTTATTTTGTGTAATTATAGGTTGGTGCGCAATAGGATACTGTACCATAGCCATTTTGTGTAATTATAGGTTGGTGCGCAATAGGATACTGTACCATAGCCCGTTTATTTTGTGTAATTATAGGTTGGTGCGCAATAGGATACTGTACCATAGCCCGTTTATTTTGTGTAATTATAGGTTGGTGCGCAATAGGATACTGTACCATAGCCCGTTTATTTTGTGTAATTATAGGTTGGTGCGCAATAGGATACTGTACCATAGCCCGTTTATTTTGTGTAATTATAGGTTGGTGCGCAATAGGATACTGTACCATAGCCCGTTTATTTTGTGTAATTATAGGTTGGTGCGCAATAGGATACTGTACCATAGCCATTTTGTGTAATTATAGGTTGGTGCGCAATAGGATACTGTACCATAGCCCGTTTATTTTGTGTAATTATAGGTTGGTGCGCAATAGGATACTGTACCATAGCCCGTTTATTTTGTGTAATTATAGGTTGGTGCGCAATAGGATACTGTACCATAGCCCGTTTATTTTGTGTAATTATAGGTTGGTGCGCAATAGGATACTGTACCATAGCCCGTTTATTTTGTGTAATTATAGGTTGGTGCGCAATAGGATACTGTACCATAGCCCGTTTATTTTGTGTAATTATAGGTTGGTGCGCAATAGGATACTGTACCATAGCCCGTTTATTTTGTGTAATTATAGGTTGGTGCGCAATAGGATACTGTACCATAGCCCGTTTATTTTGTGTAATTATAGGTTGGTGCGCAATAGGATACTGTACCATAGCCCGTTTATTTTGTGTAATTATAGGTTGGTGCGCAATAGGATACTGTACCATAGCCCGTTTATTTTGTGTAATTATAGGTTGGTGCGCAATAGGATACTGTACCATAGCCCGTTTATTTTGTGTAATTATAGGTTGGTGCGCAATAGGATACTGTACCATAGCCCGTTTATTTTGTGTAATTATAGGTTGGTATTTGCGCAATAGGATACTGTACCATAGCCCGTTTATTTTGTGTAATTATAGGTTGGTGCGCAATAGGATACTGTACCATAGCCCGTTTATTTTGTGTAATTATAGGTTGGTGCGCAATAGGATACTGTACCATAGCCCGTTTATTTTGTGTAATTATAGGTTGGTGCGCAATAGGATACTGTACCATAGCCCGTTTATTTTGTGTAATTATAGGTTGGTGCGCAATAGGATACTGTACCATAGCCCGTTTATTTTGTGTAATTATAGGTTGGTGCGCAATAGGATACTGTACCATAGCCCGTTTATTTTGTGTAATTATAGGTTGGTGGCAATAGGATACTGTACCATAACCGTTTATTTGTGTAATTATAGGTTGGTGCGCAATAGGATACTGTACCATAGCCCGTTTATTTTGTGTAATTATAGGTTGGTGCGCAATAGGATACTGTACCATAGCCCGTTTATTTTGTGTAATTATAGGTTGGTGCGCAATAGGATACTGTACCATAGCCCGTTTATTTTGTGTAATTATAGGTTGGTGCGCAATAGGATACTGTACCATAGCCCGTTTATTTTGTGTAATTATAGGTTGGTGCGCAATAGGATACTGTACCATAACCCGTTTATTTTGTGTAATTATAGGTTGGTGCGCAATAGGATACTGTACCATATCCCGTTTATTTTGTGTAATTATAGGTTGGTGCGCAATAGGATACTGTACCATAGCCCGTTTATTTTGTGTAATTATAGGTTGGTGCGCAATAGGATACTGTACCATAGCCCGTTTATTTTGTGTAATTATAGGTTGGTGCGCAATAGGATACTGTACCATAGCCCGTTTATTTTGTGTAATTATAGGTTGGTGCGCAATAGGATACTGTACAATAGCCCGTTTATTTTGTGTAATTATAGGTTGGTGCGCAATAGGATACTGTACCATAACCAGTTTATTTTGTGTAATTATAGGTTGGTGCGCAATAGGATACTGTACCATATCCCGTTTATTTTGTGTAATTATAGGTTGGTGCGCAATAGGATACTATACAATAACCCGTTTATTTTGTGTAATTATAGGTTGGTGCGCAATAGGATACTGTACCATAACCCGTTTATTTTGTGTAATTATAGGTTGGTACGCAATAGGATACTGTATCATATCCCGTTTAGTTTGTGTAATTATAGGTTGGTGTGCAATAGGATACTGTACCATAGCCCGTTTATTTTGTGTCATTATAGGTTGGTGCGCAATAGGATACTGTACCATAGCCCGTTTATTTTGTGTAATTATAGGTTGGTGCGCAATAGGATACAATACAATATCCCGTTTATTTTGTGTAATTATAGGTTGGTGCGCAATAGGATACTGTACCATAGCCATTTTGTGTAATTATAGGTTGGTGCGCAATAGGATACTGTACCATAGCCCGTTTATTTTGTGTAATTATAGGTTGGTGCGCAATAGGATACTGTACCATAGCCCGTTTATTTGTGTAATTATAGGTTGGTGCGCAATAGGATACTGTACCATAGCCCGTTTATTTTGTGTAATTATAGGTTGGTGCGCAATAGGATACTGTACCATAGCCCGTTTATTTTGTGTAATTATAGGTTGGTGCGCAATAGGATACTGTACCATAGCCCGTTTATTTTGTGTAATTATAGGTTGGTGCGCAATAGGATACTGTACCATAGCCCGTTTATTTTGTGTAATTATAGGTTGGTGCGCAATAGGATACTGTACCATAGCCCGTTTATTTTGTGTAATTATAGGTTGGTGCGCAATAGGATACTGTACCATAGCCCGTTTATTTTGTGTAATTATAGGTTGGTGCGCAATAGGATACTGTACCATAGCCCGTTTATTTTGTGTAATTATAGGTTGGTGCGCAATAGGATACTATACAATATCCCGTTTATTTTGTGTAATTATAGGTTGGTGCGCAATAGGATACTGTACCATAACCCGTTTATTTTGTGTAATTATAGGTTGGTGCGCAATAGGATACTGTACCATAGCCATTTTGTGTAATTATAGGTTGGTGCGCAATAGGATACTGTACCATAGCCCGTTTATTTTGTGTAATTATAGGTTGGTGCGCAATAGGATACTGTACCATAGCCCGTTTATTTTGTGTAATTATAGGTTGGTGCGCAATAGGATACTGTACCATAGCCCGTTTATTTTGTGTAATTATAGGTTGGTGCGCAATAGGATACTGTACCATAGCCCGTTTATTTTGTGTAATTATAGGTTGGTGCGCAATAGGATACTGTACCATAGCCATTTTGTGTAATATAGGTGGTGGCAATAGGATACTGTACCATAGCCCGTTTATTTTGTGTAATTATAGGTTGGTGCGCAATAGGATACTGTACCATAGCCCGTTTGTTTTGTGTAATTATAGGTTGGTGCGCAATAGGATACTGTACCATAGCCCGTTTATTTTGTGTAATTATAGGTTGGTGTGCAATAGGATACTGTACCATAGCCCGTTTATTTTGTGTAATTATAGGTTGGTGCGCAATAGGATACTGTACCATAGCCCGTTTATTTTGTGTAATTATAGGTTGGTGCGCAATAGGATACTGTACCATAGCCCGTTTATTTTGTGTAATTATAGGTTGGTGCGCAATAGGATACTGTACCATAGCCCGTTTATTTTGTGTAATTATAGGTTGGTGCGCAATAGGATACTGTACCATAGCCCGTTTATTTTGTGTAATTATAGGTTGGTGCGCAATAGGATACTGTACCATAGCCCGTTTATTTTGTGTAATTATAGGTTGGTGCGCAATAGGATACTGTACCATAGCCCGTTTATTTTGTGTAATTATAGGTTGGTGCGCAATAGGATACTGTACCATAGCCCGTTTATTTTGTGTAATTATAGGTTGGTGCGCAATAGGATACTGTACCATGGCCCGTTTATTTTGTGTAATTATAGGTTGGTGCGCAATAGGATACTGTACCATAGCCCGTTTGTTTTGTGTAATTATAGGTTGGTGCGCAATAGTATACTGTACCATAGCCCGTTTATTTTGTGTAATTATAGGTTGGTGCGCAATAGGATACTGTACCATAGCCCGTTTATTTTGTGTAATTATAGGTTGGTGCGCAATAGGATACTGTACCATAGCCCGTTTATTTTGTGTAATTATAGGTTGGTGCACAATAGGATACTGTACCATAGCCTGTTTATTTTGTGTCATTATAGGTTGGTGCGCAATAGGATACGGTACCATAACCCGTTTAGTTTGTGTAATTAAGGTTGGTGCGCAATAGGATACTGTACCATAGCCCGTTTATTTTGTGTAATTATAGGTTGGTGCGCAATAGGATACTGTACCATATCCCGTTTATTTTGTGTAATTATAGGTTGGTGTGCAATAGGATACTGTACCATACCCCGTTTATTTTGTGTAATTATAGGTTGGTGTGCAATAGGATACTGTACAATAGCCCGTTTATTTTGTGTAATTATAGGTTGGTGCGCAATAGGATACTGTACCATATCCCGTTTATTTTGTGTAATTATAGGTTGGTGCGCAATAGGATACTGTACCATATCCCGTTTATTTTGTGTAATTATAGGTTGGTGCGCAATAGGATACTGTACCATAGCCCGTTTATTTTGTGTAATTATAGGTTGGTGCGCAATAGGATTCTGTACCATAGCCCGTTTATTTTGTGTAATTATAGGTTGGTGGGCAATAGGATACTGTACCATAAACCGCTTAGTCAAGTTGTGTAATTATAGGTTGGTGCGCAATAGGATACTGTACCATAAACCGTTTAGTCAAGTTGTGTAATTATAGGTTGGTGCGCAATAGGATACTGTACCATAGCCCGTTTGTTTTGTGTAATTATAGGTTGGTGCGCAATAGGATACTGTACAATAGCCCGTTTATTTTGTGTAATTATAGGTTGGTGTGCAATAGGATACTCTACCATAGCCCGTTTATATTGTGTAATTATAGGTTGGTGGGCAATAGGATACTGTACCATAGCCCGTTTATTTTATGTAATTATAGGTTGGTGGGCAATAGGATACTGTACCATAGCCCGTTTATTTTGTGTAATTATAGGTTGGTACGCAATAGGATACTGTACCATAGCCCGTTTATTTTGTGTAATTATACGTTGAATACACCTCTAACGTGGAAACGAAGAGTGACAGATACGGCAAAATCAAGAGTTTACCTCACAGTACACGCGAGGGGTCAGAATACACACGTTGTGCCCTGATCAGCCATACGCCTGACTCACCTTTTCATGGGTATTGCTTGCCTCACCGGATCTAGAATAGCTGGATTTGCCCACATCTGTAAAATAAGAATGATGAAAATGGACACTAGAAGTGATTAAAGCGACACTACATCGGTGAACACATTAAAGCGACACTACATCGGCGAAAACGCAAATGTCTGTAGAATGTAATTTGCTATTACATGTATATATACTATTTCCCCAAATGTTTGCCTCAAAAACTGTGTATTTCAACTAATAAACAAACGTCGTATACGCGGTTTGTTGATATAACAAAATCATGTAAATAGGGTCGATATTTATCCTGAATAACACGGGTTATGCTACATATTTACCGTGATATCTCACACGAGTGCCTATGCATATTTATTTGTAGAATAATCTTAATTAAATTATCCCTAAGCGAAAGTATCGCGTATTTGTACGAATAAAAGGGAATGGTATGATGATTAGGCCAAAAGCATTATAAATAGAAGGTAATGAAAACAATTTATGAAACATAATTCAACATGAGGCAAATGGGAAAGAAATAACTAATAACGATGAAATTTTAGATGAACAAGAAAGATTTTATAAAACCTTATACAGTAAACGTGAACCAATACGAGCCATACTCATCTATCTTATCTTATCTATCTTCCTTTGATGTCGAACCCCTCGCGGGGATGTAGACATGTTGCGCGTCAAACATCGCAAAGAAGTTAAAAGTATGAGTAGTTAAAAGCATACTTTAAGAAAATAATGAAAATAAGTTGTGGTAAAAGTTTAAAAACAGCTGCGCAGAATAACTAGGGAGTGGCATGGTCATTATGGCAATCTGCCGTATTGAATTGCTCTATGGTAGGGAGATGGACACTGTCAGGAGGGAGATGGTTCCAATGGTAGATTGTTCTTAACGATTCCATAAAGAAACTTAGACCAGAAGAAGCGCGTACACATGATGGCCTTCTAAATGAATTAGAATGCGCTCAAATAATAATATACTATTACACGTTTACTAACCTTCTCACTGAATTTAGTGTCGATAAGACCAGGGGCTACACAATTGACACGGATATTCATGGCCGACAACTGTGGTACTAGAGCTTTTGTTAACCCTACTAATGCTAGCTTGCTCACGCCATATGAACCTAACCACTAAAACAAGAGAAACACAGTCATTAACATTTAGCACGTGGTTTCGGTGGACAAGTCAAAATATAACTTAATGACATTAGGAACAATTTTATCATTTTTATTCCACTAGCTTGTTTCTCACCTGGTTCCCGGAGAGTATGTGAGATGGTACGATGGTCGCTAGATCGGACAGGTGGGTTTTCTCCGGTTTCCTCCCACACGAATGACCACATTTACGCTTTCATCCGCGCCAACGAGAGTGTTTTAATATAAGTTGTTAAAACTTGCTTCGCAATCGTTGTAAAATAAATAAAGTTTAAACGTAGACATCCCGTATGAGGTTTGACCCAGACTATTTTCAATATAAACGTAATCTTCAACCTACCTCCAATGGTGTGAACGCAGCAAATGAAGATATAAACACGATAAATCCACCTCTGAAACAAGAAAGGTTGCCCATTATATAACAAAATTATGTTATATTATTATGTTATATTTTGGGTTTTACGCCTGCATTAGCACCATTTTGGGCTATATCGCCGGCGGGCAGTTTACCTAACAACACCTTTCCTGGGCAGGCTCCAGCGGTTAACCAGTACTTGGGTGCACCAACCTCCGTAAGAAACTGCCAACTTTTTCATATAAATGAGAAACGGCCTGAGCGGGGCTCGAACCCGTGACCATCAGTGATGATAGGTTACAGTGGTATACAAGTCAGCGACCTTAACCACTCGACCACGTAGGCGGTATAGCAAAATAACACCCACTATTTACATCGGTATTGCATTTCCTTTTATGAACGTCTAGGTTGTATATACGATTTATGATTTGTGCTAGCTTGATGTTCTAATTTGATTGTTGTAACTTAGTTTTAATGTTCTATAAATTTGCATGCCACAAATAGTTGCTTTAACTGCTTTTTATGTATTTTGTTTTAAGATACCTGTGAGGTAATTGCTGATCAGTTCCTTTCCAAATCTGATTTGGGGGATAACTGTTTTTTTAAAAACATATCTTAATTTCACAGTAGTGTACCTTTTTGCCTGTCAGTGTCTTAACATTTTTTGTTCTTTGCAGTTTTTAGGCCACATGCCAAGATCAGCAACTACAACACAGTGTATCAATCAATAGTGTATTTCTATTTGAATTCTTAAGATTTATCTATATTATATAGTTGCTTGTATCTTAAGCTGTATGTTATCCTTAAATTGTTAAAACTATTAACACAATGTATTAATTTTATTTTTGTCTTTTAGGTGCTCGCTTTAACATGTTTTAATTATGTTATGTCCTGTGTTGTATTCATGTTTAAACCAACTTTTATTTCTTAGCTGTTTTTTCTTATGTTTTGATTATAATATATGTGTGTCGGAAAAATAGCTTATTAGCTAATGTTATTTGTAAATGTAATCCGACGTTAAATAAAGCTTCTTGTATCTTGTATCTTGTACGTAAATAGGCAGAAGTGCATCGAATGTAGTCCCACTAACTAAATATGCATTTCCATGACAGGCAGTGTATAGTTTTTGTGTTTTTTGAGAAAGTATGTGACTTGAGAAGACTTCAGACTAGTTGATGTGTAGAAGAGATGTGGTATAAGAATCCAGGCCATTGCAAACTGAACGTTGGTATACTGTATTATTTGGCGGAGGAATACAGTGTATAAACACAATGACGTTGTTCACAGGTGAGCACTGGCTGTGGAAAACATTATAATTGGAAGAGTTTTGCTCTTTTAGAGATTCATTTGAATACCTCTTCACAGTGGATGTGGCATGAGAAGAAAGGAAAGATTGGAAATATAAATGAACAGACTGTATATTTTTATTTTTTACTATGTATTTAATAGGCAATTTATTTGTTGTTTTACAACCTATGTGTCCTGTTTGTATCCAATTCCGTATGGATTTCCTCACTAATGATATGCAGCGGACATGCGCACTTGAAGGTACGGCCATGCGCAATCGCAGTGTTGCGCAGCGTTCTTCGTAAGAAAAGCGCGTCATACAGTTTACGCTGTTCCAATGACGACATATTTACCAGTTCTCACACACGGCCATTTGCAAATCTGGACTATTTACATTTTAACACTTTCCCTCATAGAAGCACCTCTTAACGCCATTACCAGTACGACATACATTGACAATGTATTAACCAATCCAATGTTCATAAACCCTTTCCCTCATAGAAGCACCTCTTTACGCCATTACCAATACGACATGCATTGACAATGTAGTAGCCAAACCAATGTTTAGTATATAATGGCCAGAATCTCATATAGTCCCAGTAATATCAATGGAGATGGGATAGATACTATCGACTACTTATCCACTGCATGATAGCTAAATGGCTGTCGTTTGTATGGAGATATAATAGTATATTAACCTAAATCTCTATAAAGGAAAGGGCTAAATGGCTGTCGTTTGTATGGAGATATAATAGTATAGTAACCTAAATCTCTATGAAGGAAAGGGCAAATGGCTGTCGTTTGTATGGAGATATAATAGTATATTAACCTAAATCTCTATGAAGGAAAGGGTTAAATGCGAAGTGTGCTATATTTTTCATTGTTTCATTGAAAAATGTTATTGGCTTCAAACCTCATCAGGGGCGACAAATAGAATGGTAACAACGCCCATTGTTGTTCATATCCCGATGGATATTATTACCCTTAGTTACTACCAGCTACATGTACAAGGAACACACCCATTCAGATAGATGGCCATCCAATCGATAATGTTGACTCCTTCGTATTGGGAAAGCACGACATGCCTTTGTGACGTTGAAGCCAGTATGGAACAACAATAGCATCCATCTCAAGACAAAGCTCAAACTGTTTGAGACGAATGTTAAGACAGTCCTCTTGTACGGAGCTGAGACCTGGAGACGCACCAAGGGCCTTGACCACAAACTACAGGTATTCATCAACACCTGCCTCAGACAGATCCAATGCATCAGATGGCCAGAAAAGATCACCAACCAGGAGTTGTGGTGGCAAACAAGACAGGACCCCATCACAGACTCTATCACACAGAGGAAGTGGCGGTGGATAGGGCACACTCTACGACGAGACCAGCCCAACATAGCACGCCAAGCACTGGATTGGAATCCACAGGGCACACGGAAAAGAGGTCGACCAGTTACGACATGGCGAAGGACTCTGGACAGTGAGCTGCGCCGAAGCAGGATGTCCTAGGGGGAAGCCAAAGCAGCAGCAACGGACCGGTCCAAGTGGAGAGCAGTGGTGAAGGCCCTATACCCCAACCGGGGTGAAGAGGATTGATGATGATGATGATGACATGTACATGATACAGCATTTAAATCGAGGTGCTGGTGCTTTACACCGTGCACGAAAAGGAACCAGAGGAGACTATGGAATGGATTGTCAGTATCATTACACTATCCTCCAAAATCTAAATTGACTAAGCTCATCAGGAGGCGTCGCTCATAAGGGCCAACTGTAATAATAAACGTGAATAAATATATATTTGCTTATTACAGACTCCGTCGGACGGCCACGCACGTCTAATAGACAAATCTGAGCCATATTGTTACAACATACGATTTTGTCGAACGGATAAGCACGCTCCAACAGACCCACCACTTAGCATTGGAAGTCGTGATAGCGCAGTGGATGAGCGTTCGCCTCAGGTGCGAACGGTCTGGAGTTCGAGCCCCACTGGAGCCGTTACGATTGTGCCCTTAGGCAAGGCATTTAAATTCCACGTTGCCTCTTCTCTCTCCCTCGTGGCGATGGATTCCATCAGGAATGAGGTCTCAAGAGTGATTAATATAAGTTATAAGAACTTGTTTCGCAATCGAGCTAAAATAAATTTATATAAACTAAACAACAATTAGCAGGCGAATAACAACAAAATAAGTGTCACGGGTTCGAGCCCCGCTCAGACCGTGTCTCATTTATATGAAAAAGTTGGCAGTTTCTTACGGAGGTTGGTGCACCCAAGTACTGGTTAATCGCTGGAGCCTGCCCAGGAAAGGTGTTGTTAGGTAAACTGCCCGCCGGCGATATAGCCCAAAAATGGTGCTGATGCAGGCGTAAAACCCGAAATATAACAAATATAACAAAATAAGTGAATGCCAAAAAAGCGACCCAATTACCCAAAGGCCGAGATAAGCGAGATAAGATAAACGTGTAGTAAATATTACCCTCTAGTCTCCATATGCGGAACAATAGCTTTACACAGAAAGAATGCAGCTTTCAAATTGGTTTCAAATATCTGAAAGTAAACACATATTAAATCAGCTTGTATTTGCTGCATATATATACTTAAACCAATAGAAACACAGCCATATACATAAGAATATTTAATAATCAACATTGAATGTCAATGCATATATATACTTAAACCAATAGAAACACAGCCATATACATAAGAATATTTAATAATCAACATTGAATGTCAATGCATATATATACTTAAACCAATAGAAACACAGCCATATACATAAGAATATTTAATAATCAACATTGAATGTCAATGCATATATATACTTAAACCAATAGAAACACAGCCATATACATAAGAATATTTAATAATCAACATTGAATGTCAATGCATATATATACTTAAACCAATAGAAACACAGCCATATACATAAGAATATTTAATAATCAACATTGAATGTCAATGCATATATATACTTAAACCAATAGAAACACAGCCATATACATAAGAATATTTAATAATCAACATTGAATGTCAATGCATATATATACTTAAACCAATAGAAACACAGCCATATACATAAGAATATTTAATAATCAACATTGAATGTCAATGCATATATATACTTAAACCAATAGAAACACAGCCATATACATAAGAATATTTAATAATCAACATTGAATGTCAATGCATATAGTTATTAATTTCATTAAGCCAGTCAATGTACTAGACAACCGCCTAAAACAATCCATTTCTCACAGTTTCATGTAATATAATACTTTGCAGTTAAAGCGACATTACATCGCCAAAAAATTGGATGCTTACATTGTTTTGTTGTCAACAAACCGCGTATACGACGTTTTGTTTATTAGTTGAAATACTCAGTATTTGAGGCAAATATTTGGAAACAAATTTTTATACCATATAATATGAAAATACATTCTGTATAAATTTGTGTTTTCACTGATGTAGTGTCGCTTTAATAAAATATGGTATAACATGACCACTCATAACGCTTTAAGAGTTTAAGTTAATAATGATCAATCACTCACTTTATCCCATGCTGATTCTTGTGTCTGTAACATAAAATAATGGTAGTAAATGTATTTATTTTCGCAAATGTAATTGTCCTATACATGTAGTTGTGTGGTAAATGTAATTTGTAGAAATGGTAGTTGTGTGGTTAATTGTAGTTGTGTAGTAAATATAGTTGTGTGGTAAATGTAGTTGTGTTGTAAATGTAGTTGTGTGGTAAATGTAGTTGTGTGGTAAATGTAGTTTTGTGGTAAATGTAGTTGTGTTGTAAATGTAGTTGTGTGGTAAATGTAGTTGTGTGGTAAATGTAGTTGTGTGGTAAATATAGTTGTGTGGTAAATGTAGTTGTGTGGTAAATGTAATTGTGTGGTAAATGTAGTTTGTGGTAAATGTAGTTTGTGGTAAATGTAGTTGTTGGTAAACTTGGCATATGTAGTATTATATCAATTTCAGTTGATGTTATTATGTAAACTTATTAAATATTCTTCATCAATTAATGTATATAGATATATATTTATTTACTGGATTCTTTATCAATTAATGAATGTTAATTTTTTTTATACATTAATTGATAAAGAATCCAGTAAATAAATATATATCTATACACTACATATACATTATATATAGTTATTTATTTACAGGATTCTACATCAATTAAGCTATGCTTACAGGATTCATAATCAATTAGTGAATACTTACATCTAGAATTGGTCCGAACGCTGGATTAGCAGCAGCATTTGACACGAGAATATCTATACCGCCAAACTGTGATAAAGTCTGCAAGAATATTTATATTACATATGAACACAATCTAAACGTATGCTTGACAATGAAATAAAATGTTATTCCATTGCTTTGCACGTGTGGTAGCTAGAGATGCATGTTGTCAACGCGAACGTTATAGTGCTCGATCTGTCGGTGACATCATATATGACGTGTTTATGACGTCATTTATGGTCGTCTAAACACGATGTCCCTAACGCCATTAAGCGTACCGTTGCGCTATCGCAAAAATACTGTTCAGCCTAAAATAAATAAGTGATTGGTACAGATAGGGGTACCCTAGAAGAAGATGATACTGTTCCACATCAGTGACTAGCAGATGAATTACCAACGGACTACATTGATACCCCCCATGCATTTACTCAATGATATCCCACAGTCCCGTTGTGTGCTAAGTAAAAGTTGGAGGCAGATACTCGAGAGATAGGATGGATAGTGTATCTAAGTACGTAAGGAAAAGCTACGTCAATCTGATTATAATATCATACATATATACAAACTGAGGAACATTGCCCATCTGCTATTTCAACTATTGCCTCTTTGTATGTCAGTGTGCTACATGGGATGGACATGATCAAGAATGTCACACATAAACCATGTCCACATATCAGTAGTAGTTGAGGACGCTGCTCGGTTGATAAACAGTTGAGGACGCTGCTCAGTTGATAAACAGTTGAGGGCGCTGCTCGGTTGATAAACAGTTGAGGACGCTGCTCGGTTGATAAACAGTTGAGGGCGCTGCTCGGTTGATAAACAGTTGAGGACGCTGCTCGGTTGATAAACAGTTGAGGACGCTGCTCGGTTGATAAACAGTTGAGAACGCTGCTCGGTTGATAAACAGTTGATAAACAGTTGATGACGCTGCTCGGTTGATAAACAGTTGAGGACGCTGCTCGGTTGATAAACGGTTGATAAACAGTTGAGGACGCTGCTCGGTTGATAAACAGTTGAGGACGCTGCTCGGTTGATAAACAGTTGAGGACGCTGCTCGGTTGACAAACAGTTGAGGACACTGCTCGGCTGATGAACAATGCAGTGAACGCTGCTCGGTTGATAAACAGTTGAGGTTGATAAACAGTTGAGGACGCTGCTCGGTTGATAAACAGTTGAGGACGCTGCTCGGTTGATAAACAGCTGAGGATGCTGCTCGGTTGATAAACAGCTGAGGACGCTGCTCGGTTGATAAACAGTTGAGGACGCTGATAGTTGATAAACAGCTGAGGACGCTCGGTTGATAAACAGTTGAGGACGCTGCTGGTTGATAAACAGTTGAGGACGCTGCTCAGTTGATAAACAGCTGAGGACGCTCGGTTGATAAACAGTTGAGGACGCTGCTGGTTGATAAACAGTTGAGGACGCTGCTCGGTTGATAAACAGTTGAGGACGCTGCTGGTTGATAAACAGTTGAGGACGCTGCTCGGCTGATAAACACTGCAGTGTATGTGGCCTGCAGTGTATGGTGAAACACAATTTATGATTATGGAGTGGAGGCTTTATATCGAGAAGACCTTCCTAGCTGCAATCAGAAAGTTGTTAGAAGGAAGTAGTTGGACTTATGGTATGACCACTGCAGGTGTCACACAACAAAGGGTAGAACAGAGAAAGGCTCACATTCTACACACAAATATTCAGTGGGCTCATCAAGTCTCCATTGTTGTGCTTTGTAATTTACAACGACATGCAATTTACAACGACACGTGGATGAACAATATACAGAGGATGGGGCTGATTAGAACCAAGTTTGCTTACTGGGAGATAGTGATCAAGCTAGAGAAGCTACTGGTGATGTTTCTGAAAGCCCAACAGAGAAGGAAACTACCATCTGTACCGTGGGACTGATCAAGCTAGAGAAGCTACTGGTGATGTTTCTGAAAGCCCAACATAGAAGGAAACTATCATCTGTACCGTGGGACTGATCAAGCTAGAGAAGCTACTGGTGATGTTTCTGAAAGCCCAAAAGAGAAGGAAACTATCATCTGTACCGTGGGACTGATCAAGCTAGAGAAGCTACTGGTGATGTTTCTGAAAGCCAAAAAGAGAAGGTAACTATCATATGTACCGTGGGACTGATCAAGCTAGAGAGAATACTAGTGATGTTTCTGAAAGCCCAAAAGAGAAGGAAACTATTATCTGTACCGTGGGACTGATCAAGCTAGAGAAAATACTGGTGATGTTTCTGAAAGCCCAAAAGAGAAGGAAACTAGTATATGTACCGTGGGACTGATCAAGCTAGAGAAGCTACTGGTGATGTTTCTGAAAGCCCTAAGAGAAGGAAACTAGTATCTATACCGTGGGACTGATCAAGCTAGAGAAGCTACTGGTGATGTTTCTGAAAGCCCAAAAGAGAAGGAAACTAGCATCAGTACCGTGGAACTGATCAAGCTAGAGAAGCTACTGGTGATGTTTCTGAAAGCCCAAAAGAGAAGGAAACTATTATATGTACCGTGGGGCTGATCAAGCTAGAGAAGCTACTGGTGATGTTTCTGAAAGCCCTAACATAATGAAACTATCATCTGTACCGTGGGACTGATCAAGCTAGAGAAGCTACTGGTGATGTTTCTGAAAGCCCTAAGGGAAGGCAACTACCATCTGTACCGTGGGACTGATCAAGTTAGAGACAATACTGGTGATGATTCTGAAAGCCCAAAAGAGAAGGAAACTATCATCTGTACCGTGGGACATTGCGAGGAATAGTTCCCTGGATGTGTGTCACAGATCACTATGCAAGGTGGATGGATGACTGTGCATATATCCGATCTAGAGAACCTCAATGCGAAATGTGCATGTGTGTAGAAAGTGAATTCCACAAAGGTATTGTGTGTCATTCAATAGGTTAAACAGATATTCGCAATGCTAGCACACGACCAAATACATGAACAGCTCAAAGCCGTGACCAAGAGAGATGGTATAGACGTGAGTATAACTAAAAATAAAGAAGTCCTAAACAGATGGACAGAAATCGCCAGAGTACTAAAGGTAAGTAAGATTAAACAGCAAGCAGAAGGGTATTTGATAGGCACCATGAGCAACTGTCAAGTACTCAAAGTAGGTTTGCGAAGAATAGCAGGGGTGTAAGTGCACCAAAATTATAATGCGACCAGCCAGAAGTCATTGAAGAACCATTAGAACAAGCTAAGTGAGAACTAAGAGATGTCCATGATGGTATTGCAGAAACAATCTAGCACTCGTTGCATGCCATAGAAAGCTATAATGCAAGAAACCATTAATGTTTGGTTTAAGCATATCTATTGTTATATATATATATATTTCGGGTTTTACGCCTGCATCAGCACCATTTTGGGCTATATCGCCGGCGGGCAGTTTACCTAACAACACCTTTCATGGGCAGGCTCCAGCGGTTAACCAGTACTTGGGTGCACCAACCTCCGTAAGAAACTGCCAACTTTTTCATATAAATGAGACACGGCCTGAGCGGGGCTCGAACCCGTGACCATCAGTGATGATAGGTTACAGTGGTATACAAGTCAGTGACCTTAACCATTCGACCATGGTATTGTAGAAACAATCTAACTCTCGCTGCATGCCATAGAAAACCATAAAGCCATAACGCAAGAAACCATCAATATTTGGTTTAAACATATTTATTCATTCATAATGTACAGTAGGCCTACATATCTATTGTACACATAATGAACATGGATTTAATCGAAAGCGTAAAGTTTATTGAGATTATCTCCATCAAGGATGAACATATATTTTGGAGTGGAAACGGTGATGAATATGGATGAACTTTTCCGCCACGAAAACTATGCACGGTCCTGTAGGATCATATATGTCACATGTCCTGTAGGGTCATATATGTCACATGTCCTGTAGGGTCATATATGTCACATGTCCTGTAGGGTCATATATGTCACATGTCCTGTAGGGTCATATATGTCACATGTCCTGTAGAGTCATATATGTCACATGTCTTGTAGGGTCATATATGTCACATATCATATTCGACACTACGGTGTGGCATTCGTATTCGTCACAGTTGCGACGTGTGGCAAATGTGACCGACACGCAGTAAGAACGACAGTCAGGCCCGTCGCTGGGCATACGCAAGTACGCACGTGCGTATCATTGTTCTGAGAAAATGGAAAAAAATTAAAACTCCAAAAATGAATTAAAACGCCAGGGGGGGGGGGTAGTAGGGATACATGGCGCCGTGATGTGTGGAGTGGTGGAATAATTGAGCCCATTGCAAATATGGTGCATCTCGAAATAGTTTGTGCTATTTTACGTGCTTGATTAATTGATAAGAGCAATAGTCCTGCAAATCTATGTTACAAAATGCAGGAAATTGCTTCCTCATTTCCAAAAATATCCCGGGGGTGGGGAGACCCCCCTAGCGTAATCGCACGCTATGTTCAATTGACAAACAAATTTGACCGTGCGTATCATCAAAATAGCTCCAGCGACGGCCCTGACAGTCACATCATAGTTATCACGCTAGGTCTTTTAAGAGACTGAAGAGTGATTGGTGAGAGAGTTTCTCTCCAGACCTTTATTATAAATAACATGAAACATCAATACAGATTGTTTCGATTGTTTTTAAACTTTATTTATTTTACAACGATTGCGAAGCAAGTTCTAACAACTTATATTAATCACTCTCGTATGAGCGGATGAAAGCGTAAATGTGGTCATTCGTGTGGGAGGAAACCGTAGTACCAGGAGAAAACCCACCTATACGATCTGGCGACCACCGTACCATCTCACATACTTCCCGGTCCGAGGATCGAACCCTGGTTGCATTGGTGAGAAGCGAGCGCACTATTGGCACAGCATGATATATAACAAATATGCTGTTGACAAAACATGCTATGTACATGTTGTTGCAAGAAAAAACTACTGGCTAAACTTGTACATAGAAGTTGTTACAAGAAAAAACTACTGGCTAAACATGAAACTTGTACATAGAAGTTGTTACAAGAAAAACTACTGGCTAAACATGAAACTTGTACATAGAAGTTGTTACAAGAAAAACTACTGGCTAAACATGAAACTTGTACATAGAAGTTGTTACAAGAAAAACTACTGGCTAAACATGAAACTTGTACATAGAAGTTGTTACAAGAAAAACTACTGGCTAAACATGAAACTTGTACATAGAAGTTGTTACAAGAAAAACTACTGGCTAAACATGAAACTTGTACATAGAAGTTGTTACAAGAAAAACTACTGGCTAAACATGAAACTTGTACATAGAAGTTGTTACAAGAAAAACTACTGGCTAAACATGAAACTTGTACATAGAAGTTGTTACAAGAAAAACTACTGGCTAAACATGAAACTTGTACATAGAAGTTGTTACAAGAAAAACTACTGGCTAAACATGAAACTTGTACATAGAAGTTGTTACAAGAAAAACTACTGGCTAAACATGAAACTTGTACATAGAAGTTGTTACAAGAAAAACTACTGGCTAAACATGAAACTTGTACATAGAAGTTGTTACAAGAAAAACTACTGGCTAAACATGAAACTTGTACATAGAAGTTGTTACAAGAAAAACTACTGGCTAAACATGAAACTTGTACATAGAAGTTGTTACAAGAAAAACTACTGGCTAAACATGAAACTTGTACATAGAAGTTGTTACAAGAAAAACTACTGGCTAAACATGAAACTTGTACATAGAAGTTGTTACAAGAAAAACTACTGGCTAAACATGAAACTTGTACATAGAAGATATTGCAAGGTACGACATATCAGACTTGAGAAATTAGTATGCAGACAACAGCTAGAAATATTTCAATACAATTTTAGAAGAAGTCATTTAAAGGCAATTGTTGACATATGCCAGATGGTTCCATATAGGAAAACCAATGGCCAGGGGAATTAAAAATAAATATATACATGCATTTACCTCTTGTATAAGATGGGACCTATCTTTGACTTTGCCAACATGACAGACAACCCCAGACACTTGGATATTTTCTGACTTGAGTTCTTCCACTGCCCTGTCTACATTAGCTTTACTTCTGCTGCTCAACATCACTCTAGCACCATCCTGACCGAGTCTTCGAGCAATCTCTAAGCCAATACTGAAACATAGACCGAGTATGCGAGCAATCTCTAAACCAATACTGAAACATAGACCGAGTCTTCGAGCAATCTCTAAGCCAATACTGAAACATAGACCAAGTCTGCGAGCTCTCTCTAAACCAATGCTGAAACATAGAATAACTCAATCCTGACCAAGTCTGCGAGCTCTCTCTAAACCAATGCTGAAACATAGAATAACTCCATCCTGACCAAGTCTGCGAGCACTCTCTAAGCCAATGCTGAAACATAGAATAACTCCATCCTGACCAAGTCTGCGAGCACTCTCTAAGCCAATGCTGAAACATAGAATAACTCCATCCTGACGCATTCTGACCCATTCTGACCCTTGAGTGTGCCCTTAGGCACGGCATCTAAATTCCACGTTGCCTCTTCTCTCTCCCTCGTGGCGATGGATTCCATCAGGAATGAGGTCTCGAGAGTGATTAATATAAGTTGTAAGAACTGGTTTCGCAATCAAGCTAAAATAAATTTGTATAAACTAAAGGTTTAAATATTAAAATGTTTTGTTTGTTAATTAAATAACTGCACTATATTAGCTGTGAAGCAATATGTTAATCAGCGACGTATCATCGCGTTCTATTATATTTCCCGGTATGCAGAGAGGAGAAGCTGAAAGGAGAGTTATTTCTACCTCTAGAGAATGCCACTCGCCAGGGCGGCTTATTATACAGGCTGCAGCACTACTATCTATTACCTGATTTGATAATATGTTATTGCTCTATATACATGTATATAACAATAACAATCGTATAATCGATACATAATTAACAAATGGGTTGGGCCATAAGTTCTGACAACATTAGTGATTGGCACTCCCCAATAGAAACGATTTGAACACTACAGAATGAAAAAGGCGTTATTACGCAAGTTTACGAGCACCATTCTTAAAGCGACATTACATCGCAAAAAGCAAATAAAATGCATTTTTTTCACATATAAATGCATCGCTACTATAAATTCTTCTGAATACATTCGAACACTAACATTGAATCAATAAACAGTGTTTTTGTTGTCTCCAAACCTTCAAAAGTGAAAGTAGGATTTCATATAGCGGTCATCCACATTCCTAAAATGACGTTTGTTTGTCATTGGAGTCAATACTAAACGCGCGATACTTTCGTTTAGAGATAATTTAACTAAGATGAGTCTACAAATAAATATGCATAGGCACAAATGTGAGATATAGCGGTAAATCTGTACGATACATTGTGTTATTCAGGATACGCGCATTGTATTGTTTGGCAATATTAAACTGAGACATTTGCATATTCCGTGAACTTACTTCGTTAATAATCGGATCTCCGAAGTAAAATATGAGCTTTAGATTATGGTACACTTACTTACTGACTTGATTCAAATATTAACGGTAAAAACCTAACGTATGTCCTGGTCGTAGTTCACGGAATCTTACAACGGCTTTGGCGGAGATTAATGAGTCTCAGTTTAATGTTGCCAAGTAATATTACGCATGAATGTCGACCCTGTTTACATTCTTTTGTTATGTCAACAAACCGCGTATACGACGCTTGTTTATTTGTTGAAATACTCAGTTTTTGAGGCAAATATTGGAAAGAAAAATGATACAATATAATAGGAAATTACATTCTGCAGACATATACGTTTTCACTGATGTAGTGTCGCTTTAAATAACGGCATTAGCAATGCTGTCTTCCACCCATCGGAATGGTTTCCTATTTTGTTCTCTTACTTCTCCAATTAAACCAGTTTTGCATTTTAATGAAATTAACTAGTAATCCTTATATCATTACCCTGCAGTTGACGCTGTCACGATAGCCACTTTTCCTGAAAGCTTCCGGTTGGTTGATGCTGTAAATGACATTCTAATTCCTTTCATCGAACCTGAAGAAAGAGGTACATTTTAATACAGGTATGCGTTACGCAATTCGAATATTCACGCACAAACTCTTGTCAGATCACGACGATCCTTTTTTTATATGGCAAGTTGATCTTTTTACTTTTTATGACGATATGAGTTATTTGTCCAAAAACGAATACACTAGCTATTGTCTGTATCAAGTTAATTCGTTTCTCCCATTTTGGTTGCAACAGCTTACAAACAATGGTGTTCCTCAAGATGATAAAACACACAGATGTCAAAGTAAACACGTATTCACACTTTTAGGAAAACTCGCTAAAGGTAGGCTTACTGAAGATTAGATAGATAGATAGATCGATAGATCGATAGATAGATCGATAGATAGATAGATATATCGATCGATCGATAGATCGATAGATAGATAGATAGATAGATAGATAGATAGATAGATAGATAGATAGATAGATAGATAGATAGATAGAGATAGATAGATAGATAGATAGATAGATAGATAGATAGATAGATAGATAGATAGATAGATAGATAGATAGATAGATAGATAGATAGATAGATAGATAGATAGATAGATAGATAGATAGATAGATAGATAGATAGATAGATAGATAGATAGATAGATAGATAGATAGATAGATAGATAGATAGATAGATAGATAGATAGATAGATAGATAGATAGATAGATAGATAGATAGATAGATAGATAGATAGATAGATAGATAGATAGATAGATAGATAGATAGATAGATAGATAGATAGATAGATAGATAGATAGATAGATAGATAGATGATAGATAGATAGATAGATAGATAGATAGATAGATAGATAGATAGATAGATAGATAGATAGATAGATAGATAGATAGATAGATAGATAGATAGATAGATAGATAGATAGATAGATAGATAGATAGATAGATAGATAGATAGATAGATAGATAGATAGATAGATAGATAGATAGATAGATAGATAGATAGATAGATAGATAGATAGATAGATAGATAGATAGATAGATAGATAGATAGATAGATAGATAGATAGATAGATAGATAGATAGATAGATAGATAGATAGATAGATAGATAGATAGATAGATAGATAGATAGATAGATAGATAGATAGATAGATAGATAGATAGATAGATAGATAGATAGATAGTAGATAGATAGATAGATAGATAGATAGATAGATAGATAGATAGATAGATAGATAGATAGATAGATAGATAGATAGATAGATAGATAGATAGATAGATAGATAGATAGATAGATAGATAGATAGATAGATAGATAGATAGATAGATAGATAGATAGATAGATAGATAGATAGATAGATAGATAGATAGATAGATAGATGTCTCGAATTTTGTCACTACAAATTGTAACAATAAATCCAATAAATGTTTTCATGTATTTTTCCTGGATTCAACTTTAAATTCAAGATGGCGGCATATTTGTGTATCGACGCACGACGTATAGTCGTCAATGTATTCATCCGCGCAAAAACACAACGGCCAGCTATTTTAATTTCTTCATTTTGTGTTTGTTTTTCACCAATTAGCATAAAATAAAAAGACAATTTGTTTGTTTTGAGTACGCGCGATTGAAAATATGAAAATGTTCTCGACCACTATTTGACAGAACATATCATGCAGGATGTTTTAATCCACTATTTGACAGCAACTTGATTTCATACAGAATGTTTTCATCCACTATTTGACAAGAACATTATCATGCAGGATGTTTTAGCCTGGTGTCTAACAGAAATGCATACTCACGCGTAATGTTTTAGCCCGACATCTAACAGAAATAAGCATGCAGAATGTTTTAGTAGGATATCTAACAGAAATAAGCATGCAGAATGTGTTATTAGGATATCTAACAGAAATACGCATGCAGGATGTTTAGTAGGATATCTACCAGAAATAAGCATGCAGGATGTTTGTGTTTTTGGTTTGGGTTGGGTTTTTGTGGTTTGTGTTTGGGTTGTGTGGGTGTTTTGTGGTTGTGTGGTGTTTTGTGGTTGTGGGTGTTTGGTTGGTGGGTGTTTGTGGTTTGTTGGGTGTTTTGGGTTGTGTGGGGTTTTAGTAGGATATCTAACAGAAATAAGCATGCAGGATGTTTTAGTAGGTTATCTAACAGAAATAAGCATGCAGGATGTTTTAGTAGGATATCTAACTGAAATAAGCATACAGGATGTTTTAGTAGGATATCTAACAGAAATAAGCATGCAGGATGTTTTAGTAGGATATCTAACAGAAATAAGCATACAGGATGTTTTAGTAGGATATCTAACAGAAATAATCATGCAGGGTGTTTTAGTAGGATATCTAACAGAACAAATAGTACGCACGCTGTTAACCAAAATATCAGTTGCTTAATCCCAAGTCATATTACAATGTTTAAGGTAGAGGTTGCAATTTTATACACCAATTTATATAAATTTAATGTATAACACCTGTATATAACAAGGTCATACATAAAACGTTTGCAACTCAATGCTTACAAATTGCTACTCTATTTGATCAGTCGTATGCACATGTTACATATTAAAGCGACACTACATTAGTGAAAACACAAATTTCTACAAAATGTATTTTCTTATTATATGGTATAATTGTTTTCCAATTGGTTGCCTCAAATACTGAGTATTTCAACTAATAAACAAACGGCGTATACGCGGTTTAGTATAGTGGGATTTGAGAAAATTGTGAATGTTAGCGGCATTTTTAGGTAAAAGTTGGGAACCAGACTTTTAACATAATTCAGGCATGCCGAATTCGATAAACCCGGTTCCCAAGTGAAATTTTGAGTTTTTGACCACCTAATTTGCATAAACAAAATGGCCGCCAAATGGCAAATGTTGGACCATTCCTTTGCGATATCTCTGTAACCGGGCAAGCTATAATGACAAATCAAGTGTCTATACCTATGTTTTGAAGGGCAGAGAATATGATTAGGACATTTCTAGAGTCATAAACAATACTCATGAATATGCAAATTAGTGGCCGCCATTACAGAAAAGTCCGTTTCGACCAATATCTCCGTAACCAGAAATGCAATATTGACAAACCAAGTGTCTTTATCTGTTTTGAAGGGCAGATAATGTTTGTTCGGCTAGGCCGTATTCATGCAACGAGTTTGGTCATCAGTCTCTTGCTCACATGCACACATTGCTGTGCATCGTAAGTTGTATTTTCGGCATTTGCACCGGCGTGTCTTGCATTGTTTCTTGCATGAATATGAAATCACTTCCATACAACTTTCAGGGATGGGACTCAATGACATTAGTTTGGGCTTTAGTCCTGTATCAGTACGTTCCCATCCCATATCCACGGGGGCTGGAAGCTCAGGTACAGCACAGTGAGCATTTCTCCAAACCATTGTTTGATAGTGTGCTCGCATTACATGATAGCGGAAAGCATCACTCGTTGGGGGCATCGCTTCAGGTTTCCCTGTCTTAGAGAATAGTATATGCTGTGCCGTATCAATAGAGTCTGTTTTTTGCACATTGTATACTCTGCAAAGAAATGTTTCTGAAGATCGAATGGTCTCCTCTGTGAGTTCAGCGATTCCTAAGTTCTTGAGCAACTGATGGTGCTCTTTAAAGACTTCCCATGCGGTCCTTTTCGTATGATTTGCGATGTATGATGTGGTGTCACACCCGGTTAATGCATGAAATGGCAAAAGATTTGTAGCTGAATCTCTTGGCAGGTTACTGAAAACTGCATCAATGGGTATATATCGCCGTTTCTTGGCAGTACCAGACAGCATCCAGAGACGTTCACACTGAACACGTGGGAAATGGGAAACCAAAAGCATGAGAACACCAGTGTCCCTTGATGACACAACAACTGTGTTAAACTGACTCTGCACAACATGTAACACCAACCTAGTGTCAGCTTCTTCGTGTGTGGCTTTCAGCTGAGTCAAATCGGTTGTTGTCTTTGAAGACCTAACTTCAAGTTCCTCCCTGAATCCCCCTGCAGCTACTATCTCCTTATCATCTGGTGCCTGAAGACACAATTCCCCAGACAAGAAATGTGCAAGATCAACTTTATTATCAGGAAGCGACAGAAAGTTTGTCCAGTTTTTTGGAAGCGGCACATCACGATTTTCAACAAGCCGTCTGATTGGGCGAGCTGCTTTCGTGCGTCGTGTCCTGGTAGCACCCTTGATTGTCTCTTCTCTGTACCTGTCGAACACAACGTCTATTCGTTGATAGTTAGAACCTGCCTTCAGTACTGCTCTTACGTATGTGTCGGCCAAGTCCCCGAAGGTCACTGCTTTTTCAGGCTTTCCCAGAGCAACCACCAGTGCTTGTCCATCAATGATAAGGCAAGATGACAAGTTGTGAACTTCTATAGCTTCAGGACATACTATGTCTTCTGTTAACTTATCTGCCAGCACGGACTTGTATCCAGTCCGGAGTGAACCATTCATTTCGGCAAGTGATATAGGAACTGGCAGAAGCTCGTGCTTCATGACAGCTTGCAAGTCAACAGGACGACCTGCCTCATAGGCAATGGCGAGGCGTTGAAGGACGTTTCTATCTGCTTTTATGATAGTTTTCTTGTCTTTGTCTTTACTGTCCTTGACCACTTCATACAGGGATTCAAACGTTTTGGCACGACTCTTGTGTAGTGGCGCATGAATCGGGACGTCCGGCATGTCACCTTGCTTAGGTACAATCATTCTCTCCTCAACAAATGTATTCACTTGTTCCTGTCCGAGGTCTTTGGCACAAAGTAACGAGTCCTGGATTTCCTCCGTTGCTAGGTCTTTCGTGACGAGGTTGTGCAAGGACCCTGGTGAAACTGATGCAAGCACCTTGAATCCCTGGAAGGCCGTGACTAATGCCATCTCATCATCGTTGTCTCGCTTTTGCCGTGATTTGGTGGCTTCATTGTGAACGTATCCACTGCCAGGATGGTGATCGTACATGTCATACGTTTCAGCTGCAATGTGAGACCTCAGATTATACGAAAGGGTCCATCTAGTACCATTTATCCACTCCATGGCTTGGTCTGGGTCTACTTGGTTGAACTTACGTGCCGAACGCTTGACAACAAAGTTTCCCTTTTGAAACTCCGATAGCACAGGTTCTGGAAGTTGGTGCATCTCGGCCAAGTACAGCGGACCCCATCTTGCATAGTTCAGGTGGTCATATCGCATGATATAGGGCAACATCTGACTGAAGGAGTAGATATGAAGGTCCCATACTCCATCACGCTGTGCTCGGGTGAAATGCAATAGTATCGAGACCATGTCCATGTAGTTCCACCAAAAGACGAAGTTCACATCATCCGATCTACTAGCAACGAAATCTTTCAGAACTCTGTGAAACATTTCCTGCCTGAGACACGCTATCAGCTCAGGAATTCTCTCGGGGTTGTCATCAGCTGCCATTGCAGAAACTTCATCATAGCATTCCTTGTTCGATTCTGCAGCAAACAAAAGAAATGTTGGCAACAAAATCCGCCACTGGGCCTGCAAGGTAAGTTTGTGAGCTCTCATAGCCTTGATGTATGCCTTTCCTGACAAGACAAGCTGCACAGCACCCTCTCCGAGCAGTCCACACTCCAACCACACTTCAGCTAGACCAGACCCGGCCATGTGATCTCCGATAGTCTTTAGGAAGTTCATCGCAGTATGAAGTCCACCAAGACGAGGGATTAATTTATCCCGGTATTCTTCAACAGACCACTTCAGTTCCATGAGTTTGCAGAATTGAGCTTGGTCGACTGTAAGGACAGTGTACTCCTGGCCAAAATGGGACGATATTGCCATGCACCTTTTCACAACTGTATTCAGCGTATCTAATTCATGGGCCGGAGCAAGAATAATAGGCAGATATCCTACTGCTGTCTCCTCTGGTTCCCCTGATGTGATCGACTGATTGAATACTGTCCAAGAAGGTTTTGTGTCAGAATCTTGACGTCGCAGAAAGAACGCCATATCCTTTGCCTCCGCTTGTTTTACACAATCAGGGTCTGCTTCAGGTTTCGTAAACCATTTCTTGTCAACAGGTGTGGCGAATACCGGCTCACTTGTTGCAGGATTTATGTTCGCAGGATACAGGTTCTGCATGATAGCTGGCACAATCAGCGTATGTCTAGTTGACGGCTCTAACGTCTGAAGTTCAGCATCTGATTGTTGTCCCCGTTGCCATGTTGCCATTTGTGTTGCATGGAAAGTATTTTTGCCATCAAGTGTTTCATCAAGAATATCAATGTTGTCTGCGGTGAAGTGGATAAACTTGTTGGCTACAATGTTTGGTGGAATAATGGCTCCTGTTGCTTGGTCCATAGATTTCAGGGTGGTTTCAGCTAGGGAAGTATCTACTTGCAACACCTGCTCATAGCTCAAACAGTGGCCTGCTTTGTTGAACAACTCCACTAGATCTTTAGATCTTTTTGCTTGATGAAGTGTATTGGCAAGTCCAACATGTTTTGGAGTCCATTTCTTACCGCCACTGATACCGTAGACTAGATCCTGTTCTACACTCAGAACTCTGCCTCTGAGAAGATCTTCATCTTTTTCAGAACTGTCACCTTCGAGCGCCTTTTGACCGCCAAATATTAGTCTCAGAAACATATATAAACTATCTGGAATGCATCGAATTGCTTCATCTTCACTCACAGAAAAGCCTTTGTGACCCGGAGTTTCCATCATGTCACCACGAATTTTCAGTGCAACATGTACAAGTGAAAGGAAAATGTCGTCGTGAGGCACATATCGAGGCAACGTTTCCTCAGTCTCCTCGATTTCCTTCATCTTCAAAATTGCAGTATGCTGATATTTTGATGGAATCAGCATAGTCTTTCTCTCGGATGTGTTCCTGTCAAGGGGTTGGAAGAAGTTGAAGACAGATTCTAGTTGTAACTGTAACTTTTCTTTGAATGTTGTCCTTCTGCTGTAGTACGATGGCTGAATTACGGTAGACGATTTTTCAGCAAGCTCCTTATACCGTTCCCATACATCATCCAGCATGATAACGTGTCCTTTGTTCGCTGACTGCTGCAACTCTCTGCACAGCCATATCATCGCAAGGTCTGTATTGGCCGAGTCCTGCTTTGTCTTAGTGGTAGACCTCATGAATGCTCTCAGACAGTTCAAGTGGTATTTGCCCTCAGCCGCAATTAAGTCAATCACTCCAGCTAATCGGAGGCCAATTTTGTAGTCAAAAGAGGAAGCTTGAATTATCTGATCACTCATTTGTTTCGTCATGACTGATGTCAATCGTCCCTTTGAAACAACCGTTTGACAGAAAATGCATAGATTCCAGGTTACAGGTTTCACGTGCCTTCGCGATGTGCGTGTATCACCTCTGCTGCTGCAACTCGCTCCTTGCTCAGAATCTACTGCCTGCATATTGTCCAAACGTTGACTTTCACATTTGTCCGTAAAATTCGTTTTCTGCAAACGTTGAAGTTTACTTTTGTCCGTGAAATGGGCATAGCACATTTTGTGCCAGACAAGGGTTTTTGCTTGAGCTGAATCCAAAGCATTTTCAAGACGGTCAATCAAAATGACATTCTTAGAGTCCCTAAGCTTTCTTCTGGTATTGGCAGCATGCCTGACTGTTGCGAGTCCATGGTCACTTGCATTACTAGGAGTACTGGCTGTATGCGGAATTTGGCAGAATATGCACAAGCTGTAATCTACAGGCAGAGGCCTCTTCAAGCTAACTACAGGATCCATGGTAGCCTGCAAATCAAATAAATAATTAGTTAGAGCCTACACCTACTCTGTGAGCGATATTTCTGTAAAGTGTTGATTTGACTCATCTGGGGGATATTTCTGACAGTAGCCTACTTACCCTAATTTAAAAAGGTCAATTTAAAAGAATACAATCGGTAATCAGTGTCATGGTTCAACGGAAAACCACTGGTACCAAGCAAGATATCAAAATTAGACCCTTCAGGCTTTCTCAATTATAGTCTAGTGTATAGTGGTCCATCAGATGGGAAACATGATTCAGTGAATCCCCTTGCAAATACTTTCGGGGAATCCCCTTTCTGAAACCCTTGGATTACCCGGTACTCAAACCATAGGTATAGACACTTGAATTTTTCTTATTGCTTGCCTGGTTACATATATGTTGGTAAAAATGGACTTTTCTGTAATGGCGGCCACTAATTTGCATATTCATGAGTATTGTTTATGACTCTAGAAATGTCCTAATCATATCCTCCGCCCTTCAAAACATAGGTATAGACACTTGATTCGTCATTATAGCTTGCCTGGTTACAGAAATATCGTAGAAGAATGGTTCAACATTTGCCATTTGGCGGCCATTTTGTTTATGCAAATTAGATGGTCAAAAACTCAAAATTTTGCTTGGAAACCGGGTTTATCGGATTCGGCATGCCTGAATTATGTTAAAAAGTCCGGTTCCCAACTTTTACCCCAAAATGCCCTTCCTTATGCAGGGCCTTTTTTCTGAAATCCCACCAGTCTAGTTTGTTGACATAACAAAATAATGTAAATAGGGTTGACATTCATGCGTAATACAACTCGTGTATCCCGAATAACACGATTTATGGTACATATTTACCGTTATATTTCACATGTGTGCCTTTGCATATTTATTTGTAGACTAGTCTTAGTGAAATTATCACGATTTATGGTACATATTTACCGTTATATTTCACATGTGTGCCTTTGCATATTTATTTGTAGACTAGTCTTAGTGAAATTATCTTTTAAACGACATTTAAGTTTAGTATGACAAACAAACGTCAATTCAGGAGCGTGGATGATCGTTATATAAAATCCTACTTTCACCCTTGAAAGTTTGTAAACCACAAAAACAGTGTTTATTGGTTCATTGTTAGTGTTCGAATGTATTCGGAAGAAGTTGTAGTAGAAAAGTGAACAAATGCATTGTATTTGTGTCACAGAATGACACGAGGGCCAGCTTATCTCAGGGTCACGGATACCAGGATCAAGTGTATGCATAAAGACTAAGTAGATTTACAATTTTTAATATACATCAAACAACACATACAATAGATGGTAAGAGACGTATGTTTGTCCGTAGTTTGGCTCTTCACAGATGATTGCTTCACTTCCGGTATAGAGCCCGGTCTTCGGCTGGCAATGCCGTTAATTTATGTCACAGTTCCGAGATCTAAATCTCTGCCGTTCCACACTCGGCTTTAACTTTAGGCTCTAATACACCTATTTAAACATTGGCACGTATGGCCATCACAGTGCTATAATGCACACATTAAAAGCTTGGCAAGTATTGCCGTCACAGTGCTATAATGCACACTTTAAAGATTTACAATACACAAGAGCACTAACTCCCTGCGTCCTAAGGACCCTGTCCACTGACGGCGGACTCGATGCTGTACAGCTACCGCTAACCGCTGACACTCTCCAGTATATGGACGTCACCAGCTCACGCCGGCAAACTATCCCAGTCGGCTCGTGCCCCAGCTTGTTATGTTGATCGTTCCGAACAGGATCTACGCCCCTGAGCTACACCTCTCACGGCTCCTTGTTCAGGCATGAAGCGACTACAACAATAACAAATATAAAATCCTTGTGCTACGTCAATCTACTCGGCTCTTCTTACCACCTTATATTATAGCATTGTGGTACAACAACAAGACAATAGTTACCATAATGCTTAGACATAGATACACACACGTCTATGTAGAATCAATACACATGGTGACCTTCACGGTCTAAATATACAACGACTCCGGACCCATCATGACCTCATATGGTATATCTATATATATATACACAAACTTAGAACCACTCGATAACCTATTACTCCGCTCCTGCAATTTGAGCGTACATGACACCCCTTTCAATAACAGCTGATCACCACACTGCCCCAGCCATATATTCAACACTGGATTCAACAGTAGTTATTAGTTAATTATTATGTATGTAATGAACAGTAGATATCCATCGTCGTAAATCACTAGAACCACATTTAATAACGATTTACTACAACATGTTTCTGGTAACGTCTCGGACAGTTGCTTTAGACGACGTTCAGATAAAATAACCTAATGACAACTACGAACAATATAATATATATTTACATACCCAAATCTGTCGCATGTACAATTCCACAACAGTCAAGTGTGATGTTCCGAAAGCAATGTCCGTGCACTGTACGGGACCGAATTTATATAGAGCCTTCACCTGAGTATACGCACGCTTTGTCCATGCATTTTATCAGCCGATATGAAACATACCATATTGACTGCGCGTTCTTATCAGGCCCTGGAGGTTAATTTCACTGATAAAGGGAACAGTGATTTGAAAAGAATAAACCCAAATCTGCTAATACTAGTCGGATTTATATCAAATAAACGGGAATTTCCCTTATAAGTGATATATAATAATACACCACTGTCCTTTATCTGGTATAGATACATTCGTCCCAATTTATGATAAAATCACTGAATAAATGTTTCAATGGTACGGCAAAATGCTCTGAAATCCGTTGATAAAGAGGCCCCAACTACACATTAGTTAAAATGGTCACTTTCATTTTGTTACAGTTTGCTTTTTGCGATGTAGTGTCGCATTAATGATGTACAGCTACCGTGTACATACTGCATACATTATATAAGTAAGTAAGTAAGTAAGTCAATATGTTATATTATATTGACATGTGCATTAACATAGTTACAATACGTAGCCTACATATAAACACATACTTATAAGTCATGTGAATATTAAATCGTTTTAAAACACTGTCGTGGCGTCATAACTTTGTACTTGCAGTCCATTATTATTAATATTGGACTGCTCTCAAAAGGCCAGAGTATTATGTTAAATACTACGCGTACATGTACGAAATTAACAATTTTAATTAGTAGGATCTTGTTATATAAGTGTGTGTTTTAAGTAAGATATAAGGCTTAAACGGATCCAATATCTATAATATCGGTTTTTTCGCAACGCGCCTCATACAGTCCAATATTTTACATATTGGATCATTTTCGGCTTATATTCTATACCAATATAGATAACAAAATGACACTACTATAATAAAGATTACCTGAGAATACATAACTGGGCTTGATGCATGGTCTACACATCGATGAGCACCCTGCTCAAAGACCATACTTTGTCTATGTATAGTGACTACGCCATACTATATAGAGTGGTGGAACCTATGCTCGGCGTATTCCTATGCTCGGCGTATTCCTATGCTCGGCGTATTCCTAGAGTGGTGGAACCTATGCTCGGCGTATTCCTATGCTCGGAGTATTCCTATGCTCGGCGTATTCCTAGAGTGGTGGAACCTATGCTCGGTGTATTCCTAGAGTGGTGGAACCTATGCTCGGCGTATTCCTAGAGTGGTGGAACCTATGCTCGGCGTATTCCTAGAGTGGTGGAACCTATGCTCGGCGTATTCATAGAGTGGTGGAACCTATGCTCGGCGTATTCCTAGAGTGGTGGAACCTATGCTCGGCGTATTCCTAGAGTGGTGGAACCTATGCTCGGCGTATTCATATGCTCGGCGGGTATCCTATGCTCGGCGTATTCATAGAGTGGTGGAACCTATGCTCGGCGTATTCCTAGAGTGGTGGAACCTATGCTCGGCGTATTCCTAGAGTGGTGGAACCTATGCTCGGCGTATTCTAGAGTGGTGGAACCTATGCTCGGCGTATTCCTAGAGTGGTGGAACCTATGCTCGGCGTATTCCTAGAGTGGTGGTACCTATGCTCGGCGTATTCCTAGAGTGGTGGAACCTATGCTCGGCGTATTCCTAGAGTGGTGGAACCTATGCTCGACGTATTCCTAGAGTGGTGGAACCTATGCTCGGCGTATTCCTAGAGTGGTGGAACCTATGCTCGTCGTATTCATATGATCGGAGTATTTTCCATTTTCATCCGTATTTAAAATATTGATATAGTTCTAGGCTAATTTCGCTGACAGAGCTGAAGCATGGTTCAATAGCATTCCTTACGTGTATCGGTAGCCTGATGCAACTGTCACGTGACTGGTCCAGCAGACGAATATAAACAAGCAAATCATTGGGAGAATATTTCCACCGAAACTGATACTGTGTATGAACAACTCAGGTAGCTATCCGAATTTAAAAAATCTACACCTTACCCGAACAATTGTTTCTAAACCATTACTGATTAAGACCAATAACTGTTTTTATTCAATGATGTACTATATCAAAATAAGATATTCAACAAGTTATGGTGGATAAATAAAAAATAACAAGTACGTTTTCAGGTCTCCATATAAATGGGTGCCGACCGACACCGTTGCGATAGCTGTATTGAGCAGCAATATCACGTGATGAAGCTAGAACTGTCAACAAGAGTGTTTTGAAAGTTGTTTTCACGACTTAAGAAAATAATAATATACGGCAAGTGCAATTAACATTTTATACTGGTCATTATATATGGAATTTACGCCGAGCATAAGTTTCACCACTCTATATCCAATATGTAACCACTAAGTGTAGCACTATGGCTAGTAATTAATATTAGATATACCTGAAAGCTTAAACATACTTCATGTGTATAAATTTACGTTACCTTTTGCTACGTTACCAGAATTATTCAATGTGTTGGATAATATTCCAATATTTCTCTGTGTTAGAGAATGTGTTCCCCTAAATAGATCGCAGTTTAAAGTGTTCCGGGTCATATTGCAAATACCCATCTATAAACACTCAACCGAACTGTAATACAATTTTCCTAGTTTGAGTTAAGGCGAATTTGAGGAAAATTAAATTCCAGCTTAATGTAATAAATCGCCGCTATGTGTAGCGGTGGTCACTGGCGTGACTGTATCAGGCGGGTACGTTACACGCACGGGACATCATTGAGCGTTGGGACGTTGACAAGTTCGCACAAGCAAATTTAAATGGCTTCTGGTAGCGTAAATCTCGATACAGACGGATCTGTAATCCAGGGATCGCAGGCTCGGTCCCCCGTCTGACCCTAATAACATTAACAGTCTTTCAGATGGGACGTTAAACCGATGTCTCGTGTCGGTGCTTTAAACCGTGCACGTAAAAGAACCAGAGGAGACTCTGGAATGGTTCTCTGTCTGTATCATTGCACTATCTTCCAAAAATCTAAAATGACTAATCTCTTCAGGAGGCGTCGCTCATATGGGCAACCGGTAGCGACGATAAATAAACGTAAAACACACACACACGCACGGGACATCATTGAGCGTTGGGATGTTGACAAGTTCGCACAAACATATTTAAATGGCTTCTGATAATCGCGAACACGAGATAAAATCACAAAGGCAGATTGTTGATAGTTTGAAGGAGGAATTGCAGGGGAATGTGTTAGAGCAAATGCAGGCGGTTGAGAATTTAAAGGCTGCTGTACAAGGAAACCATGTTTCAAGGGAATACGAATTCAATGGCGAGCTCGATGACGTTCCGAAACAGTTAGACCGGAGCTTACAAAAGGTAAATGTGCCTATTGTACGGAATTATGCAAATGTGCACGTGAGACAATTGAGATAGGGAAACCAGCTTACACGCTTGGCTGACACATCGGAAGTTGGCTTGGATACAGCTACCAATTACGAGTCCAACCCAATCGCTAGCAATTGCGAAGATGAAGCCAGGTTCACGAGGAACAGTTGTTCTCTGAACAAGGCCACCAAGCGGAAGCGCATCTCCAAATCGAAGGGAACGTCCGTCGCTCGAGCTGTGGACGCTGATGTTCATCTTAGTAATGTTTGTTTTCAGTACCATGGCGGCAACAACATCCTACGACATGATTTGGCAGAGGACCCCCTTTTCGTGGGGCTTACGGTGCCAGTTCCTCGACTGGGCACTTTACTTGAGGCTACAGTATCCGTAGCGCCAGCGTCTCTCCAGGGTCGTGTTGTGCATGCGGATAAGTCTCGCACTTCAGACGTGATTGCCCGTATGCCGCTCGGCCATCATCCGGGTACAAGTCGACAGCGAACAGCACGAAATGAGACTGGTATCAGTTCATAGACAGACACTTATGGGTATGGTTTTGAACGTTTCATACACACCATTAATATGAACACGAGCAGGGTCAAAAATATATTATTGTGTGGGGTAGATTGAAGCAAAATATTGAGGTTTGGAACAATATTGGAGCAAACGCTATTCTAGTGCAAGTGCTGAAATCACAGTATGGACTTAGTGGTGCAGCTATTCATTGGATCGACTCTTATCTAAGACCACGCAGCTGTAGTGTCACTGTCGACTCCGCCGTATCAACCCCACGTCCACTACAGTGTAGTGTCCCCCCAGGGTAGCTGTTTAGGGCCCTGGCTCTACTTGACTTATGCCGGAACATTGTTCAGTGTAATCCCTCAGTCAATTTCATTATATGGATTTGCAGATGATCACATAGCAAACAAAATGTTTAAACCAACATCTGAGGATAATGAAAAACAAGCCATCCAAGAACTTGAAAATTGTGCTTTAAACATCGATAACTGGATGAAGCAAAACAAACTCAAAATGAACTCATCAAAAACTGAATTCATCTTATTTGGGAGCAGACATCAACTCAAAAAATGCTCAGTAACAGAACTTAACGTTGCTAGTGACAATATCAAATTTGTGAGCTGTATACGGTATCTTGGTGCATATTTAAACGAGAATCTCAGTTTTAAAGATCACATCAAATGAAAATGTCAGACCGCAATGTTCAATTTTCTCAGAATAAAAAATATTAGAAAATACCATACCAAAGAAGCAACTGAAATTCTGGTGTTATCACTTGTCATCTCGCATCTGGATTATTGCAATGGAATTCTAGTTGGTGTTCCCAAATGTGATATCAAAAAAATGCAAAGAATACAAAATATGTGCGCTAAACTTGTTTTAAAGCTCAGGAAATATGATAGTTCAAAACAAGCACTGTACCAACTTCACTGGCTTCCAATCAGGGCCAGAATTGAATTCAAAATTCTTACTGTAATGTATAACTGTTCAAAAGGCCATGCCCCTGCGTATCTTACCGAGTTATTAATTGAAAAGGTACCAAGACGTAGATTAAGATCTTCAGATGTTACTGGTTGTTATGAGGTACCGTATAACAAACAAAAAACATTTGGTGACAGGAGCTTCAAAACAGTAGGGCCACAGCTATGGAACACTTTACCCGTAGATTTGAGAAACTTGGATTCTGTAGAAACGTTTAAGAAACACCTTAAATCATTGTTCTTCAGAAAATTTTATTCATGGTTTTAAAACATTCATGTATTGACAGACTGAACAGGATAGTTGTAGAATTAGTGTAGTGTTAAAAAAGGTTTTAGAAACAATGATATAATTTACCAAAAAGTATGCTTATAATAATGATTGATCAAATATGTGTTATTGTGTGGTAACATAATTATTTTTAGACCAATGTCTTTTTGTAAATAACGAGAACTTTGTTCAGGTTTTTATGTAAGTACATGTCTATATATTTATTTTACTTCTATTGTACAACGCCAGTGAATATACTATGTGTAAAATTAGGCGTTTTATCAAATTAAACAGTTTCAGTATCAGTTTTAGACATTATAGAATATAGATATAAAATTCCATTCTACTCCAAACCATGCAAAACAATTGAATCCATAATAAATCGGCATTGCAAAACAGTTATTTTGTATAGGAGACTATTCAAAATTTGCTTGATTGCAATTGGATAGAAAGATGTGATAACACCCATTTTGTAGTGAACCCATTGGCCGTGTCTGATCAGCATAACGGCAAGAAGAGACTAATTCTTAATCTTTACGGGTTGTTCTCTCGTTTCTAAAAAGAGGGTTTCATTGAATAACATTAGATATAACAAGTGCATACCATTTTATAGAGATTTTTTTTTATCAACCTACAATGTTTTTAGGGTTTTCCTGGACAGGCAAGAGATGAAAAGTTGTCTTTTATAAATTTCTGGTTTTGCCATCTACAGCGTGCCACGTGTTCACGAAAGTCACCCGAGCCCTTTGATAAAAAAATGGAGAGACGAGGGCAGTGCAGTGTCCATGTTTCTAGATGACTGATTTGGCGGTGCAGATACTTTTGACAATACATTGTTACTTAGAAGTCATTTAAAATAAGATCTGATTGTATCAGTGTTTTTTCCAAACTTCCGGTTATAATGGCGATTGTGTAACACCAACACATTTGTGTGGGGTGGAACATTTGAAATAATACCTTATCACTACAAATTTATTATGAAACAATATTATATTGGACAATAGATAACTGTGATGGATTTACACTTACGTTAGATGGATATTAACAGTGTCACTATTTACTGTTTTGATTATATCAAACAAAGAGCTGTGCGCCATTTTGTTTTTCCGAAAATTCCTTTGTGCCGAACTAAGTAGATTAAGAATCCAGTTACAATGGATGATTCGAATGCCCAATTGACTCCTGATATTACCATGAAAAGGAATAATGAAAGTATCGTTAGCCCTTCGGATGGACCTCGAGGTGCACATGCAATTCCCCGCACCCGCTTCGCAGGAAGGATATACAACCTGACAGGTATTGACATTAACCAACCGCCTCATTGTGAGTCAATTGATATAGGTGAGTTGGTCAAAGCAGCTGTGTGTAGCCAAGATGTGATGCAGACAATAGCTCATGCTATTGTGCCATTATTGACTAACGTGTTTAAGGATAAACTTGACCAGCAACGCAAATATTTTTCCTCTTTAAACACCACAATAATTATTGAAAATCAACAAATAACTATTAGCAACATGCGAACTGACACTAACGAAAACTAAGATTAAATTGCAAAATTATGCACATCAACAAATCAAAGCTCGAAGACAAACTTGACGATTTAGAACATTATGGTAGAAGATCATCTCTACGTTTCCACAGGGTTCCAATCCATTCGCCATATGATCCTGTCGACAATAATACACAGAGTAAACAACAACGTCCCAATTACGATCAACTTGTTGTTGATGTATGTAACAAAATGAATGTTACCCCACTCATTACCGTCAATGACATTGAAAGGTCACCTCCATTAGGACCAGTTCGCAATGGATCAGCCCAGATTATTTGCAAGTTCAAGGATTGGAAACTAAAACACAGGGTCTTCAGCAGCAAGACAAATCTCAAGCATCTCAAATCTGATCGGTTTAATGTGTTTGTGACTGAATACTTAACAAGAAAGCGCCAATCGTTGGTCCAATAGCTTGAAGATGTCAGGAAGGAAATCAGGCTCGTTAGATAGTTACTGGACATCTGACGGCCGCATAGCCGCATACTATATAAACAGAAACCTACCGATCGAGTACGTATTGTCAGATGCAAGCAAGACATCGACCGTTTGCTTCCCAATCTAGCTGATCCAATGGTCAACACTCCTTGGGAACAGGGTAACCAGTTCAACCGTTGAACAACTTGTACAACTACGGGAGGTGTTGATGCCATAGACAGAGCTAGACATTAAACAAGACATCGACCTTTTGCTTCCCAATCTAGCTGATCCAATGGTCAACAATCCTTGGGAACAGGGTAACCAGTTCAACCGTCGAACAACTTGTACAACTACGGGATGTGTTGATGCCATAGACAGAGCTATATATTAAACTTACATAAACACTTATATAATTGTTTCTGTTATATTCTTTGATAACATTGTGCATCGTATGGTTGTATACAATGTGTTATGGATAAGAAGAAGAATGCTTTAATAACTTAAACTGTACAGTATAAGAGCTATGACCAAAGTTGTGTTTTCCCTGATTATTATATATGTATCAAGTGGAAGTCGTGATAGCGCAGTGGATGCACGTTCCCCTCAGGTGCGAAAGGTCCGGAGTTCGAGCCACACTGGAGCCGTTACGATTGTGCCATTAGGCAAGACATTTAAATTCCACGTTGCCTCTTCTAATAAATTTGTAGTTAACATTATTTGGACAATCACAATTTATGTAATACAACTTACCTTTAGTTGACACTAGAAGATACTGGAATTACTGTCTACGTGTACTGATGATACACTTCATGTATCTACAGTAATCGTCTTGATGAACACATAACCCATTTTATAAATGTTTTACTTAATGTCAAACTGTTCCAAATGTAAACATGTTAATATACAAGCCGTCTAAGTTCCCAATTATATGTCCTGGCAAGCGTATACATTTATAAGAGCATCCAATCATCCACAAACATACATTTATCTATGCATGTCCATCAAACCGCATCAAACATAATAGATTAAACATGTATAATATATACTTCTTGAAAAAGGTCTCATTTCGGTGCTCCGCTCGCCCACATGGTTCGCCGGAGAAGAGGGTTATTAAGCTCAATCGTCGTTTCGGTGCTCCGCTCGCCCACATGGTTCGCCGGAGAAGAGGGTTATTAAGCCCAATCATCGTTTCGGTGCTGTACACCGTGCACGTAAAAGAACCAGAGGAGACTCTGGAATGGGTCTCTGTCTGTATCATTGAACTATCCTCCAAAAATCTAAAATGACTAATCTCTTCAGGAGGCGTCGCTCATATGGGCAACCGGTAGCGACGATAAATAAACGTAAATCAAGTTAAAGATAAGGACATTCCGCATTGGTACAACTAGTTGGAGATATGTGTTCCTGTCACTAGGTGTGTAAGAAATCCGTATATTCTAAACTGTATAATCACAGTCCCCGATATGGCACTTCAATTTCCGCTTAACCGCAACAATCAAATCTAGCTTGACTTGTTGTCATTTACATAGTTTATAAGACGCTTTAAGACCGTACTAGAGTCCCGATAAGTCCTGATTGAGAGACAATAGTCTGCCTACCGCATTCACATCCAACGGGAAATTTGACTGACTTACCAGACAATCTTTTACAGTATTAACAATAACAGTACATGTTTAGGTTACATCATAAAAGTACAATGCCACTCCAACGAGATGAACACACTTATACACACTCATTTGTCACAGTATGTATGGGATAAAACTGCAATATCAGTGCTAATCGGATATTAGAAACTGCTCTAAAACAATGATAAAACACTGAAAGGAAAAAAGGTGCTATTGCACATTGATTAAGAATTGGTCATATGACATCTAACTTTGCTTTGATCAGATCATAGTGAATATGATTAGCAGAGATATTACAGACGAGATATAAAAATAACTCTGCAGTTAGAAATACGTTAACTTACGTCAAGTCAAGTAAAAAAAACTCGATGCATGCTCAAAAGTATGTGTTATTGTTTGAACATCACTGTCCATGTGGTATATTAATACAACGCGATATTGAGGACGATACCATTACACTAAGATATAGTGAAACACGCTTTTATTTTGACTAAGTGATTGTATCTCATTATACCTGGTCGATACCAACTACCTGGATCATCTTTATCGTGTTTATTTTATTGGTTTTCTGTTTATATATCATATTTCACATATCGCGTTGGACCAGTATGGTGTTTGGTTATATTGTGTTTATTTTAAGTATGTAAGTAGTAAGTAATTGATTATGTGGGTGATTGAGTGAGTGGTTAGTGAGTGAGTGAGTGAGTGATTTAGTGTGTGAGTGTGTAAGTAAGTAAGTAAGTAAGTAAGTAAATATTTTATTATAGTGACATGTGCATCCGACATTATATATACTACAGATAATAAATATACAAACAAGCACCCGGCCCAGTGGACCTATATGTCACCAAATATAAAATCGTGGTTATGTACAAAATTGATACACACGTTTTACAGTAAAATATGCTCCCATTTCAGTATGCTCCAATTAAAAGCATTGCATAGTCCTACCTTGAATTAGTACGTATACAATTATGAACATAATAATGATACACTCAACAATATTCCTAATCGGTCAGCTGGTGTTTTTATAATAATCGTACAAAATAATCCCCCAGGTGAACAAGACTTACCTGTAAGTTGATGTTTGGTTGGGATTCTAGGTGGTCATATAACAACTGGAGGGATCAAATGAGATGTGCACCATACCATGACCAAGATAATTCAGTTTTTTAAAGCATCACAAAATTGTTTTGATAAACGATCAAATGATTGCTGAGTAATAGTGTAAATAGTCTAAACATATATCCTGGGAGGGATGGGTGGGTATTTGATCCCTCCAGTTGTACTCTAATATGTAGTTGGCCTGCCAATGGATGCATTTTGTCTGTCTGTGCCAATGTTAGAGTATCTGGAATAACTTTTATCCCAAAGGTACTTCTATCAACATCATCAGATATTAACATGTTTGCCTTAAAATTGCCTCTATTATGTTTTAATGCAATTATATTTTCTTTCTCAAGGTTCCTATAATACAAAGGGCCATTTTCTACAGCTGAGAAGCAGGATATCATTAAACCTACAATGCTAGCAACCTGCTGAATTGTTTCATTAACCTGTCCATGTACATCTTTGCATTCTTGGACAATAGCTAAAACTTTTTCAACTGGCAAGGTGACAATCATGTCCTCAGAATCAATGTTATTGCCTAAAAAGTAATTCTTTTAGTAGGGACAAACACAGATTTAAGTGGGTGAATAATAAAACCCACACTGTCCATGACAGTTACAGTATCTGTATAATATTCCCTACCAGTTAATCCGAATATGACGATGGGAAATAGTTACACTTATCGGATTAATCCAAATTAGTCTCATGAACATACACACTAATCTATGTGCAGTATCTACCCTGTAAAGGTCAGTATATGCATCTTGAATTATGAATGACATTCCAACGTAGTATTTGTGAATGAAAAACATGCTTTATGCTGTAGCCTGTATACCTGTGAATGAAAGCATACTTTCCACGTGCCTAGAACTGCAAATTCTCCTAACCTGATTTCATCCAATCACACATGAATTAGTATTGACCCACCTGACCGATCCACACACCTGTATCTATTCTGTTTTGTGCTTTTGTTTTGTAGCCTCGTTTTTATGTCTTGTTTATTGTAAATACCTCATATTTGCATGTTTGTTGTTTGGTGTAAAGAGATGTTCTGTTCTGTTCTGTTCAGCACAAGCTACATACAGAAATAGTATTTAATTTGATTTCATATTGATTCTCGTCTTGTATATGTTTTCTGCTCATTGTTTACTACACATATAATCATTTGTTATACGTGTTTGTTCACATGTTATCATGACCAATACAATATTATTGGGGTATATTATTGTCCAGATGTTTCGTGTTCGATTGTATCGGCCTATTACAAAAAAATTTTGTTGCGTAGAATGAAACTGATTCACTAAGAATAGAGTGAGAATGATACCCAATTTATAAATATAGCAGACGTTATCTTCTATTTTAACGAATGTTCTACAAATGAGCTATGCATGCTTTTTATTACAGACCAGTTCAACGCTATATTTTATTATTAGTCCTGTTTCGGTGTATAGTACTTTTGCTATAATTTTTTTTAAGTAAATGGCTATATCTTGTTAGTATATGTATGTGTATGCTATGTGTATATGTATGTACATGCATTATATGTGTATGTGTATGTATATGTGAATAGGTATACATATGTATTGTGTGTATACATGTATATGTATGTGTGTGTATGTGTGTATATGTGTGTATGTGCGTATATGTATGTATGTATGTATATATATATATGTATATATGTGTTATATATATATGTATATTGCGTGTATATGTATGTATGTGTGTGTTGTGTTGTATATGTATTATGTGTGTGTATGTGTATGTATATGTATATGTATATTTTTTTTTGTATATCGGTACAGTCGCTTAATACGTGTGAATGTCTTGCGAAATACAGGACCAAAAAGTTAAATGTTATATACAAATGTAAATGCAGAATTGAATTTCTATGCTTGTAAATTCGTTAAAATCATGTCATATTATTCAATAGATCTATGCATTGTATGTCGTTGTATATATCTATGTATTGATTTAAATGCATTCTTGCAGTTATTGCTGTCCCCATTATTGTATATTACCCATATTCTAAAAACGAAATTTAGTCATGTTGTTACTGTAATATGTGACCTGACTCTAATAAAAGTATTTGTTGTTGTTGTTGTTGTTGTTGAAACATTTAATTCACATTCTTCATAGGTATCACCCATTAATAATGAATCATCAATATACCCTGTGTTTGTGTGTCCAAGCATGCGAAGAGATGCATAAACAGGTTTCATTAATTTTGTAAACATTCGTGGAGCACAAGATATACAATTTTTTGACCATTAGGCAAGCATACATACTGATAAATCTTACCAGATTTTGAAAATCGTAATTTTGTTTGGTGTTCAGTATCTACTGGTACAGAGTAGTATGCATGTCTAAGGTCTATAGAGGCAAAATAGCAATCTGGTTTTACCAGCTTTAGAGCAGACTCAAATGTCTCCATTTTGAAATGACGGTAAACTATACTTCTATTTAGCTCTTTTAAGTTTAATCCGCCCGGTGGTCGAGTGGTTAAGGTCGCTGACTTGTATACCACTGTAACCTATCATCACTGATGGTCACGGGTTCGAGCCCCGCTCAGGCCGTGTCTCATTTATATGAAAAAGTTGGCAGTTTCTTACGGAGGTTGGTGCACCCAAGTACTGGTTAACCGCTGGAGCCTGCCCAGTAAAGGTGTTGTTAGGTAAACTGCCCGCCGGCGATATAGCCCAAAATGGTGCTGATGCAGGCGTAAAACCCGAATCATAACATAATAATCTTTTAAGTTTAGAATCATTCTAAATTCACCACATTTTTTCTTAACTAAGAAAATTGGAGAAATGAATTCATTTTTGTCATGATCTACTTCAATAATGACTTTCATTTCAATCATTTTTTGAATTTCTTCAAAGTGAAAAGAGAGTCTTTTTCTCTGAGAAAAACTTTAGATTATTCGACCTTCCCAATCTGGATACTCACGTTTTATATTCTTGTCTAGTGATATTATCTATTTCTAGATTCGTTATTTGGCAATTTAGGAATTTAGCCAAATATAATAAGAAGTTTAGCTCCAAAGCTGATGTCATAAATAAGTTTCAACGATTTTGTTTTGTTCTACATTAAAATTATTTCTAACACAAAAATGGTTGATTGGATTTTCACCTTCACACAATTCTATATGACAATGCTTAACTATATCTAAGATATTTTCATCACTAGTTAATTTTCTCCAATTTTCTTCAAAATTTTGCAGTCTGCCTGCTATAAATGTGTCACTCACCTCATCTATTTCTTGTGCCCCATTTTCTGGTTTTTTGACTGTTGTTGACCAGTATTAGAGTACGACTGTCTGGGGTAGATCGACCTCTACCTCTCATAGGAAATCTACCACCTCTTCTTCTATTGTATGGCCTTCCCGTTACACCACGAGCAACATCTCGACCTAATTTGCTCATGTCTTGTATGTCTTTGACATTTTTAAACTAGAAGACGTCAGCGGATAATATTTGGGGTCCAAATCATTACGATGACACTCCTTCCGTTTATTGTTGATAAGTTTATAACAGTGTCCAAGCAGTGCACAAGCACTTGTACCCCACTCAACAGATTGTTGATCTATGTTATTTCCTTCTTTATCAAGAATTTTGGTCAAATTAATAGTAGCTTTAACAACACGATTCTGAATTCTGAAATTTAACGTCATCCGACTGGGTTTGTGGTTTTAGAAAACGCCAAATACAACTATTCACTTTGGTTTTGACCAAGGCCTCACAATTGACTGGTCTGTGAATGTCTTTCAACATATCAGATAATGTGTCTTCAGTCATTCCATTTCTGAATGATTTTTACATGAAAGAAGCTAAATTCTCGTCCACTTCATTGTCACATTTTTCAATGTTCTGATATTTGTCACACAAATTCTTAAAAATATCATTTTCAGAGCAATGATTTTTCATAGGTGGTTCAGAATCTGCCTGGAAATCATCATCCGGAATAAAACTGTCCGAATACTCGGACACTTTATCATACGAGGTAAATTCGCAAGAAAGGTCATACTTTTCATCATAATTATGATTCAATGTCATCTACACGTTTTGACAACATGTCAATTTTGTTACTTTGTTGAACAACATTTTGGTTCAGTTCACACAGAATCAACAAAATTCATTGTTCAGTTTATCCGTCGACCCCGACGAAACTTTCGACGACATACTTGCATTACCAACAGATTTTCTGGTTTCTTGTTTACGACCCCCAGCCGCAGTTATACTGGAAGCACTTGTTTCTTTGTCTTTAGTAACATTACTACCAGTATTAGCGAGTTTCTTAGCCTGAAGAACTTCTTGCTCCGCCATGCTTGTTTTTACGAAATTCACACCATGTGTGACGGCGAAAACCAGCCTCTACGACAATTCGTTTTATGTACAGAATTTTATTCTTCTGAATTTTTCCGATATTATATCGGTTTTTAAAATACTAATATATAACTAATTAGTATTATATTCTAGTTAACCTCGTTAACCTATCAAATAATTATATAGATTATCTTGGGTATTGGCTAAATTATAACCAATATGCGTTTGCTGTACAAACCACGTCCGCACAGCTTATATATTTATCCTAGGTTTACAGTAATTCGGGTAATGGTGTGTAATCAAGTGTTGTGTTTATAGAACAGAACAGAACATATGTTTATTTTGACGTATACATAAGTACATAGTCATTAATAGAAATATACATACATGCATATAGATATATATACATAATTATATATATATATATATATCTATATATCCACACATAAAAACATAATTACATATCACAATCAATCAATGTAATAGCCATTATATACAAGTGCTACGAATGTTGTCATGTAGCACGGAGGATAAACTCTAATATCATATTTAAATCTAAGAAGTCAAGGTATTTAATATATTATTTCGTTTGTTTAAAGCATTTTTAATGTAAAGAGCCAAATTATACAGGTCACTTCTGTTATCAGAGCTTAACAATTTCAAAAATGTATACATACTTGGTCTTGTATACAATCTTTTAGTAATATAACGTTTCCTCAAATCTATATAGCATGAACATGTTAAGATAAAATGAAACTCATCTTCCACATCCAGAGTATTACAGCATTGACAGTATCTTTCGTTTCTCTGTATTCTATTTGATGCATATCGACCAGTTTGTATTCTAAGCGAATGTGCAGATATTCTTATTCTGGTTATATATAGTCGCAATGTATATGGTAAAATGTCCAAGTAGGTTTCATATCCAAAATCATATTTACAATCATTATACAGTTCAAGTACACTACTAGACGCCTTACTAGTAAACCAACCCTGTATGAAACAATCAATCAGACGTTGTTTCAATATACATAAAAAGCTGTTTCTATTTACAACATGAGGATTACTCCAGATATCTGCAAATCCATTTTCACACAATAATTTTTTAACATTATAAAGCCAATTGTTGATACCCTTATTACAGTCAATCAAAGATTAATACGCGCTTAAGTATTATATTATCCGAGTATAACAATTTAAACCAGTACTTAATCATACGTATGTAACGAGATATATACATGGGATATCTACCCAGTTCTCCGTATACAGCTGCAGTGCATGTGGAAGATCTAACATTTAAAATTTGTTTACAAAACTTTAAATGGATTCTTTCAATTTCTTTGGACTTAGTGTATCCCCAAATTTCATAAGAAAGCCAGAAATTCCAGTGATCATGTTTCAACTACTAATGATTCTGCCAAAGCCAAGCGCACACTTTACGATTCGAGTATGTCGCCCAGAAAAATAGTTGTAACTAATGCAGACGTACATGTCGATGCCAACCCTTCAATCCAACAACTGATCGCTCGTCTTTCATCAGATATGCACATGATGTTCATTTCTCTTACCGAACGTATGGACAAATTAGAAACTGGTTTAGAGCAGCGTATTGCAAACAAAGTAGCTCAGATCCTTGATAAACGAGTTAATTCAGAACTCGGTAAATTTCGTAAGGACATCGATGATCGTTTGGATAATTTTAAAGAAAACATGAAATCTGAAATGGCAGAAGATATGAATGAAGTCAATGCCAAGCTAAATTCCCTTTCTTCTATAAATAATCGTGCATATACACACAATCAAGGTCAAGATATTACCATGAATATTGTTATTCGCAATCTGCCAGAAAGTTCTCAGGAAAACACTGCATCTAAAGTAAATACTCTCTTTCGTGAAGGATTGAAGGTGACAAACATACTAGTTGACAGTGCAGATAGGAAATCATCGCACGATAGTAGTAAACCTGGAGTTATCATTGCAAGCATGAAATCAAAACATGACAAAAAAGAAATATTGAGTAGGAAATCCAAGCTCAAGAATAGTAGGCAATATTCAAACGTGTATATAAATCATGACCAAACACCAACGGAACGTTCTATGAATAACAACTTTCGTACTATTCTGAGCGCTCTAAAAGGTAGAGATGCCAACCTATCGATGCGTGGATCACGCGTTGTACGTGATATCACTCGTGGAGAGATATCGCACGGTGATGCGACACGTTCGGACAGATCCTATGGGGATAGTAGGGAAGACAATGAGCGTAGAGATCACACCGACATTAGTCATTCACAGAGCGAATGGAGACACCAAGGGCGTGGACGTGGACGCAGGGGGTAGCAACAACAACCGTCGAGGTGAAGGCTTTTCTCGTGGACGTCATTAGGTTATAGCCGGGTTTTGGAACGTCCGGGGCTGGAGTGTAGATCTTAACTCTGACAATGTTATTATCCGATCATCTTGTGTTTTATCAACTGACATTGACATTTTAGGTGTAGCAGAAACCCATTTACGTGCTAATCAAACATTACAGCTAGACGGATATCAGTGGTATGGCCACAACAGAACAGAACTCCACAGGAATGCTAGAACAGGCTCAGGGGGAGTTGGTTTTTTCATTAAGAACTCTCTTGCTTCTGATTTTAACATATCTATTCTAGATAATGTTCATGAGGGTATTTTATGGTTACATATGTCACATGCATACAATGATTTTAGTCTCATACCTTGCGTATGTTACTTACCACCAGAAGACTCGTCTAGATATACGGATGTTAATGCCTTTTTCGATAATATTTTAACAAATGTATATCAATATCAGGATAAAGGGCTTTTATATATGTGTGGTGATTATAACAGCCGTTGTGGTAATCTTGATGATTTTATAAAAGGTATTGATGATATATGTGACCGTGAAATTATAGATTTTACAGTAAATCGATATGGGGAATTACTAACAGATTTCCTCATTAATACAAACATGTGTATTTTGAATGGAAGAAATTCCATTGCCAATGGTTTCACTTCGGTTTCAACCAAAGGATCATCTGTTGTTGATTATTGTTTAGTAAATCACAGTTCTTTAAGCAAATTTACCGACTTTTCGGTTAAAAGTACATCTGATTTGATAAATGAATCTGGTAATGTGAATGTATTAACTCCTATCGGCATACCAGACCATTCATTGATTACATGGGGCATCAAGTTGGATCTTTGTGAAAATTATATAGATCAAAATGCATTTAACAATGCTAGTCATCCAGAGCCATTTGACAAATTTGATCTTACTTGTGTTCCTGGTAATTTTATGACTGAAACAGGTACTTTGTCTCTAGTTAATGCAACTATTTCAAAATTGGAGTGTAGTTTTAGAACTCAATCAGATATTGATGAAGTTTATAGTGAATGGTGTAAAATTATTAAGCATAATATGTATACTTCTTTGCCATACAAAACGATTTCTTATGGATTGTCTAATAAAAAACGACGCCCGGGTAAACCGTGGTGGTTAGAAAGGTTGACTGACTTATGGTCGGAAGTATGTGAAGCAGAGCGCTTATGGTTACGATGCTGTAATAGAAGTGATAAATCACACCTAAAATCAAATTATGTTTCAAAACGTAAAATGTTTGATAGTGCAGTACAGAGAGCTAAACGATTTTATTGGTTTTCAATTCAAACGCAACTTTTGAATGACTGTAAAATTGACCAGAACAATTTTTGGAAATCCATTGGGAAAATCGGTGTTAATTTCACAAATAAAAAGTTGATACCAATGGAAGTTACATTGGAAGATGATTCAGTATCATTCAATGTAACAGATGTTTTAAATAAATGGAAACAATCGTTTGGCTCTCTTTTTCGTAGTAGTCTGGATAGCTCATTTGATAACAATTTGTATGTTAATCCAGACGATACGGACAGCTCATTTAATCATCAAATTTCTATTATTGAAGTTCAGAAAGCTATTGATGGTGCCAAAAAGAGGTAAAGCCTGTGGTATTGATAATATTTCAGCCGAGGTTCTCAAAAATGACACTGCCCTTTCATTTCTACATGTGCTATTCAATGTTTGTTTTAACAACGGTACCGTACCTACTATATGGTGTAGATGTATCATTAACCCTATACCTAAATCTACAACCACTGACCCACGTGATCCTATGTCTTATAGGGGTATATCGCTTGCATCATCAATGTATAAATTGTACTGTTCTATTTTAAACAATCGATTATCAGTATGGGCTGAGGAAAATGATAAGATTGAGGATGAACAAAATGGTCTTAGAAAGTCTAGAAGCACTATTGATCATATCTCATCGCTTACAAACATTCTAGACACACGTAAAAAGCATAAAAAATCTACGTTCTGTGCATTTATTGATTTTCAAAAAGCTTACGACACTATTGATAGAAATGTTCTTTGGAAGAGACTACTAGAAAATGGAATTAACGGTAAAATGTTTAAGGCCATAACATCACTCTACTGCAGTGTTGAATCTTGTGTAAGAGTTAATTCTTTCAAGAGTGGTTTAATGTTAGTTGTGGTCTTAGACAGGGTTGTATTCTATCCCCACTTTCTGTTTAATTTGTTTATTAATGACCTTACAGTTTATCTGAAATCATTTGATATTGGAATACATGCTGGCGATGAAAAGATATGTATATTGCTCTATGCAGATGATATTGTCCTTCTAGCCGAATCGGAGTCTGATCTACAAATACTATTAGATGCTTTGAATAACTGGTGTATTTTAAATAAAATGAATGTCAATGCCTCAAAGAGTAATATTGTACATTTTCGTCCTAAATCGGTACAGAGAACCGTCAACTTTATATGTGGTATTAAATTAATACAAGTTGTTGATAAGTATATGTATCTTGGTGTGTTGTTAAGTGAACATGTGGATTATAACATAATGACTAAAGCAGTAGCTCAAAGTGCTAGCTGTGCCCTTGGTCTCTTAATTGCCAAATGTAAAGTTCTAGGGGGTGTCCCATATGTTGTATATACCAAACTTTATGAGTCTACAGTGCTGCCTGTTATAAATTACAGTGCACCAATATGGGGCTTCAAAACATTTTCATGTATAGATTCAGTTCATAACAGAGCAATGAGGTTCTTTTTGGGTGTAGGCAAATACACTCCAAATACTGCCATTGCAGGAGAAATGGGTTGGAAGCCGACTATTGTATGGCAGTGGAAAAGCATATGTTTATTCTGGTCCAAAATATCGTCAATGGATACACATCGTATGAACAAACGCATAGCACTTTGGGTGGCTTCTAAGGCAAATGTTTCATGTAAAAATTGGTATTATTTAATTGTAAAAGTATTTAATGAAAATAATTTAAGTATGTTTGCAAATATTACCGAGCCTAAGCCATCATCATTAGTATTCTCAATGGAAAGTAAACTAATGGCTATGTTCAAATTAAACTGGTTTACATCTATTAATAGAGATGTTGGTATATCGGGTCGAGGTAGAAATAAATTACGGTTGTATAAGCTATTTAAAACAGAATTCAAAGTAAAAGACTACTGTATGATGTTTTTACCTCTTAGTCATAGAGCTGCTTTGAGTAAATTTCGTTGTGGTGTTGCACCAATAAGAATAGAGACGGGCAGGTACGAGAATCTGAGTGTAGATCAAAGGAAATGTCCATTCTGTGACTCCGTTGAAAATGAACTACATGTTATTTTGCAATGTTGTACGTATGCAGATATTAGGTTACCGCTTATTAGAAAAACAATGGGTATTTATGGTAATTTTATTAATCTTTCTGATTCAGAAAAGTTTGTTTTAATTTTATCCAGCAAGGAACTGATAAGATTATGTGCTGTGAAAACCTGTTTTGAAATTCTTCAAAAACGACGGTTTTTGACGTGTAAATAAAATCAGTATGTTATGCAGTTCATAGATTGTAATATATATATATTTAGCATGTAAATACTGTATCTCAATTGTTTCTTAATACTATGATTACTTTTTTATTGCCAACTAAATAGTCTATGCTAATCAGTTCATCACTGATCTGATCAGAGGTGATAATTGTTTTTTATACCATTTTTTTTTAATTAATAAGCGCGTTAGTGCTCTTTTTCAATATCAGTGTTTTAATAAATATTTTAAGCACTTCTTAGATAAGATTAGCGTAGGCAATTTAGATTTAACACATTTATATCTAAGAGTAGGTCTTGTTTTGGACCGAGAATCTCACTGATAGCGGTTACCCATGGTGACGTTTTGCGGCTGTGGTGTAATGGTGGCAATGTGCCCGTCACCATTTTGACGATTGTCTTCAGTTTGTGAGAGTATCGGTCTGGATCAACCTATATAAACTCTAGTTTTAAGAAACTTATATGTTAAATCGTGTTCTATTGTGAATTGTTACTGTTACTGTCTCTTATAATTCATTATTGAGTGGCAATGTACATCGATATGTTTTTATTATATTGAATGTTGTTTGTTGTACATTGATGAGACGTAAATAAAGAATAAAATCTCCAGTACTTAATCATACGTATGTAACGAGATATATACATGGGATATCTACCCAGTTCTCCGTATACAGCTGCAGTGCATGTGGAAGATCTAACATTTAAAATTTGTTTACAAAACTTTAAATGGATTCTTTCAATTTCTTTGGACTTAGTGTATCCCCAAATTGCAGATGAATAATTTAATATTGATCCAACAAAAGCATCAAAAAGTTGACAAAGTATCTTTAATTTTAGTCTATACCGTTTACAATTATATAACAAGAAATTGAGAGCCTTTAATGCTTTCCCAGTAATATATTCCTGGTTTAATGAAAAATGTCCAGTATAATTTAGGATTGTTCCAAGGTAATTGAAATCATTAACCACTTCAATATTTTCATTATTATAAGTCCATTTTTCGCTTAGATATACATTACCTCGTTTTCTAAAAACCATTACTTTTGTTTTAGCAGTATTAACCTCCAAACCCCATGTAGTACAAGTCATATAATACATTAAAATTATATTGAAGCTCTTCTGGGGACTTGGCTAAAATGACCATATCATCTGCAAAAAGTAGCAAAATAAGAACAATGTCATCTATGACAATGCCAGAATTAATATCTTCTTGTAAATATAGTTCAAGATCTTCCACGAATAAAGAGAATAAAATAGGCGACATTATCTCCCCTTGTCTTAGACCGACAGCATATTGGAAATATTCCGAATAGCTTCCGCAATCACTTAACCTTTTGATATATGTCTTTAATAATGCGTAGTAGCTTACCCTGAATACCTGTTTTATATAATTTATGCCATAGTGCATTTCTATAAATAGAATCAAAACAGCGCTTCATGTCAATATAACCACAATATAATCTTTTATTTTCATTGAGATACTTTTGAACAATATTATTCAGTATGAACAATGCATCGATTGTAGAGCGCCCTTTTCTAAACCCAAATTGTGCATCTGATAAAATATTATTTCCACAAAAGGTTGTAATCCGTTTATTTAAAATGGTTGTAAACAGTTTAGACATTTAGACATACAACTGACTAAAGTAATACCACGATAATTATTCACATTGGCGGTATCACCTTTTTTATATAGCGGAATAATCGTGCCTTCAGTCCACTTGTCCGGGAAATAACCCGAATCGATAATTGCATTAATGTGCGATGCTAAAATATCCACACTATCAAATATTCATTTTAAATATTATCACTCCCAGACGCCTTATCTCGTTTCAACTGTATGATTGCATCCGTAATATCACTAACAGTAATATGCCTGTCTAATTCATCAAATGAACAATTTAAATCGTTAAAATCATGTAAATTACAAAATTCTTCAGCTTCAGGGTTATCACACTGCAACAAATCGGAACCCAAGGCAGCAAAATACTGTTTAAAATCATCTATAGATATAGAACTGCTACTATTCGTACTCTTCCTCTTAAAATATTTCCAAAACTGCTTGGGTTTAGTGTGCCGTAAATGTTCAATTTCTTTTATATTCTTGGATTCAAATACATTCCGTTTTTTACGACACAAATCTTTATACGTCTTTTTCAGACTACAAAATTGCCACCTAGTGTAATCGGACTTTAATCGGTTAAAAACACCAAGCGCTTCTATGTAGCGTTTTCTAGCTGTTATGCATTCACTGTCAAACCAATCGGCTAGTTTAATATATGATTTACTTGAGCACGTCGACCGGGTATTATTATTTACATGTATCTTAGAAAAATATGGATCAGCAACTTCACGTATAACATCAGTAAAATTATTTATAACATTATTTATAGAATCTCTACAATTAATATCAATGTTTTCTGTAAGCAAATTAAATACAGGTAATTTCCCAATAATACCACTACGAAAACGTGTTTTACAATTACTGTTCCATCTATACTTTATCTCGTTATTACACTGGGGATTAGCAATCACCACATTTCAATGAAAAGAGCACCGGTGCATGTGTAGCATCTCGCATGTTCCCTATCCTTTAATCTTGGACAGGTACCCCTTCCGACTAGCTCTTGTACTTATGTTCTGAGGGGGGTGGATTCACTACAGAATAATAATTTGGAGACAACACATATGTAGAGTGCAACAATTCATTTATTGCAATCCATGGCATGTCGTGGTTGGAATGTTTAAAAACACTCTGAAATATATATATAAAAACAGCAATGAATAATATGTCTTATCCATCAATCCTCCTGAAAGACATATTATCTATATATTCAATTCATACATCATATGTCACAGTGGCAATTGTTAATTCTGGCATAATCATTTCTCAACCAATCAATGAGTCCAGTGTCGTCAAAGACTCGGAAGCATGACTATAATCTTCTATAACGAGATATCCAACAGACATCAACATATTCAATAAAATCACATATTCAATCAAATAAATATATATGTAGCATTCAACAATTTACTTCTTCAATGTACATTTAATTACACTCTTTCTAAAGCTTACCATTTGTGGAACGAGTGTTTCCTTTCTCCCAATGCATTCGCCCTCAACGTTTAACGTGGTTGTTAGACAAACAATAAACCTGTAAATAAGTATTACGTGTGTGTAAGAGACGAGATGCAATTGTGAATGTCATGTTATTATTATTAATAACTATTAGAATTATTAGAAACAGAATTCAATGCTGCTAGCTTGACCTTTACCAGACACTGCAATGCTGCTAGCTTGACCTTTACCAGAAGAACATTCAATGTAAATGTTTTACTTATTTACTGCCAAAATATGTAATGCCAACACAAAACAAGTTCACTTTAAACCTGTATATTATCTTTGTGCACTGAGTGCAATAACTCCCAAAACATTTGAAAGCATATTTACCTTGTTAAAAATATAAAAACTGTCCCACACAAATAAACATGTGTTCTTCTCAGTGACTAATATTTTGTGGCTCTGAACAGCTGTTGGGTCACATGACCTTCCATGTGTGACATGGGATATATTCTAAATATATCCAATATCCCTGAATTATGTACATTTCAGTCAAAGGGACATAACTGATAACTCTGTTTAATTAACAAACGGAGTTCACACTGTTACACATGATCACTATATTCGTTAAATGAATCAATATAAAAGGTAGATACTAAGTTAAAATCACGTTCTCGGGCCAACAGTAGGTCAATCACTGATGCCCCAAGTTTACTGGCATACGTAAACATACCACAGTCATAATCATTACCAATTCGACCATTACAAATACGCATACCTGAAGATTTACACAGGTCAAGTATTTTTACTCCAACATTATTACATACAATATCTTGTGTCGCTCGCTGCAGCGGCGTATCTGGTACATAATAATTTTCATCAGTATGACAAATAAATGCATCACATACAATATAATCATGGCGTTTACCAACACGCCCGTTCCAATCCCCTACAATATACAAAGCCCCCAAGTCTTCAAAGTCATACATATCATTTTGAACCAATTCAAATAAATCAACTGCTGAGATAGCGTATGCTGGTGAATCCTCGCCCCATATATATAAACCACATACATAAACATCGCTCTTAAGATTAAAGAATTGTTTATCAAATTTCAGCCAAATAATAGTGTCATGGTGAGTCCGGATTACCGTTATTCCGGGTTTAAGATGCTCTTTGTAGTATAATACTATACCGCCACTGTGACGACGTGCGTTACGGTGCTTGAACTTTCTATAATAGTTATGGGCAATATACCCAGGCATATCCACGTCACTGTCACTATGTGTCCAGGATTCATATAAAAATAGTATATCATTATCGGTAATAAGATTACGAAAGTTAATGGATTCCTTTTTGCCAATCGTTAAGCCACTCACATTCCACGATGAAATCTTCAGTTCACCCTCTATGAACTCCTAGATACTGATGTCATCTTCCACGGGTTTTCCGTCGATGTACAGAGTGTCGTATGACAACCAGGCTCGCTTACCGGCTCTCTTAGCATATTTCATCCTAGGTAAAAGTTGTCGCCGCTTATCATTAACCTCTTTAGGAAATTGTTCACGTACATAATAGTCACTACCCTGTAACGGTTTCCACTGTTTAGGTACTAGTTCTCTTTCCTTAAACAATGCAAATTTAGCCACAATATTGCGACAGCGGTTTCTATCCGTGTTAGTGCCTATTCGGTGAACCCTTTCGAATTTCATATCATCTACAATGTTCTGTGCCAGTTTCATCTTCTGAACTATAAACTCTCGTAACTTATTTTCCGTGATATCTGGCGTTTCTGATGGGGCCTCTTCAATGTTGCAGAATAATAGATTGTTCCGCATAGATTGCGATTGGAGATATACTATTTCATCTCTTAAAGAATTCCTCTGCTTCTCCATGGTCCCTACCTTATCAGTGACTAGTCCAATAGCAAAATCCCCACTCTCAACTTTCTCCTCCACCCTTACCAACCGTTCGTCCGTCCGTTTACCGTTATCATACACATGTGTCCATAATTTCTTCATTTCATCCTCAAAATGACCTACTCTTTGCTCCAATGATTCTAGCTTTTTAAGTCGACTGTCCACATTACTCAGCTTAGAATCTATACTCATCAAGCACTTCATGATATCTGCGTTGGTCGGAGTGGCTCCAGCACCAACATCAGTCCTCTCGGTGACCCGACTCATTTCCGGAAGCTCACAAATGACTGTCTCTGACTGTGATTGAGAGTCTGAATCTGAATCTATCAACAGTTCAAATCTATTCACTAGGTTAATTCTCTCTTCGGTATCAAATAATATAGAGTTTGTTTCGTTTAAAATTTGACTCACATCTACTCCTTCAGGTGACTCCGGAGAACAATACAATTTTCCCGCCTTTCTAATATTTCCATTGTTCAGACTATCATCGCTCTTTTTCCTCTTTTTCTTGCTGTTTCCTCCCATATATCCTCGTATATCTTAAATTAGTTCAAACTACAACTGTTTCTATACGCTTTATTCCATAACTAAATCCATTTCACAATTTAATATCTAATTTCTAATCGATTTTTCACGAGCACAAAAATACACAGCTACTCCATTGATCACGTGACATATATATATATATGTATATGTAGGGGTGAATGATCGCTGAATTCGTTAAGATTTCCAACTTGAAATTTATTCACGGTATTGAAGTCGCGTTCGCGAAGAAGTAAGTAATCAATTACTGAGGAACCATGTGCATTGTAATAAGTATTATTACCACACACGTCATTACCTAAACGCCCGTTAGCGATACGCAATGATGTAGTCTCACACAGGTCAATCAATTTAATATATTTTTACTACTATACCTCTGATCACAGGGATTCGGCACGTTTGGGGGTACTAGTATATATATTTAAGGGATTCGGCACGTTTGGGGGTACTAGTATATATATTTAAGGGATTCGGCACGTTTGGGGGTACTAGTATATATATTTAAGGGATACGGCACGTTTGGGGGTACTAGTATATATATTTAAGGGATTCGGCACGTTTGGGGGTACTAGTATATATATTTAAGGGATTCGGCACGTTTGGGGTACTAGTATATATATTTAAGGGATTCGGCACGTTTGGGGGTACTAGTATATATATTTAAGTACAGGGATTCTACTCTGTGGGATGTCAGATTTCGCATCGATCAGTAAAATGGCCCTATCTGAGACAATTTTGTACAAAGCTGTCCAAATATAACGCCTATCCCGAGTCTTTATATTGTTCTTCAAATAAAACACAACTTTCAGCTGCATGCATGTATACTTTGCAAACAATTGCCACAAACATTGGCCATAGCAGGTCACATTTCCGTACTAGGACACGGGTTCTGTCAGCAACAACAAAAAATCTTCGACGGGAGAGTTTTAACTGTGAATAACATTATCAATACAATGTGTGTCCACTAACGTATAGGTTTATTCGGCAAAAATGTACCTCAAAAAGAGATTTCGTAGCATTTTCAATTTGTTTTGAAAACTTCTAAAGCGGCGCAATTCGCGTTGAAACGAGCGTTCTGATTGGATTATTAGAATGTAACAAGATGTTTTTTTATATATGAAGAATAATCATAATCCAATCAGAACGTTCGTTTCAACGCTCGTTTCAACGCGAATTGCGCCGCTTTAGAATGTTTCAAAACAAATTGAAAATGCTACGAAATCTCTTTTTGACGTACATTTTTGCCGAATAAACCTATACGTTAGTGGACACACATTTTATTGATAATGTTATTTACAGTTAAAACTCTCACGTCGAAGAATTTTTTTTGTTGCTGACAGAACCCGTGTCCTAGTACGGAAATGTGACCTGCTATGGCCAATGTTTGTGGCAATTGTTTGCAAAGTATACATGCATGCAGCTGAAAGTTGTGTTTTATTTGAAGAACAATATAAAGACTCAGGATAGGCGTTATATTTGGACAGCTTTGTACAAAATTGTCTCAGATAGGGCCATTTTACTGATCGAGGCGAAATCTGACATCCCACAGAGTAGAATCCCTGTACTTAAATATATATACTAGTACCCCCAAACGTGCCGAATCCCTGTGCCTCTGATTAGAATTGTTGCCAAAACCTGTTTTTATATTCTTCAAAGACGATCCTTTTATTTATGTAAATAATGTATCCATTTGATTTAGTGATTGTGTGTCTCTTATCCATTCCGAAAAACAGCTGCTAATTAGTTCAACCGCGATCTGATCGAGGTTGATAACTTATTTTTTTAAACATTTCTTAATTGCGCATTAGTGCTTTTTTCCCATTTCAGTATTTCAAAATTTCTGGTTTTAATAAGTATTTAATTTTCGATTAGCGACTGTTCCTCGGTTTTAATATGTAAATATAATAATATGTCGATAGACTGTGATAGTTTGATTATCTGTGATTACATTAGTCTCTTCTAATTCTTTTATAATGAATGGTGTTGTACTTTGCCACGATAATTTGTTGTGTATATTTTATGTATTGTACAACGATGAGACTGAAATAAAGAATAAATCTATGAAGGTAGAGAGATGGGAAGGGCTGTAAATAATGTTGTCATAACTTGTAGCCCAACCCATTTGCTTCCCCCCAGATTAAATAGCATACAGCAATAATAATACATCCTAATATAATTTCATATTGTTTTTCTACGTATTTCATCGTGTGTATAATTGTAATGTAATGTATGGAAAAAAAATGCAATAAAATATTATTTAAAAAAAAGGTAGAGAGAATCCACGCTCTGACCAGTGAAAAGGTTCTCGTCAGAATCCACGCTCTGACCAGTGAAAAGGTTCTCGTCAGAATCCACGCTCTGACCAGTGAAAAGGTTCTCGTCAGAATCCACGCTCTGGCCAGTGAAACGATTCTCGTCAGAATCCACGCCCTGACCAGTGAAAAGGTTTTCGTCACCCCCATACATACACTCACATATGAAGGTACGACAGGTGTTGCTTAGTATGAAATATTTTATAATGCTATAAAGCCAGATTAAGCACACGATATAGAACAGTTGCTGTTTATAATGATATGTCTCGGCCTTTCGAAGTTTCCTTAGTTTTAAGCAATCCAGGAAACGACTCGGCCACGTAGGCCACTATCGGTATTTCGTACAGTTGTCATTATATTATAATCCGTTTATGTTTAATGTGCTATCCTGTGAAATACTTAAATGTTGGGCTGTACGTGCACATTGTTTGTATATGTTCGTTTACAGTTGCTGTGTCCGGCGTACGTGCACATTGTTTGTATATGTTCTGTTACAGTTGCTGTGTCCGGCGTACGTGCACATTGTTTGTATATGTTCTGTTACAGTTGCTGTGTCCGGCGTACGTGCACATTGTTTGTATATGTTCTGTTGCAGTTGTTGTGTTCGACGTACGTGCACATTGTTTGTATATGTTCTGTTACAGTTGCTGTGTCAGGCGTACGTGCACATTGTTTGTATATGTTCTGTTACAGTTGCTGTGTCAGGCGTACGTGCACATTGTTTGTATATGTTCTGTTACAGTTGCTGTGTCAGGCGTAGGTGCACATTGTTTGTATATGTTCTGTTACAGTTGCTGTGTCCGACACTGCTTGTGATCCTGCTACTACCGGAGCAACCACATGTCTTGATGCTAACTCCGAGTGTCCAGTCGGTAGTGCAACGTGTGCATGTAAAACTGATTATGCAGAGGATTTAACGGATGGCAGTACTTGTGTGAAAAGTGAGTCATTTAAACAGTTCATTAGTGTATTTATTTATTTATATAATTTTCCTCTTGATATATCATAGCCTTTCGAGGCTTCCTTAAATCATAGCCTTTCGAGGCTTCCTTAAGTCATAGCCTTTCGAGGCTTCCTTAAATCATAGCCTTTCGAGGCTTTCTTAAATCATAGCATTTCGAGGCTTCCTTAAATCATAGCCTTTCGATGCTTTCTTAAATCATAGCCTTTCGAGGCTTCCTTAAATCATAGCCTTTCGAGGCTTTCTTAAATCATAGCCTTTCAAGGCTTTCTAAAATCATAGCCTTTCGAGGCTTCCTTAAATCATAGCCTTTCGAGGCTTCATTAAATCATAGCATTTCGAGGCCCCCTTAAATCATAGCTTTTCGAGGCTTCCTTAAATCATAGCCTTTCGAGGCTTCCTTAAATCATAGCCTTTCGAGGCTTCCTTAAAGCATAGCCTGTCGAGGCTTCCTTAAAGCATAGCCTTTCGAGGCTTCCTTAGTTTTAAGCAATATCTAGGAAATCTAGAGATTTACTGTGCAGAATTGTAGATCTGAATAGAAATAAATGTCATAACCACTTCTATTGGTAGGCAGCTTGTGAACTGTAGTATGTGTTTTCAATTTAGTCTTGAGTGTTCAAACGACTGTGGACATAACATACTCTCCGACACAGCTGTCTATACAAGGAATCCCACTAAGGTGTTTGTTGCTTTGTAGAATGGACTGGAACCATATTTATCAGTTCCTATGAATTCCTATTTAAGGAACAAATACCCAGTTTTTGCAATCGGATATTGCTAAAGTAATACGTTTTAGCTTGCCTGCACATGTATTTTGTAGACCTATTCTCTATGCTTCTGATTAATGATTTCGTTGTGCTCCAGCTATTTCGGGTACTGCTTGTGTTCCTGGTGCCACCGGAACAGCGACTTGTACTAGTGTAAACGGCAACGCAGAATGTCCAGCCAGTGCAGCTAATAAGTGTGCATGTAAAGCCGGGTACAAAGAAAATGTCAATACATGTGTCAAAGGTAGGTGATTTTTATAACACGACCAAGTAGGAACATAAAATATGTTTATGTTGAGGATTGGGCTTATATACTGTCGCCGCTGGGGAACCATGTGGGCAAGAGTAATAACTATTGTTGTATATGCTAGGAAGCATTTAATGCAGTATCGTTTAGGTTGCTACACTTTGATTTATCTTCTAATATGCATTATATAATCTATACAAATGTACAAATAAACATGAATTAAGTGGAAGTCGTGAGAGCGCAGTAGCTGAGCGTTCGCTTCAGGTGCGAAAGGTCTGGAGTTCGAGCCCCCTCTGGAGCCGTTACGATTGTGCCTTTAGGCAAGGCATTTAATTTCCACGTTGCATCTTCTCTCCCTCGTGGCGATGGATTCCATCAGGAATGAGGTCTCGAGAGTGATCAATATAAGTTGAACGAACTTGTTTCGCAATCGAGCTAAAATAAATTTGTATAAACTAACATGCATTAAACATGTACATGCATTAAACATGTGTGCGTACATTTCTATTTCATATTAGTTACTAGCTTACAGTGGCGTAGCTACTCATCTTATAGACACCTGCCTGCACAGTTATTCAAAGATATAAAATGCATACAATGCAATAACAATGAAGGGTAAGGGGGTGGAGATGTATTGTGTGCAGCGAACCCATCGAATATGGTAATAAGTCGGTATTTCATATAGTTTTAATTGATAAAGAAGATTTTCAGAACCGAACAAATTTATTGCTTATATAGATATAGATTTTGAAACCCTTCTGGGCAAGGCCGTCGTCGCCGGTCCGGCCGGGCCGGCCATGGTCGGACCACATTTTTGGCCGAGTATGGTATTTTCAATATTGGAGAATTTTTTTAATTATTTTTCAAGTTTTTCACTTTTGTTTTATCTAACACGCGTTGGGTCATGTGGGTCATAAATAACCTGACTCCAGATAAAGAGGTGCTGAGAAGACATACCTATCACACTCTGGCGCGAGTGCGCGTGTAACGGATTATCTTTTATTGGCCTGCGACCAGGAGACCAAAGGATCGCAGGGCACAGGGTGTGAATTTATTATCTGTAGGTATTGTATTGGCATGTGTTTTTTTGTTAATTGACACACAGCATAGGAGAGCCTGTTAAGTTATGCCATGGTAGGACCTACACTGTCTGGGAATTACTAATTGACAATAATTGACACGTCGAATACATTTATACTTAACTGCTATAAAACAGGTAAAGATTCCAAATTCATTTCATAATATCAAACTAAATCATACTAGATTAATCTAAGAAATGTTACCATGGCGTCCGCATTACCTCCAGCAGCAAATCAGCCAACAGGCTTTAAATTTCCAAAACGCAGCTTTGGTCAGAAACAACCGGTTCAAAGAGCTTTTCAGGAGAAATGGTTCGAGTCTCGTGCATGGCTTCATTATGACGAATCCGGGGCGGGGCACACTATCAAAATGGTGCCTACACATATATCAACGACAAGCTACGCCCCTGGCTTATAATGTAGGACCGTCACTACATACTATAAACATGCATAGCAGCCTATGCAACCAGATCGTCTTGACCGGGAAAAGTTGATACATTAATAATCATGCAATCAATGATCAAACAATAAGTGACATCGATCGGTTACTGTCCCTGAATACTCCCTAAAACTAGGTATGTCCCTCTGTTGTTATCGTTGTTTCCTCTGCACAAGATGCTACCCTATGCATCCACTTGTTCACCTTATAATTATTGAATTAATATAGTTCGACATATATCCTACAGTATATGCAATGGGTAAAACATGATGCTGTGGTCAACTCACATTTATCATACCTCAACATCTGGTTATGGAACAACAGTAAAATCCTCCGTCAATAATAACTGGAGAGCCACCATATCTCCCAAGTTGTTGGTAGGACTTTAAGCCCTAAACAAGCTGTACAGCGATTGTATCAGGTGCTTCTTGTAGTGTCAAATATACATTGTATACGATATATATATAATGGTACCCAATATACATTGTATACGATATATATATAATGGTACCCAATACACATTGTATACGGTATATATTATAGTGTCCAATATACATTGTTACGATATATAGTATAGTGTCCAATATACATTGTATACGATATATATTATAGTGTCCAATATACATTGTATACGATATATATTATAGTGTCCAATATACATTGTATACGATATATACCATAGTGCACAACATACATTGTATACGGTATATATTATAGTGTCCAATATACATTGTATACGATATATATTATAGTGTCCAATATACATTGTATACGGTATATATTATAGTGTCCACTATACATTGTTTACGATATATACCATAGTGCCCAATATACATTGTATACGATATATATACTAGTGTCCAATATACATTGTATACGATATATACCATATTGTCCAATATACATTGTATACAATATATATCATAGTGTCCAATATACATTGTATACGATATATATTATAGTGTCCAAAATACATTGTATACGATATATATTATAGTGTCCAATATACATTGTATACGATATATATTATAGTGTCCAATATACATTGTATACGATATATATTATAGTGTCCAAAATACATTGTATACGATATATATTATAGTGTCCAATATGCATTGTATACGATATATATTATTGTGTCCACTATACATTGTATACGATATATATTATAGTGTCCAATATACATTGTAATATTATAGTGCCCAATATACATTGTGTACACTATATATTACAGTGTCCAATATACATTGTATGCGATATATATTACAGTGCCCAATATACATTGTGTACACTATATATTACAGTGTCCAATATACATTGTATGCGATATATATTACAGTGTCCAATATACATTGTGTACACTATATATTATAGTGTCCAATATACTTTATATACGATATATATTATAGTGTCCAATATACTTTATATACGATATATATTACAGTGTCCAATATACATTGTATACGATATATATTATAGTGTCCAATATACTTTATATACGATATATATTATAGTGTCCAATATACATTATATACGATATATATTATAGTGTCCAATATACATTATATGCGATTTATATTACAGTGTCCAATATACTTTATATACAATATATATTATAGTGTCCAATATACATTATATGCGATTTATATTACAGTGTCCAATATACTTTATATACAATATATACCACAGTGTCCAATATACAATATACAGTGTCCAATTCATTATCAAACTTCTATAGATAGCGCAATGATATAATACATCCAGTTTTCTTCCTAAATCCTTTGGATAATTCTATAAAACATGAATTTACTTTACATATAGCACACTACTGTAGGAGTCTCGGTGTAATTCGCACAGTTACATCACTATTTCATACAATTAGACCAACCTGAAACTAAAACTTCTCAAAATCAATTAATAATCGATCATTGATCGGTTTTAAAAATCATGAATTAATTTTGGATCTGATTTACGCCACTGCTGAAAATGTTTATCATTTTTAAAACAAAAAAATGTTCCATTACAGTTTTGAATGGAGCATGTACCGTAGCAGCTAACTGCATTGCAACAGTTTCAAACAGCGAGTGTAGTGCATCCACGTGCTCCTGTGTCGCTGGTTACAAGGAAGTCAACAATGAGTGCGCAAAAGGTGAGTTGGACCATATTTATATTGACGTACGGAGTTTTGCAGAGTTGATAAGAAAATTATTTTTAGAAGGAGTTGCACTTGTATTCTAAATATTAGTTTCTTAAATTTGAAGGATCAGGCCCGTAGCCACACTGAAGCAAATGGGGCACTCGCCTCGGTTAGAATTTGGCACGTAATGAAAAACCATTGTATGATAAAAACGAAAATCACATGTAAATCATTGACATATTATATCTTTATTCTATTTTATAACCTGCCTGCCTGCCGACCCGCCCGGTAGCCCGTCCACTCAGCACATTACGACACCCATTTATACAATTGGCCCCCACATATTTTATCTGTTGATTTGCATTAAAAACTACTATTGATGACAGATATAAATTATATACAAATTGTAGTAGTCTCTATATGACCTAAATATTATTACGACATATTTACTTATGGGTTCACTGCATCACATCTCTATATACAATCGAGGTACTTAAATTGGCATGCCTAAAACATGGTTGTTGGTGCATTATGGATAACATCTAAAGTGCTGTGATCAAACATAATAAAAGGAGATTTTCAGGGCTGCTCAAATATGTGGCTTATTTCTATGCATACCTTCTTAGAATGCCTCAGAATGCAGCTACGGCGATATAGACTTTCAAACCCTTCCGGGGCGGGGCACACTATCATAATGGTGCCTACATATATATATATCAAGCACAAGCTACGCCCCTGGCTTACAATGAAGGGTCTTCAGTTCATACTATATACATGCATAGCAGCCTATGCAACCAGATCGTCTTGACTGTGAAAAGTTGATACAATCAATCAACAATCAATCAACAATCAATCAATGATCAATCAATAAGTGACATCGATCGGTTACTGTCCCTGAATACTCCCTAAAACTAAGTAAGTTCCTCTGATGTTATCGTTGTTTCCTTTGCACTAGATCTTACCCATTTGCACACACTTGCTGATCTTATAATTATTAAATTAATATAGTTCGACATATATCCTACAATATATGCAATGGGTAAAACTGATGATGTTGATCAACTCACATTTATCATACCGCAACATCTGGTTATGGAACAACAGTAAAATCCTCCGTCAATAATAACTGGAGAGCCACCATATCCCCAAGTTGTTGGTAGGACTTTAATCCCCAAACAAGCTGTACAGCGATTGTATCAGGTGCTTCTTGTAGTGTCAAATATAGATTGTATACGATATATATAATAGTGTCCAATATGCATTGTAATATTATAGTGTCCAATACACATTGTAATATAATAGTGTCCAATATACATTGCATACTATATATATTATGGTGTCCAAAATACATTGTATACGATATATACATAGTGTCCAATATACATTGTATACGATATATATAATGGTATCCAATATACATTGTATACGATATATATTATAGTGTCCAATATACATTGTATACGATATATATATTATAGTGTCCAATATACATTGTATACGATATATATTATAGTGTCCAATATACATTGTATATGATATATATTATAGTATCCAATATACATTGTATATGATATATACCATAGTGCCCAATATACATTGTATATGATATATATTATAGTATCCAATATACATTGTATACGATATATACCATAGTGTCCAATATACATTGTATACGATATATATTATAGTGTCCAATATACATTGTATACGATACATACCATATTGTCCAATATATATTGTATACGATATATATTATAGTGTCCAATATACATTGTACAAGATATATACCATAGTGTCCAATATACATTGTATACGATATATATTCTAGTGTCCAATATACAGTGTATACGATATATACTATAGTGTCCAATATACATTGTATACGATATATATTATAGTGCCCAATATACATTGTATACGATATTATAGTGTCCAATATGCATTGTAATATTATAGTGTCCAATATACATTGTATGCGATATATATAATAGTGTCCAATATACATTGTATACGATATATATTATAGTGTCCAATATACATTGTTAACGATATATACTATAGTGTCCAATATACATTGTATATGATATATACCATAGTGCCCAATATACATTGTATATGATATATATTATAGTATCCAATATACATTGTATACGCTATATACCATAGTGTCCAATATACATTGTATACGCTATATACCATAGTGTCCAATATAAATTGCATACGCTATATATTATAGTGTCCAATATAGATTGTATACGATATATACCATAGTGTCCAATATACATTGTATAGGATATATATTATAGAGTCCAATATACATTGTATACGATATATACCATAGTGTCCAATATACATTGTATACGATATATATTATAGTGTCCAATATACATTGTACAAGATATATATCATAGTGTCCAATATACATTGCATACGATATATATTCTAGTGTCCAATATACAGTGTATACGATATATACTATAGTGTCCAATATACATTGCATACGATATATATTATAGTGCCCAATATACATTGTATACGATATTATAGTGTCCAATATGCATTGTAATATTAGAGTGTCCAATATACATTGTATACGATATATATAATAGTGTCCAATATACATTGTATACGATATATATTATAGTGTCCAATATACATTGTATACGATATATACTATAGTGTCCAATATACATTGTATACGATATATATTATAGTGTCCAATATACATTGTATACGATATATACCATAGTGCCCAATATACATTGTATACTATATATATTATAGTGTCCAATATACATAGTATACGATATATACTATAGTGTCCAATATACATTGTATACGATATATATAATAGTGTCCAATATACAATGTATACGATATATATTATAGTGTCCAATATACATTGTATACGATATATATAATAGTGTCCAATATACATTGTATACGATATATATAATAGTGTCCAATATACATTGTATACGATATATACTATAGTGTCCAATATACATTGTATGCGATATATACCATAGTGCCCAATATACATTGTATACAATATATATTATAGTGTCCAATATTCATTGTATACGATATATATTATAGTGTCCAATATACCTTGTAATATTATAGTGTCCATTACACATTGTATACTATATATATATATTATAGTGTCCAATATTCATTGTATACGATATATATAATAGTGTCCAATATACATTGTATACGATATATATTATAGTGTCCAATATACATTGTATACGATATATGTTATAGTGTCCAATATACATTGTATACGATATATGTTATAGTGTCCAATATACATTGTATACGATATATACTATAGTGTCCAATATACATTGTATACTATATATATTATAGTGTCCAATATACATTGTATACGATATATACTATAGTGTCCAATATACATTGTATACGATATATGTTATAGTGTCCAATATACATTGTATACGATATATACTATAGTGTCCAATATACATTGTATACTATATGTATTATAGTGTCCAATATACATTGTATACGATATATATAATAGTTTCCTATATACATTGTATACGATATATATAATATTGTCCAATATACATTGTATACGATATATACTATAGTGTCCAATATACATTGTATACGATATATACTATAGTGTCCAATATACATTGTATACGATATATGTTATAGTGTCCAATATACATTGTATACGATATATACTATAGTGTCCAATATACATTGTATACAATATATATTATAGTGTCCAATATACATTGTAATATTATAGTGTCTAATACACATTGCATACTATATATATTATAGTGTCCAATATACACTGTATACGATATATATTATAGTGTCCAATAAGCATTATATACAATATATATTATAGTGTTCAATATACATTGTAATATTATAGTGTCCAATACACATTGCATACTATATATATTATAGTGTCCAATGTACATTGTGTACGATATATATTATAGTGTCCAATAAGCATTATATACAATATATATTATAGTGTCCAATACACATTGCATACTATATATATTATAGTGTCCAATACACATTGTATACTATATATATTATAGTGTCCAATATACATTGTGTACGATATATATTATAGAGTCCAATATACATTGTAATATTATAGTGTCCATTACACATTGTATACTATATATATAATTCATAGTGTCCACTATACATTGTATACGATATATATAATAGTGTCCAATATACATTGTATGCGATATATACCATAGTGTCCAATATACATTGTATACGATATATATAATAGTGTCCAATATACATTGTATACGATATATATAATAGTGTCCAATATACATTGTGTACGATATATATTATAGTGTCCAATATACATTATATACCATATATACCATATTGCCCAATATACATTGTATACGATATATATTATAGTGTCCAATATACATTGTATACGATATATATTATAGTGTCCAATATACATGGTATACGATATATACCATAGTGCCCAATATACATTGTATACGATATATAGTATAGTGTCCAATATACATTGTATACGATATATACCATAGTGCCCAATATACATTGTATACGATATATATTATAGTGTCCAATATACATTGTAATCGATATATATAATAGTATCCAATATCAATTGTAATATTATAGTGTCCAATACACATTATATACAATATATATTATAGTGTCCAATATACATTGTATACAATTATATATTATAGTGTCCAATATACATTGTAATATTATAGTGTCCAATATACATTGTATACGATATATATTATAGTGTCCAATATACATTATATACCATATATACCATAGTGCCCTATATACATTGTATACGATATATATTATAGTGTCCAATATACATTGTTTACGATACATACCATAGTGCTCAATATACATTGTATGCGATATATACCATAGTGCCCAATATACATTGTATACAATATATATTATAGTGTCCAATATTCATTGTATTCGATATATATTATAGTGTCCAATATACCTTGTAATATTATAGTGTCCATTACACATTGTATACTATATATATATATTATATTGTCCAATATACATTGTATACGATATATATAATAGTGTCCAATATACATTGTATACGATATATATTATAGTGTCCAATATACATTGTATACGATATATGTTATAGTGTCCAATATACATTGTATACGATATATACTATAGTGTCCAATATACATTGTATACTATATATATTATAGTGTCCAATATACATTGTATACGATATATGTTATAGTGTCCAATATACATTGTATACGATATATACTATAGTGTCCAATATACATTGTATACTATATATATTATAGTGTCCAATATACATTGTATACGATATATACTATAGTGTCCAATATACATTGTATACGATATATGTTATAGTGTCCAATATACATTGTATACGATATATACTATAGTGTCCAATATACATTGTATACTATATATATTATAGTGTCCAATATACATTGTATACGATATATATAATAGTTTCCTATATACATTGTATACGATATATACTATAGTGTCCAATATACATTGTATACGATATATACCATAGTGCCCAATATACATTGTATACAATATATATTATAGTGTCCAATATTCATTGTATACGATATATATTATAGTGTCCAATATACATTGTATACGATATATACTATAGTGTCCAATATACATTGTATACGATATATGTTATAGTGTCCAATATACATTGTATACGATATATACTATAGTGTCCAATATACATTGTATACAATATATATTATAGTGTCCAATATACATTGTAATATTATAGTGTCTAATACACATTGCATACTATATATATTATAGTGTCCAATATACACTGTATACGATATATATTATAGTGTCCAATAAGCATTATATACAAAATATATATTATAGTGTCCAATATACATTGTAATATTATAGTGTCCAATACACATTGCATACTATATATATTATAGTGTCCAATGTACATTGTGTACGATATATATTATAGTGTCCAATAAGCATTATATACAATATATATTATAGTGTCCAATACACATTGCATACTATATATATTATAGTGTCCAATACACATTGTATACTATATATATTATAGTGTCCAATATACATTGTATACGATATATATTATAGAGTCCAATATACATTGTAATATTATAGTGTCCATTACACATTGTATACTATATATATAATTCATAGTGTCCACTATACATTGTATACGATATATATAATAGTGTCCAATATACATTGTATACGATATATATAATAGTGTCCAATATACATTGTATGCGATATATACCATAGTGTCCAATATACATTGTATACGATATATATAATAGTGTCCAATATACATTGTATACGATATATATAATAGTGTCCAATATACATTGTGTACGATATATACCATAGTGCCCAATATACATTGTATACGATATATACTATAATGCCCAATATACATTGTATACGATATATATAATAGTGTCCAATATACATTGTATACGATATATATTATAGTGTCCAATATACATGGTATACGATATATACCATAGTGCCCAATATACATTGTATACGATATATAGTATAGTGTCCAATATACATTGTATACGATATATACCATAGTGCCCAATATACATTGTATACGATATATATTATAGTGTCCTATATACATTGTAAACGATATATATAATAGTGTCCAATATCAATTGTAATATTATAGTGTCCAATACACATTATATACAATATATATTATAGTGTCCAATATACATTGTATACAATTATATATTATAGTGTCCAATATACATTGTAATATTATAGTGTCCAATATACATTGTATACGATATATATTATAGTGTCCAATATACATTATATACCATATATACCATAGTGCCCAATATACATTGTATACGATATATATTATAGTGTCCAATATACATTGTTTACGATACATACCATAGTGCTCAATATACATTGTATGCGATATATACCATATTGTCCAATATACATTGTATACGATATATATTCTAGTGTCCAGTATACATTGTATACGATATTATAGTGTCCAATATACATTGTAATATTATAGTGTTTAATATACATTGTATGCGATATATACCATAGTGTCCAATATACATTGTATACGATATATATTCTAGTGTCCAATATATATTGTATATGATATATATAATAGTGTCCAATATACATTGTATACGATATATATAATAGTGTCCAATATACATTGTATACGATATATACTATAGTGTCCACTATACATTGTATACGATATATATTATAGTGTCCAATATACATTGTAATATTATAGTGTCCAATACACATTGCATACTATATATATTATAGTGTCCAATATACATTTTATACGATATATATTATAGTGTCCAATATACATTGTAATATTATAGTGTCCAATACACATTGCATACTATATATATTATAGTGTCCAATATACATTGTAATATTATAGTGTCCATTACACATTGTATACTATATATATATTATAGTGTCCAATATACATTGTATACGATATATATTATAGTGTCCATTACACATTGTAAACTATATATATATTATAGTGTCCAATATTCATTGTATACGAAATATACTATTGTGTCCAATATACATAGTATACGATATATATTATAGTGTCCAAAATACGTTGTATGCTATATATGTGATAGTGTCCAATATACATTGTATACGATATATATTATAGTGTCCAAAATACATTGTATGCTATTTATGTGATAGTTTCCAATATACATTGTATACGATATATATTATAGTGTCCAATATACATTGTATACGATATGTATTATAGTGTCCAATATACATTGTATACACTATATATTATAGTGTCCAATATACAATATATAGTGTCCAATTCATTACCAAACTTCAATAGATAGCGCAATGATATAATACATCCAGTTTACTTCCTAAATCCTTTGGATAATTCTATAAAACATGAATTTACTTTACATGTAGCACACTAAGGTAGGAGTCTATGTGTAATTCGCACAGGTACATCACTATTTCATAAGATTAGACCAACCTGAAACTAAAGCTTCTCAAAATCAATTAATAATCGATCATTGGTCGGTTTTAAAAATCATGAATTCATTTTCGATCTGCTTTACGCCAATGCTGAAAATGTTGATCATTTTTAAAACAAAAAATGTTCCATTACAGTTTTGAATGGAGCCTGTACCGTAATAGCCAACTGCACTGCAACTGTTTCAAACAGCGAGTGTACCGACGCCACGTGCTCCTGTGTCGCTGGTTACAAGGAAGTCAACAATGAGTGCGCAAAAGATGAGTTGGACCATATTTATATTGACGTGCAGAGTTTTACAGAGTTGATAAGAAAATTATTTTTAGAAGGAGTTGCACTTGTATTCTAAATATTAGTTTCTTAAATTTGAAGGAACAGGCCCGTAGCCACACTGAAGCAAATGGGACACTCGCCTCGGTTAGAATTTGGCACGTATTAAAAAAATCACATGTAAAGATTTTTGTTAACACATTTACATATTATATCTTTATTCTATGACAAATATAAATTATATACAAATTGTAGTAGTCTCTATATGACCTAAATATTATTACGACATATTTACTTATGGGTTCAATGCATCACAGCTATATATACAATCGAGATACTTAAATTGGCATGGATAACATCTAAAGTGCCTGTGATCAAACATAATAAAAGGAGATTTTCAGAGCTGCTCAAATATGTGGCTTATTTCTATGCATACCTCCTTAGAATGCCTCAGAATGCAGCTACGGCGATATAGACTTTCAAACCTTCCGGGGTGGGGCACAATACCATAATGGTGCCTAAACAAAAGCTACGCCCCTAGCTTACAATGCAGGATCTTCAGTACATACTATATGCATGCCTAGCAGCCTATGCAACCAGATCGTCTTCACTGTGAAAAGTTGATACAATCAATCAACAATCAATCAACAATCAATCCAGGCTAAATCAATAAGTGACATCGATCGGTTACTGTCCCTGAATACTCCCTAAAACTAAATAGATCCCTCTGTTTTTATCGTTGTTTCCTTTGCACAAGATGCTACCCATTTGCATCCACTTGCTCATCTTATAATTATTGAATTAATATAGTTCGACATATATCTTACAGTATATCCAATGGGTACACATGATGATGTTGTTCAACTCACATTTATCATACCGCAATATCTGGTTATGGAACAACAGTAAAATCCTCCGTTAATAATAACTGGAGAGCCACCATATGCCCCATGTTGTTGGTAGGACTTTAAGCCCTAAACAAGCTGTACAGCGATTGGATCAGGTGCTTCTTGTAGTGTCAAATACATAGTGTATACGATATATATTATAGTGTACAATATATATTGTAATATTATAGTGTCCAATATACATTGTATACGATATATATTATAGTGTCCAATATACATTGTACACGATATATACCATAGTGCCCAATATACATTGTATGCAATATGTATTATAGTGCCCAATATACATTGTATACGATATATATTATAGTGTCATATATACATTGTATACAATATATACCATAGTGTCCAATATACATTGTATACGATATATATCATAGTGTCCAATATGCATTGTATACAATATATACCATAGTGTCCAATATACATTGTATACGGTATATATTATAGTGTCCAATATACATTGTATACGATATATATTATAGTGTCCAATATACATTGTATATGGTATATATTATAGTGCCCAATATACATTGTATACGATATATATAATAGTGTCCAATATACATTGTATACGATATATAGTATAGTGTCCAATATACATTGTATACGATATATATTATAGTGTCCAATATACATTGTAATATTATAGTGTCCAATATATATTGTATACGATATATATTATAGTGTCCAATATACATTGTATACGATATATACCATAGTGCCCAATATACATTGTATACAATATATATTATAGTGTCCAATATACATTGTATACGATATATATTATAGTGTCCAATATACATTGTATGCGATATATAGTATAGTGTCCAATATGCATTGTATACGATATATGTTATAGTGTCCAATATACAGTGTATATTGTAAGTAATTAAATTTATCATATAAAATTTATATGTAAATATGTTGAATTCTGTATGTGTGTTGTAGTTGCACTTTGGCCAAATGTCACATAAATATCATTTATAAAAGCATACTTAGTTGCCGATTGCTAATAAAGATTGATTGATTGATTTCATTCGAAACATACCATAACATACCACAGAATGCAGCTACGGCGATATAAACTTTCAAAACTTTCCGGCGCTGGATCCACTATCATGTAGCTCCGTATAAACAATCGTATTACAGGTAGCAAAACGTAATGTGCATAAATAATTCTTAGCATGTTTTATGAAAGTTACTGGCATAAAAATCCTAGCCTAGTGCAATTTCAGAAATATGACTTTATTAAACATATTCAAAATGCTAGATGTTTCTTATAATTGTCTTTAAATGTACACACATAATGAATACAATATGATGAAAAGTAATGATACTTTACAATCTTTTTATTATTACAGTACTAGAATCGTCGGCTGACTGGGTCCGGATGACAACCAGTGTGCTCCTGGCCTCGCTCCTCGTGATTGTAGCTCATCATGTCGTCTAGTTACCAGCGCCTACACGTGCATAAATGCTTATGCAAATAGACATTTTAAATTTATATGTATGTGATTATGTAAAGCAGAATGTGGCGTACGTTTGTTTATTTTACATTGAACACGTGGCTGTGAATGCGTGCGCGTGCTATAAATAATACATGGAAACTGTACATTTCCCGAATTAGCACTTTCAAATTATCATGCGGATTTGTTCCAATGAATTGCATATCAAGGTACTTGTAAGATGGAGGAAAACAAAAACGTGTTCCTGTTAATTAAAGTCATACTCTTGTTCATACAAAGCGAAATTGCATTGTACATGCATGCGTGTTTTACGTTTATTTATTGTCGCTACCGGTTACCCATATGAGCGACGCATCCTGGAGAGATTAGTCATTTTAGAGTTTGTGAGGATAGTGCAATGATACAGATAGAGTCCCATTCCAGAGTCTCCTCTGGTTCTTTTACGTGCACGGTGTAAAGCACCGACACGAGACCTCGGTTTAAAGTCCCATCTGAAAGACTGTTAATTTTATTATGGTCAGATGGGGGATCGAACCTGCGATCCCTAGATTACCAGTCCGGCGTGTTACCACTGGACTACATATCCGTCTGTATTGTACATGTATGCAAGTGCCCCTGTTTTTATATGCCAGCAATTATAATGAAACGTGCTAAGACTGATTGATGTACGCACATTGATTTTATTGCTAGGATTTGTAACCAAGAAACGCAGTTACGAAGAGAGTCGAATGAATAAAAAACAATTCTTAGCCAAAAACAAGATTATACATTTTTTCAACAGTGTTCAAGTACATCGAATTGTTAAGCACGATGACTTTCTTTACTGGTACTACTGTTTTATAAGCGATACAATAGTATGATAACAACAAACATACGGATCTGTAGTCCAGTGGTTAGTGGTAAATCCAGGGATCGCAGATTCGATCCCCTGTCTGGCCCTAATATAATTGACAGTCTTTCAGATGGGACTTTAAACCGAGGTCTCGAGTCGGTGCTTTATACCGTACACATAAAATAACAAGATGATACGCTGGAATTGGTCTCTGCTAGTCCAAATATTTAGACTTGAAAAATGTAACATTTTACTATCCAGGTATTTTTCGAAATAACAGGAAATTGTTTATGTAGAGGTCTTATTTATAGGACTAGGGTCTCTGCCTGTATCATTGCACTAGTTTATACAAAATGTATTTTAGCTCGATTGCGAAACAAGTTCTTATAACTTATATTAATTACTCTCGAGACCTCATTCCTGATGGAATCCATCGCCACGAGGGAGAGAGAAGAAGCAACGTGGAAAACGTGGAAATTAAATGCCTTGCCTAAGGGTACAATCGTAACGGCTCCAGCGGGGTTCGAACTCCGGACCTTTCGCACCTTAAGCGAACGCGCATCCACTGCGCTATCACGACTTCCACATCGACTTCTATCATTGCACTATCCTCCGATAATCTAAAATGACTAATCTCTTCAGGAGGCGTCGCTCATATGGGCTTCCGGTAGCGACGATAAATAAACGTTGAAAAAAGATAACAACGTGTGTAGAAAGTGTGAGTCATTTTGAACAGGAGATGACATTAAGCAAAATACCTGCTTGAATTGAAACAGGCCAGTAGACGGTCATGAGTAATGGCTCTATCTATGTATGTGCATGGCGAAAATAAACTTTTTATTGAAATATTCTATTCAGATCGTCCTTGTGTACGCTCTTATGTTACTGAAGATTAAGTGTTATCCACAACTGACATGTAGCTGACTATCCCGTCATATTTATAGCAGTATACCAAATATATCTATTCTACTATAGTAGGTTGTATTTATAGCAGTGTACCAAATATATATATCTACTATAGTATGTTGTATTTATAGCAGTGTACCAACTATATCTATCTACTATAGTATGTTGTATTTATAGCAGTGTACCAAATATATCTATCTACTATAGTATGTTGTATTTATAGCAGTGTACCAAATATATATATCTACTATAGTATGTTGTATTTATAGCAGTGTACCAAATATATATATATCTACTATAGTATGTTGTATTTATAGCAGTGTACCAAATATAAATATCTACTATAGTATGTTGTATTTATAGCAGTATACCAAATATATCTATCTACTATAGTATGTTGTATTTATAGCAGTATACCAAATATATATATCTACTATAGTATGTTGTATTTATAGCAGTGTACCAAATATATATATCTACTATAGTATGTTGTATTTATAGCAGTGTACCAAATATATATATCTACTATAGTATGTTGTATTTATAGCAGTGTACCAAATATATATATCTACTATAGTATGTTGTATTTATAGCAGTATACCAAATATATATATCTACTATAGTATGTTGTATTTATAGCAGTATACCAAATATATATAATTTATCTGCTATAGTATGTTGTATTTATAGCAGTATACCAAATATATATATCTACTATAGTATGTTGTATTTATAGCAGTGTACCAAATATATATATATCTACTATAGTATGTTGTATTTATAGCAGTATACCAAATATATATATCTACTATAGTATGTTGTATTTATAGCAGTGTACCAAATATATATATCTACTGTAGTATGTTGTATTTATAGCAGTGTACCAACTATATATATCTACTATAGTATGTTGTATTTATAGCAGTATACCAAATATATATATCTCCTATAGTATGTTGTATTTATAGCAGTGTACCAAATATATATATCTACTATAGTATGTTGTATTTATAGCAGTATACCAAATATCTACTATAGTATGTTGTATTTATAGCAGTGTACCAAATATATATATCTACTATAGTATGTTGTATTTATAGCAGTATACCAAATATATATATCTACTATAGTATGTTGTATTTATAGCAGTGTACCAAATATATATATCTACTATAGTATGTTGTATTTATAGCAGTGTACCAAATATATATATATCTACTATAGTATGTTGTATTTATAGCAGTATACCAAATATATATAATTTATCTGCTATAGTATGTTGTATTTATAGCAGTATACCAAATATATATATCTACTATAGTATGTTGTATTTATAGCAGTGTACCAAATATATATATCTACTATAGTATGTTGTATTTATAGCAGTATACCAAATATATATATCTACTATAGTATGTTGTATTTATAGCAGTATACCAAATATATATATCTACTATAGTATGTTGTATTTATAGCAGTGTACCAAATATATATATCTACTATAGTATGTTGTATTTATAGCAGTGTACCAAATATATATATCTGCTATAGTATGTTGTATTTATAGCAGTGTACCAAATATATATATTTATCTGCTATAGTATGTTGTATTTATAGCAGTATACCAAATATATATATCTACTATAGTATGTTGTATTTATAGCAGTGTACAAAATATATATATCTACTATAGTATGTTGTATTTATAGCAGTATACCAAATATATATATCTACTATAGTATGTTGTATTTATAGCAGTATACCAAATATATATATTTATCTGCTATAGTATGTTGTATTTATAGCAGTGTACCAAATATATATATCTACTATAGTATGTTGTATTTATAGCAGTATACCAAATATATATATCTACTATAGTATGTTGTATTTATAGCAGTATACCAAATATATATATCTACTATAGTATGTTGTATTTATAGCAGTGTACCAAATATATATATCTACTATAGTATGTTGTATTTATAGCAGTGTACCAAATATATATATCTACTATAGTATGTTGTATTTATAGCAGTGTACCAAATATATATATCTACTATAGTATGTTGTATTTATAGCAGTGTACCAAATATATATATCTACTATGATGTTGTATTTATAGCAGTATACCAAATATATATATCTACTATAGTATGTTGTATTTATAGCAGTATACCAAATATATATATTTATCTGCTATAGTATGTTGTATTTATAGCAGTATACCAAATATATATATCTACTATAGTATGTTGTATTTATAGCAGTGTACCAAATATATATATCTACTATAGTATGTTGTATTTATAGCAGTGTACCAAATATATATATCTACTATAGTATGTTGTATTTATAGCAGTATACCAAATATATATATATCTGCTATAGTATGTTGTATTTATAGCAGTGTACCAAATATATATATCTACTATAGTATGTTGTATTTATAGCAGTGTACCAAATATATATATCTACTATAGTATGTTGTATTTATAGCAGTATACCAAATATATATATCTACTATAGTATGTTGTATTTATAGCAGTGTACCAAATATATATATCTACTATAGTATGTTGTATTTATAGCAGTGTACCAAATATATATATTCTACTATAGTATGTTGTATTTATAGCAGTATACCAAATATATATATCTGCTATAGTATGTTGTATTTATAGCAGTGTACCAAATATATATATCTACTATAGTATGTTGTATTTATAGCAGTGTACCAAATATATATATATATCTACTATAGTATGTTGTATTTATAGCAGTATACCAAATATATATAATTTATCTGCTATAGTATGTTGTATTTATAGCAGTATACCAAATATATATATCTACTATAGTATGTTGTATTTATAGCAGTGTACCAAATATATATATCTACAATAGTGTGTTGTATTTATAGCAGTATACCAAATATATATATCTACTATAGTATGTTGTATTTATAGCAGTATACCAAATATATCTATCTACTATAGTATGTTGTATTTATAGCAGTGTACCAAATATATATATCTACTATAGTATGTTGTATTTATAGCAGTGTACCAAATATATCTATCTACTATAGTATGTTGTATTTATAGCAGTATACCAAATATATATATCTACTATAGTATGTTGTATTTATAGCAGTGTACCAAATATATATATCTACTATAGTATGTTGTATTTATAGCAGTGTACCAAATATATATATATCTACTATAGTATGTTGTATTTATAGCAGTATACCAAATATATATAATTTATCTGCTATAGTATGTTGTATTTATAGCAGTATACCAAATATATATATCTACTATAGTATGTTGTATTTATAGCAGTGTACCAAATATATATATCTACAATAGTATGTTGTATTTATAGCAGTATACCAAATATATATATCTACTATAGTATGTTGTATTTATAGCAGTATACCAAATATATCTATCTACTATAGTATGTTGTATTTATAGCAGTGTACCAAATATATATATCTACTATAGTATGTTGTATTTATAGCAGTGTACCAAATATATAAATATCTGCTATAGTATGTTGTATTTATAGCAGTGTACCAAATATATATAATTTATCTGCTATAGTATGTTGTATTTATAGCAGTATACCAAATATATATATCTACTATAGTATGTTGTATTTATAGCAGTGTACAAAATATATATATCTACTATAGTATGTTGTATTTATAGCAGTATACCAAATATATATATCTACTATAGTATGTTGTATTTATAGCAGTATACCAAATATATATAATTTATCTGCTATAGTATGTTGTATTTATAGCAGTATACCAAATATATATATCTACTATAGTATGTTGTATTTATAGCAGTGTACCAAATATATATATCTACTATAGTATGTTGTATATATAGCAGTGTACCAAATATATATATCTACTATAGTATGTTGTATTTATAGCAGTATACCAAATATAAATATCAACTATAGCATGTTGTATTTATAGCAGTGTACCAAATATATATATCTACTATAGTATGTTGTATTTATAGCAGTATACCAAATATATATATCTACTATAGTATGTTGTATTTATAGCAGTGTACCAAATATATCTAGCTACTATAGTATGTTGTATTTATAGCAGTATACCAAATATATATAATTTATCTGCTATAGTATGTTGTATTTATAGCAGTATACCAAATATATATATCTACTATAGTATGTTGTATTTATAGCAGTATACCAAATATATATATCTACTATAGTATGTTGTATTTATAGCAGTGTACCAAATATATATATCTGCTATAGTATGTTGTATTTATAGCAGTATACCAAATATATATAATTTATCTACTATAGTATGTTGTATTTATAGCAGTATACCAAATATATATATCTACTATAGTATGTTGTATTTATAGCAGTGTACCAAATATATATATCTACTATAGTATGTTGTATTTATAGCAGTGTACCAAATATATATATCTACTATAGTATGTTGTATTTATAGCAGTGTACCAAATATATATATCTACTATATAGTATGTTGTATTTATAGCAGTATACCAAATATATATATCTACTATAGTATGTTGTATTTATAGCAGTATACCAAATATATATAATTTATCTGCTATAGTATGTTGTATTTATAGCAGTATACCAAATATATATATCTACTATAGTATGTTGTATTTATAGCAGTGTACCAAATATATATATCTACTATAGTATGTTGTATTTATAGCAGTGTACCAAATATATATATATCTACTATAGTATGTTGTATTTATAGCAGTATACCAAATATATATATCTACTATAGTATGTTGTATTTATAGCAGTATACCAAATATATATATCTACTATAGTATGTTGTATTTATAGCAGTATACCAAATATATATATCTACTATAGTATGTTGTATTTATAGCAGTGTACCAAATATATATATATCTACTATAGTATGTTGTATTTATAGCAGTATACCAAATATATATATTATCTGCTATAGTATGTTGTATTTATAGCAGTATACCAATATATATATCTACTATAGTATGTTGTATTTATAGCAGTATACCAAATATATATATCTACTATAGTATGTTGTATTTATAGCAGTGTACCAAATATATATATCTACTATAGTATGTTGTATTTATAGCAGTATACCAAATATATATATTATCTGCTATAGTATGTTGTATTTATAGCAGTGTACCAAATATATATATCTACTATAGTATGTTGTATTTATAGCAGTATACCAAATATATATATCTACTATAGTATGTTGTATTTATAGCAGTATACCAAATATATATATCTACTATAGTATGTTGTATTTATAGCAGTGTACCAAATATATATATCTACTATAGTATGTTGTATTTATAGCAGTGTACCAAATATATATATCTACTATAGTATGTTGTATTTATAGCAGTGTACCAAATATATATATCTACTATAGTATGTTGTATTTATAGCAGTATACCAAATATATATATATCTGCTATAGTATGTTGTATTTATAGCAGTGTACCAAATATATATATATCTACTATAGTATGTTGTATTTATAGCAGTATACCAAATATATATATCTACTATAGTATGTTGTATTTATAGCAGTATACCAAATATATATATCTACTATAGTATGTTGTATTTATAGCAGTGTACCAAATATATATATCTACTATAGTATGTTGTATTTATAGCAGTGTACCAAATATATATATCTACTATAGTATGTTGTATTTATAGCAGTATACCAAATATATATATTATCTACTATAGTATGTTGTATTTATAGCAGTATACCAAATATATATATCTACTATAGTATGTTGTATTTATAGCAGTATACCAAATATATATATATCTACTATAGTATGTTGTATTTATAGCAGTGTACCAAATATATATATCTGCTATAGTATGTTGTATTTATAGCAGTATACCAAATATATATATTTTATCTGCTATAGTATGTTGTATTTATAGCAGTATACCAAATATATATATCTGCTATAGTATGTTGTATTTATAGCAGTATACCAAATATATATAATTTATCTACTATAGTATGTTGTATTTATAGCAGTATACCAAATATATATATCTGCTATAGTATGTTGTATTTATAGCAGTATACCAAATATATATATCTACTATAGTATGTTGTATTTATAGCAGTATACCAAATATAAATATCTACTATAGTATGTTGTATTTATAGCAGTATACCAAATATATATATCTACTATAGTATGTTGTATTTATAGCAGTATACCAAATATATATATCTACTATAGTATGTTGTATTTATAGCAGTGTACCAAATATATATATTTATCTGCTATAGTATGTTGTATTTATAGCAGTATACCAAATATATATTATCTACTATAGTATGTTGTATTTATAGCAGTATACCAAATATATATATCTACTATAGTATGTTGTATTTATAGCAGTATACCAAATATATTATCTACTATAGTATGTTGTATTTATAGCAGTGTACCAAATATATATATCTACTATAGTATGTTGTATTTATAGCAGTGTACCAAATATATATATCTGCTATAGTATGTTGTATTTATAGCAGTGTACCAAATATATATATCTGCTATAGTATGTTGTATTTATAGCAGTGTACCAAATATATATATCTGCTATAGTATGTTGTATTTATAGCAGTGTACCAAATATATATATCTACTATAGTATGTTGTATTTATAGCAGTGTACCAAATATATATATCTACTATAGTATGTTGTATTTATAGCAGTGTACCAAATATATATATCTGCTATAGTATGTTGTATTTATAGCAGTGTACCAAATATATATATCTGCTATAGTATGTTGTATTTATAGCAGTGTACCAAATATATATATCTGCTATAGTATGTTGTATTTATAGCAGTGTACCAAATATATATATCTGCTATAGTATGTTGTATTTATAGCAGTGTACCAAATATATATATCTGCTATAGTATGTTGTATTTATAGCAGTATACCAAATATATATATCTGCTATAGTATGTTGTATTTATAGCAGTATACCAAATATATATAATTTATCTACTATAGTATGTTGTATTTATAGCAGTATACCAAATATATATATCTGCTATAGTATGTTGTATTTATAGCAGTATACCAAATATATCTATCTACTATAGTATGTTGTATTTATAGCAGTATACCAAATATAAATATCTACTATAGTATGTTGTATTTATAGCAGTATACCAAATATATATATCTACTATAGTATGTTGTATTTATAGCAGTATACCAAATATATATATCTACTATAGTATGTTGTATTTATAGCAGTGTACCAAATATATATAATATCTGCTATAGTATGTTGTATTTATAGCAGTATACCAAATATATATAATTTATCTACTATATTATGTTGTATTTATAGCAGTATACCAAATATATATATCTGCTATAGTATGTTGTATTTATAGCAGTATACCAAATATATCTATCTACTATAGTATGTTGTATTTATAGCAGTATACCAAATATAAATATCTACTATAGTATGTTGTATTTATAGCAGTATACCAAATATATATATCTACTATAGTATGTTGTATTTATAGCATTGTACCAAATATATCTAGCTACTATAGTATGTTGTATTTATAGCAGTGTACCAAATATATCTAGCTACTATAGTATGTTGTATTTATAGCAGTATACCAAATATATATATCTACTATAGTATGTTGTATTTATAGCAGTGTACCAAATATATATATCTACTATAGTATGTTGTATTTATAGCAGTGTACCAAATATATATATCTGCTATAGTATGTTGTATTTATAGCAGTGTACCAAATATATATATCTGCTATAGTATGTTGTATTTATAGCAGTGTACCAAATATATATATCTGCTATAGTATGTTGTATTTATAGCAGTGTACCAAATATATATATCTGCTATAGTATGTTGTATTTATAGCAGTGTACCAAATATATATATCTGCTATAGTATGTTGTATTTATAGCAGTATACCAAATATATATAATTTATCTGCTATAGTATGTTGTATTTATAGCAGTATACCAAATATATATAATTTATCTACTATAGTATGTTGTATTTATAGCAGTATACCAAATATATATAATTTATCTGCTATAGTATGTTGTATTTATAGCAGTGTACCAAATATATATATCTACTATAGTATGTTGTATTTATAGCAGTGTACCAAATATATATATCTACTATAGTATGTTGTATTTATAGCAGTGTACCAAATATATATATCTACTATAGTATGTTGTATTTATAGCAGTGTACCAAATATATATATCTACTATAGTATGTTGTATTTATAGCAGTGTACCAAATATATCTATCTACTATAGTATGTTGTATTTATAGCAGTGTACCAAATATATATATCTACTATAGTATGTTGTATTTATAGCAGTGTACCAAATATATATATCTACTATAGTATGTTGTATTTATAGCAGTGTACCAAATATATATATCTACTATAGTATGTTGTATTTATAGCAGTGTACTAAATATATATATCTACTATAGTATGTTGTATTTATAGCAGTGTACCAAATATATATATCTACTATAGTATGTTGTATTTATAGCAGTGTACCAAATATATATATCTACTATAGTATGTTGTATTTACGGTAATGGATGGTTTATTGTTCGATGTAAATTAATCTTAGTCTATAAGAGACATGTGAATATGATGCACACGAGCTATTATTCCCGTCGAAAGCTGTATGAGCATGGTTGTATGAGGGTGCTTATTTGGAACTATAGAACAACCAATAAACAATATTGCGAATACATGGTTTATAATATGGGTAAAACATTTAAAAACAAAATAGAACACCTAGCTCAAAAAGCGTGTCTTATGATATATTTATTGTAGCATCGATGACATATTACACCATACAAACACGTGTTTTCTTTGAACACAGTACTACAATGATATATTTATTGTGTAGCATCGATGGCATAGTACATGACACAAACACGTGTTTTCTTTGAACACAGTACTACAATGATATATGTATTGTGTAGCATCGATGACATAGTACATGACACAAACACGTGTTTTCTTTGAACACAGTACTACAATGATATATTTATTGTGTAGCATCGATGGCATAGTACATGACACAAACACGTGTTTTCTTTGAACACAGTACTACAATGATATATTTATTGTGTAGCATCGATGGCATAGTACAGGTGTACTACAATTATTATTTCAATATCAGTTTGCTATCTTTGTTCACTACATGTATTGCTTTAATAAAGAAAATAATAAATTGCATTTTAATAAACATATGTTCCTATATAAATATGTTGTTATCTATGCCAATTAGATTTAAAACGTTATGTTTATCTCTAATTTTCGAACTGTTTTATTGTGAATACCACGACTCTCCCAACTAAGTGTTCTATCTTAGAGAGGTAGCAACGCCATGAATTAATATTTTTATCAGAGCCAAATTGACGCCAATAACCAATGACATAGGCGAACTAGAAAAATATGGGTGTGTCGAGTCATTGTAACATCGCCATTGTTATTATGTAGTGTGTAAGGTTGTAGTGGGTATGGTTACAGACGGATCTGTAGTCCAGCGGCAACGTGCTGGATTGATAATCCAGGGAACGCAAGTTCGATCCCCGTCTGACCCTAATACAATTAACAGTCTTCAAGTTCAGATGGGACTTTAAACCGAGGTCTCGTGTCGGTGCTGTACACCGTGCACGTAAACGAACCCGAGGAGATTCTGAAATGGGTCTCTGTCTGTATCATTGCACTATCCTCCAAACATCTAAAATGACTAATCTCTTCAGGAGGTGTCGCTCATATGGGCAACCGGTAGCGACGATAAATAAACGTAAAACACAAAGGGTATGGTTTCTCTATAATAAAAAAGGAGATCCAATCAGCTAATGACCAAAGTCCTCAAGCAATTTTAAATGGGTAATATACGTCATGCATGTTAGTTAATACAAATTTATTTTAGCTCGATTGCGAAACAAGTTCTTACAACTTATATTAAACACTCTCGAGACCTCATTCCTGATGGAATCCATCGCCTCGAGGAAGAGAGAAGAGGCAACGTGGAATTTAATTGTCTTGCCTAAGGGCACAATCGTAACGGCTCCAGCGGGGCTCGAACTCCAGACATTTCATACATGTTGTTGCAGGACATACCACAATGCGATACAATACCGTTTTTTGAGCAATGAAAAATGTTCCAAAGGCGTACTACGTTCAGCGGGCACGTGTTACGAACATCGAAATTGCATCAGCTTTGTGTTTTATATGTTTTCTTGGGGTGGGGGCTAAAGTCACACCAACAGCTTAGATCATGCAACTCTCCAGCTATTATTGGTGGAGGAATGCCTCGGGTACTTCTCCGAGCATTAATTCAGACACCCGGGTAGGACCACCGACCTTCCACAAGCCAGCTGGACAGCTTCCACGCATGAAAGAATACCCCCCAGAGGAATTCGAACGAATTGCATCAGTGATTTGCACTGAATTCTATATGCATATGCCAAGATAGTCCCTATAAAACATGAATATTACATTTTAAGGGTTTCATAGTTGTAAACAAATCAGTTTTACATTGAATAACAATATTCAGGCGACTTGTAAAGTAAAGTGTTTGTGTAATATAGTATCACCCTTATTGAAAGTGTCTGCTATTGTTGACATATGATACACCCATTTTTATGAACATAATTTCTTCCCGAATCCTATCCTTGAAGGCCAGGCGTCAGTGGGCAATCGGTAACCATTATATAACTAGCTGGCGGCTCCACAATCGTCATTATCTGAACGAACCCCTCACGAGGTTCGAACCTTGGATCTCCCACTCGGTAGGAGGACGCCGTAACCACTAGGCCACGGACTTGTAATTATAAGATATATATTTTTTAAAACTTTATTTAGTTACGATTGCGAAGCAAGTTTTAACAACTTATATTAATCACTCTCGTTGGCTCGGATGAAGGCGTATATGTTATCATTCATGTGGGAGGAAACCGGAGAAAACCCACCTGTCCGATGGGGCAACCATCGTACCATCTCACATACTTCCCGGTCCGAGGATCAAAGCGGAAGATATTATTTAATTGGGAGAAGTGATTTATAATGTGCATCGACGGTCAAGAAACCAATTTTGACATCAATTTGGTGACACTATTGTTGATGGGCTGGTAATCCAGGGATCGCAGGTTTGATCCCCCATCTGACCCTAATAAAATAAAGTATTTCCGATGGGACTTTAAAACTAGGTCTCGTGTCGGTGATTTACACCGTGCACGTACAAGAACCAGAGGAGCAATATTGCTGTCAAGGACTGGCAACCAGGCAGAACCACTGACCTACCGCATGTCAGCTGGATAGCTTCCTCGCATTAAATAATTCGAAACCCCCAGTGGGATTCCAACCTACATCCGTGAGGGACAAGTGATTTGAAGTCAATGACAGTAACCACTCGCCCACCACAACACCACAGTGAATATAGTTAATATTGAAATCTGGTTCTGACCAAAGAGTAAACCAATACTAGTTGGGATTAAATTTCACGAACAACTGACGAAACAATTCGGTTAATAGTTTATTATTATTGTCATTTATTATCAATATTATATTACCATAAAATAAAAACAGAGCATGTGAAAGCACTAATCTGAGGCACAATGTATTCAGAATTTGAAAAGGCAGTGCCAATTTATGTATGTATGTTCCATTAATGTCAAACCCCTTGCGGGGACCTAGACATGTTTTCCTGGGCAGGCTTAGCCGACCTAAGTGGTTAACCAGTACTAAGCAATGTGTGTGAGGTGCCTTGCTCAGTGACACTACATATGTGGCCTGACCGAGTATCGAACCCGAGACCGCTAGATTCCAAATCCGACGCTCTACCACTGGACCACGGACGCCAATAAAAATTAATATTCTTTCATTAAAATATGAAAGATGTCTTTTTTGACAATGGAAATACATGTATCTCCATCTAATCCATTTTTCAATATTAACGTTCATACCAAACACGATCGAACACCTTGATATAAAATATCTCGGTGCACCATACTGTCACTACGTATACCATTTCTTAAAACATTGTCGTGACGTCATACCTTTGTACTTGCAGTCCATTATTATTAATATTGGACTGCTGTCAAAAGGCCAGAGTATTACATTAAATCCTACGCGTACATGTACGAAATTAACAATTTTAAATAGTGGGATCTTGTTATATAAGTGTGTGTTTTAAGTAAGATATAAGCTTCAAACGTATCAAATATGTAAAATAGTGGTACTGTCGTCCGCGCTACGTGGCCCACAGTCCAATATTTTACATATCGGATCGCTTTCGGCCCATATCCTATACATAAATCAAGGTAATATAATATAAACCAGACTGATACGCGGAACGACAATGTATGTAAAAAGTGGGAATCCCAATGTGTTCACTTTAAAGCGCAGCAAATCTCTATAAATATATAGAAGTTGAGACTTGTTGCACGAGATGGACAAACTGTGCTGCACGATCAGATACTGTATGTTATATATAGAAGTTGGAGACTTGTTGCACGAGATGGACAAACTGTGCCGCACGATCAGATACTGTATGTTATATATAGAAGTTGGAGACTTGTTGCACCAGATGGACAAACTGTGCCGCACGATCAGATACTGTATTTTATATCCTTACAACGCTTTCCAATGAATGGTAAACATGAACGGATCCAAATTCGAAGATGATAATAATAAAACTTACGAGAATGGTAAATATGTGCTAGCACACAGCTCTAAGTAAAGCTTGTTCTGAAACAAGGTGAGGAAAACGTGCATTCATTCTGTAGGCAGTACGGTTAGTTCAGTCAATCATTCGCCCCTGTAAGTGAAAGGCCCCGGGTTTGAATCCCCGACAGGAGGCATGTTTTTCTCACAAGTTTAGAACCTTCGACCACATGCTCCGTATTCATTCAATGATAAAATAAGAGAAATTGAATAGTCTATGTAAAGTGCATATTATAAATCCTAGGAGATTAATATTATACTAGAGGACATAGAAAACGCACACCTATATTATATACTAGAGGACATAGAAAACGCACACCTACATTATATACTAGAGGACATAGAAAACGCACGCCTACATTATATGATTATTATTACATGAAAATGAAATACGAAGGATTCCATCATAGATATATCACAACTTTATTACAAAACACAAACTGAACAACTAAAAATATTCCAAAATGTTTAAAACTATGTATTTATATAGTTTTTCATGTAAAAACACACTTATCCGAAGTGTGCATTTTTCTAAGTCCTCTAGTATATATAACAACTTCAACTTCTTACTGCCGAAGTAGACGGATCTGTAGTCCAGAGGTAACATGCTGGACTGGTAATCCAGGGATCGCAGATTTGAACCCCCGTCTGATCCTAATAAAATTAACAGTCTTTCAGATGGGACGTTAAACTGATGTCTCGTGTCGGTGCTTTACACCGTGCACTTAAACGAACCAGAGGAGACTCTGGAATCTAAAATGACTAATCTCGTCAGGAGGCGTCGCTCATATGGGCAACCGGTAGCGACGATAAATTAGTGTAAAACACACATTACTGCCGAACAATCAGTCATGATTATGATTGGCAGGCGCAGTCTATAAACAGTTAGTTAATCTAAAATGTTATGTGCAAGTTAAAAAGATCAAAATATCTACAAAGCTATAGTTAAAAGAAGACAGTACAAGGATTAGAGAGTGTTTGAGTCCAGTCTGCTAACAAAGGTCGGCAGATAACACATATAAAGCACATAGTAAAAGATGACAGTACAAGGATTATAGAGTGTTTGAGTCCAGTCTGCTAACAAAGGTCAGCAGATAACACATATAAAGCACATAGTAAAAGAAGACAGTACAATGATTATAGAGTGTTTGAGTCCAGTCTGCTAACAAAGGTCGGCAGATAACACATATAAAGCACATAGTAAAAGATGACAGTACAAGGATTAGAGAGAGTTCGAGTCCAGTCTGCTAACAAAGGTCGGCAGATAACACATATAAAGCACATAGTAAAAGCCTATTGCAATTTCATAAAGTCAATAATTGCACTATTTCTTAAATCCAAGGCTCATCCCAGGGGGCGGCGACATGGGTAAATTAATAACACTAGTGACCCTGACTTCGTACCCTGGTGACCCCATTTCTCCCCAAAATGATTTTTTAGAATTAGTTTTTACAATTTCATACAAAATCTTGTCCAGTAAGACAATTTTTGGAATAGGAGGAGTGCATACAGTGCTTTATAATGGCAATTGTAAAGCACTCCTCATATTCAAAACTTGTCTTTAATGGTCATTAGATGTGTGTTTAGACGCTACATGAATAAAAATGAAGAAAACAACCCAACATTTTAATATAAAGGCCAAATCGTGAATGTTTCACACTTCTCCCACAACCTAGGATGTGCCCTGAAATCTTGTCAATTAAAACAGTATAAATAACACATTGCTTTGTACGATATAACTGTAGAAATTTAAAAGTCAATATGTGCACTATTTCTTAAATCTTGTCAATTAAAACAGTATAAATAACACATTGCTTTGTACGATATAACTGTAGAAATTTAAAAGTCAATATGTGCACTATTTCTTAAATCTTGTCAATTAAAACAGTCTTTCAGATGGCACGTTAAACCGAGGTCTCGTGTTGGTGCTTTACACCGTGCACGTTAAAGAACCAGCGGAGACTCTGGAATGGGTCTCTGTCTGTATCATTGCTCTATCCTCCCAAAAATCAAAAATGGCTAATCTCTTCAGGAGGCGTCGCTCATATGGATAACCGATAGCGACGATTAATAAACGTAAAACACACAGAGTATATAAAACAGGAACGAAAATAATTGTTCACTGCAATAAAAACACAGAAATTCCCTTTCACCACAATGCATATATTGCAACTATTTTTCACTACAGGTTACTAATAGGGATGGGAACGAATATTCGAATACCTGACTATTATTCGAATCCTAGTTCGGTATTCAAATACAAAAAAAAATTATTTTCAGTTTTTTTTAAAAAAAATGGTTATTTCTAGTTATTTCAATCCACTGATTTGCACCTCCTCGTCCGAAAACATTTTGTACAAGGTGTTGTTTTCGAAGCATTATCTAAATCTATGTCAATAGAAGCCAATTTCACAAGGTGTAAAATACACGTGACTTTGTGAATAGAGGTTAGGTTGGAAAAAGTTAGGATTTGATGTGAAATATTCATCATATATTAGAACACTATTTCTCTACTCGGTCCCATCCCTAGATACTAATAAAATCACATGTGATTCAACCTATGCTTAAGGAATGAATTGTGGGTTATTAATATCCATTGGGGTATGAACTATATTGGGTGTGGTTAAAGTGTGTGGAGGCTGAAGCCATCCACGCTAACTTTAAACACGCCCAATGTAGTTCACACACTGATGGAAACAATTAACCCGCCATGCATTACTTATATTTATATTAATAATTCTTTTCAATGGCACAAAAATTATTTAAAATGTATTTAGTCCAGATTTGTGACTTTGTGTGCCGGGTAAATAGATCATCCTTGGAACAGCATAGACTGCAAGACACGCCTTGTCTCGCGGGGAATGCTGCCTAACACTGCGAATGCACATGCCGGTAACTTCGAGTTCACATGTCAAGATGCAAATCATTAGTGAGGATGTAACAGTGATGTAAATATTTAGCTATGTAATAAAATAGTGCAATAATGAATTAAAGTAGATATATATACAAAAAGAGTAACCGAATAGTCATATATGTCTCTCCCTAAAACATTACCAAAACGATAATGTTAAGTACTCATTTTCATGAATATATTTCCGATGAAACCTTTTTTTGTGATATCAATACATTTTGTGACGTCATAACTAGCGAGCTCGCATCTAAAAATAGACACTGCTGAGAAACCAGTAAATATAAAGTTCTGAACAGTAAAAGGCAGGTTCGATCCCCCGTCTGACCCTAATAAAATTAACAGTCTTTCAGATGGTGCTTTACACCGTGCATGTAAAAGAACTAGAGGAGACTGCACTATCCTCCAAATGACTAATCTCTTCAGGAAGCGGCGCTCATATGGGCAACCGGTAGCGATGATAAATAAACATAAACCACATACTCGGCAGCTATACCAAGGCCATAAAATGAGGAATGAGCCGGCTGTCGCGACATTTTTATGATTTATTTACAGGAAACCTTTTATTAATATGTATATTTTTAACTTTATGTAAAAGCAAGAAAAGTAGTCCGGCTACATTTGAAAACGTCAAATGTGTTACAAGATCTTGTATCACACTGAAGAATACAACATGTATTTGTGGTGGATTTATGATGTGAATATAATCAACATGATTATTGTTATGCATAATCAAATTCTAGCGGTGGTTTAATACGCCACTTAAGTTTATACATATTTATTTTAGCTCGATTGCGAAACAAGTTCTTTCAACTTATATTAATCACTCTCTGTCACTTTGTAAGTAAATTTTAGCCTGGGTACCAGTCTGTCGATTTTTCACTTTTTAATTTCTGGCAAAATGACATATGATTCAGAAACTCAATACGGCCCAATTAATAGTCTCGGTGTTAAAATATATTTATTAAATATATCGACGCCTGTTCCCAGGCTAATAAGTAAGTTTAACAACAATTTCTGTTGGCATTTCATAATAGGCTTATTGTTCATATTATTTAAAGCGAAACTACATCGACAAAAAAGCAAAATTCTACAGAATGTAATTTCCTATATAATATTCAGGGATAATTTTTTTATTTCTTACTTTCCTAATAGTAGCCATATAATCTACGCATTTTAATCAATAAACAAATGCCGTATACGACTTTTGTTGACATAACAAAAATAAGTGTAAATAGGATCAATAACATCCATGCGTAATACAACGCGTGTATCATGAATAACAATATTTATGGTACAGATTTATCATTATACCTCACTTTTCTCACGCCTGTGCATATTATTTTTAGACTAATCCGATTAAATTTCTCTCAAAACGATAGTAGCACGTATTTAGTATACACTTCAATAAAATAAAATTCAATTCAGTTTCAATTATGAAACCTTGTACACCGCAAAAACACTGTTTATGTATTGAAAGTTACTGTTCGAAATAAAACATGTTAAAAGTGCTTTGCCGCTATGCACATTCATTTCTTCGATTATATGGTGTTAGAAAGAGTGCCTTGCCACTACGCACATTCATTTCTTCGATTATATGGAGTTAGAAAGAGTGCTTTGCCGCTACGCACATTCATTTCTTCGATTATATGGAGTTAGAAAGAGAGCTGACCGAAAAAAAGACTACGGTGTCCAGGTAAAAAATAAGAATAGATATTTTTCAACAATGTTCGAATAAATTTAAAATGTTAAATAGGAGTTCTTTGTAGCAAATATAATTACACAGCTATAACCTTCTTAAACTTTGTGAGTCACTTTGCTGCAACACTTGGGTACTACTTGTTGTGTAGCAAATATAATTGCACAGCTATAACCTTCTTAAACTCTGTGAGTCACTTTGCTGCAACACTTGGGTACTACTGGTTGTGTAGTAAATATAATTGCACAGCTATAACCTTCTTAAACTTTGTGAGTCATTTTGCTGCAACACTTGGGTACTACTGGTTGTGTAGCAAATATAATTACACAGCTATAACCTTCTTACACTTTGTGAGTCACTTTGCTGCAACACTTGGGTACTACTGGTTGTGTAGCAAATATAATTACACAGCTATAACCGTCTTACACTTTGTGAGTCATTTTGAGCAACGATATGACTTTAATGTACGCAGCGAATAAAGAGCGATGGGTAACGAGTGGAAGAGTGATGATGCGGAGTTGAGTTTATTTACTCTCGCCCCTGCAGAGCATATGGGCGAGTAAGACGTGCTGAGCACCGTCGATTATCCGATAAATTGATGTCGTTGATGCGGTGTCAAAGTCTTGTAGAGTTTACACAGGACAAAGTACATTCCAGTCATGGATTTCTGTCCTTAAACGGGAAGAAGACGAAGTGTGTGGATGGTCTAGTTGATGTTGTTCTGCGACGATTCTGTATCAAGACGACCATTTTCTAAGACGATTGAATTCTAGAAAATGTGGTTCTGTGTCGATTAAGTTCCAAATATGAGTTGACCTCTAGGATGTTACGTTGGTGGTCTGATGCAAGTAGGTCAGCTAAACCTTGCGAAGTGGCACGACTACTATATGTGACCTAGTTTGGTCTCTCCAAGGTGATTATGCATGGAAGAGTGTCCACTTATCAATACTTTAATACCTTCGTCCACCTCCTCCACGAGTATTCCGTGTGTTCTTCGGCAACAATCCCAGAAAGTCAGATGCTTTGTTCTTCACATCAGGAGGCACTGATGAATTCTTGGCGAAGAAATTTAACTTTCCCCTAAACCCATCGTTCACAGATAATCTTCCAGCTCGACAATCATCAAAATCTTTACATAACTTCTCGTAGGCGACTTTCCAATGCAAAGACACAACGACGGGATGGTAGGACTTGGACGAAATTTTTAACCTCTCTAGAAAGATTTTATCGGAATCCAACAATTCGCCAACACGGGTATCTCTTGTATATTTCTGCTGTATTCTGTCCACAATCACCGATTCGTACTTATCCAATAGTGCTTGGGATATTCTTTTTATGCGCGCTGGTACACGAGGGTTACTCGTAAAGAACCTTAGTTTAGGAATCATTGTTACCTCGTAATTAGGGATAGCGTTCAGTTTCTGTGCAACATCGTTTACATCTGCCTCTGCAATTTTCCAATGCAAAGCCAAGATGGTGGGTTGATAGGCTGGTTCGCCATCCAAGAGTGGTTTCAACCCTCTAAGGAACTGTATTTCCGGTGCAGATATGTTTTCCAATGGGGTATCAGGATTGTATTTCTTCTGGACATCATCTGTAATTACCCTAACAACTAGTTCTTTGATTCTGCTAGCCTCTTTCCCTAATGCACCGGAGCCATGGCACTCAATTTCGTTCAGTTTGAACATTAAGCTGCGCTCTGAATTGAAAGTAGTAGGATCACGTAGTCTCTCTTCTAGGGACTTCAGGAGTGCTGCCATCGAACCACGCTTCAAGGCCTGTATCACATCTGGGAGGTGAGACATCTCTGTAAAGTTGGCATTGTCTAGAGCTTTGATCTGTTCGAATGTAATGTGATATACAGTCAAACATGTGATAGTGGTCACCTCTATTAAGCAGCCAACCTGTATTAAGCAGCCAGTTTTAAGATTTCCAATATGTTACATTTGATCTCTATTAAGCAGCCACTTTATGTTATTCCTTTGGCTGGCTGCTTAAGACAGGTTTGACTGTAATATGTTTTATTTTATGCTTTCCAATGAAATCGGATCAGATTGAATATGATTGAATGAGGGACAGATTGAATATGATTGAATGTGGGACAGATTGAATATGATTGAATGAGGGACAGGTTGAATATGATTGAATGCGGGACAGATTGAACATGATTGAATGTGGATCAGATTGAATATGATTAAATGAGGGACAGATTGAATATGATCAGATTGAATATGATTGAATGAGGGACAGATTGAATATGATTGAATGAGGGACATATTGAATATGGATCAGATTGAATATGATTGAATGTGGATCAGATTGAATATGGATCAGATTGAATATGATTGAATGTGGATCAGATTGAATATGATTGAATGAGGGACATATTGAATATGATTGAATGAGGGACAGATTGAATATGGATCAGATTGAATATGATTGAATATGGATCAGATTGAATATGATTGAATGTGGATCAGATTGAATATGGATCAGATTGAATATGATTGAATGTGGATCAGATTGAATATGATTGAATGAGGGGCAGATTGAATATGATTGAATGCGGATCAGATTGAATATGATTGAATGTGGATCAGATTGAATATGATTGAATGAGAGACAGATTGAATATGATTGAATGTGGATCAGATTGAATATGGATCAGATTGAATGAGGGACAGATTGAATATGGATCAGATTGAATATGGATCAGATTGAATATGATTGAATGAGGGACAGATTGAATATGATTGAATGAGGGACAGATTGAATATGATTGAATGAGGGACAGATTGAATATGGATCAGATTGAATATGGATCAGATTTAATATGGATCAGATTGAATATGATTGAATGAGGGACAGGTTGAATATGGTTGAATGAGGGACAGATTGAATATGATTGATTGTGGATCAGATTGAATATGATTGAATGTGGATCAGATTGAATATGGATCATATTGAATGCAGGACAGATTGAATATGATTGAATGAGGGACAGATTGAATGTGATTGAATATGGATCAGATTGAATATGGATCAGATTGAATATGATTGAATGAGGGACAGATTGAATATGATTGAATGAGGGACATATTGAATATGATTGAATGAGGGACAGATTGAATATGATTGAATGAGGGACAGATTGAATATGGATCAGATTGAATGAGGGACAGATTGAATGAGGGACAGATTGAATATGATTGAATGAGGGACAGGTTGAATATGATTGAATGTGGATCAGATTGAATGTGATTGAATGTGGATCAGATTGAATGAGGGACAGGTTGAATGTGATTGAATATGGATCAGATTGAATATGGATCAGATTGAATATGATTGAATGAGGGACAGATTGAATATGATTGAATGAGGGACAGATTGAATATGATTGAATGAGGGACAGATTGAATATGATTGAATGAGGGACATATTGAATATGATTGAATGAGGGACAGGTTGAATATGATTGAATGCGGATCAGGATGCTTTGTTTGTTTGTTTTTGGGTCTAAAGTCGCACCAACAGTTTAGGTTTTATGGCAACTCTCCAGCTATTATTGGTGGAGGAAGACCCTGGGTGCTCTAGCTATTATTGATGGAGGAAGACCCCGGGTGCTCTAGCTATTATTGGTGGAGGAAGACCCCGGGTGCTCTAGCTATTATTGGTGGAGGAAGAAGACCCCGGGTGCTCTAGCTATTATTGGTGGAGGAAGACCCCGGGTGCTCTAGCTATTATTGGTGGAGGAAGACCCAGATGTCCCTCTGAGCAGGCACGGATGGGCATCCGGGTAGAACCACCGACCTTCCACAAACAAGCTGGATAGCTTCCTCACATGAAAGACTTCGACACCCCCAGTGGGATTCAAACCTACAGCGGTGAGAGCCAGTGAATTGAACGACTCGGCCATAGAAGCTCCTGGATCAGGATGCATATCGTAAAACGTAGAAACCGAATGAAGAAATTAATCGTTACCTCGTCCTCATTGGTAATAGAGGTAAAGTCTATTCTCTCCCGATATTTCTCAGCCATATCTTGAAGTATAGCGAGTCGGACTTCAGCATGCTTTTGTTTGCGACGTTCTTTTCCGGTTGGATCTATTTCGTAATCAATTTCTTCTTGGACCTCCTTCGCAAATATATCAAGCAGATTATTTTGTTCAAGATATCTGCAAGAGATAAATATGCCATTCTGATTATTTTGTTTATTTCCTGTATTTATAATAGTTTTTTCTAGGAATCTGTAAGAATTGATCATTTCAAGCAGATTAGTTTATTCCAGGAACCTGTAAGAATTGATCATTTCAACAGATTAGTTTATTCCAGGAATCTGTACGAATTGATCATTTCAAACAGATTAGCTTATTCCAGGAATCTGTAAGAATTGATAATTTCAAACAGATTAGTTTATTCCAGGAATCTGTAAGAATTGATCATTTCAAACAGATTAGTTTATTAAAGGTATCTGTTAGAATTGATCATTTCAAACAGATTAGTTTATTAAAGGTATCTGTTAGAATTGATCATTTCAAACAATAATACAATCTCAGGACGTACACATTGTGTTGTAATACAATCTCAGGACATACACGTTGTGTTGTACTACAATCTCAGGACATACACGTTGTGTTGTACTACAATCTCAGGACATACACGTTGTGTTGTACTACAATCTCAGGACATACACGTTGTGTTGTACTACAATCTCAGGACATACACATTGTGTTGTACTACAATCTCAGGACATACACGTTGTGTTGTACTACAATCTCAGGACATACACGTTGTGTTGTACTACAACCTCAGGACATACAAATTGTGTTGTACTACAATCTCAGGACATACACGTTGTGTTGTACTACAATCTCAGGACATACACGTTGTGTTGTACTACAATCTCAGGACATACACATTGTGTTGTACTACAATCTCAGGACATACACGTTGTGTTGTACTACAATCTCAAGACGTACACGTTGTATTGTACTACAATCTCAGGACGTACATGTAGTGTTTCCAACTGTATTAGTAGGTTATATTGAAAATGGTCTTACATAGTGGCAGGAAGTACAAATTGCAGCAAACAGCCATTGAAGTTATATGTAATCTTAAAACCGTGGTTCGCAATCCGCAGTATCTGCTGATCCACTGGTTGGGTTTAATATATTTATACTTGCACATATTTACCAGTTCCCAGCCGAGTTGTGCATATGGTTATTTACTCCCCGCTCGGTCGATCGTTGATAGAGTTATCGTCCTTTGAAGCCCAAACACTCTTAGTTTTACTAGGACTAAATTTTCTAACTTCCTGTCTAGATTTCAAAACTATATACATATAGTATCAAATTAAAACCACATCCTCTAAATTACCTCAAATTCCTTAAGCTGTAATAGTCTGGGAACCAATCAATACCCAGTATACATCATAGTTGTGCATACCACCATCAGTCTGGGAACCAATCAATACCCAGCATATATCATAGTTGTGAATACCACCACTAGTCTGGGAACCAATCAATACCCAGTATATATCATAGTTGTGAATACCACCACTAGTCTGGGAACCAATCAATACCCAGTATATATCATAGTTGTGAATACCACCACTAGTCTGGGAACCAATCAATACCCAGTATATATCATAGTTGTGAATACCACCACTAGTCTGGGAACCAATCAATACCCAGTATATATCATAGTTGTGAATACCACCACTAGTCTGGGAACCAATCAATACCCAGTATATATCATAGTTGTGAATACCACCACTAGTCTGGGAACCAATCAATACCCAGTATATATCATAGTTGTGAATACCACCACTAGTCTGGGAACCAATCAATACCCAGTATATATCATAGTTGTGAATACCACCACTAGTCTGGGAACCAATCAATACCCAGTATATATCATAGTTGTGAATACCACCACTAGTCTGGGAACCAATCAATACCCAGTATATATCATAGTTGTGAATACCACCACTAGTCTGGGAACCAATCAATACCCAGTATATATCATAGTTGTGAATACCACCATCAGTCTAGGAACCAATCAATACCCAGTATATATCATAGTTGTGAATACCACCATCAGTCTAGGAACCAATCAATACCCAGTATATATCATAGTTGTGTATGCCACCATCAGTCTGGGAACCAATAAATACCCAGTATATATCATAGTTGTGTATGCCACCATCAGTCTGGGAACCAATCAATACCCAGAATACATCATAGTTGTGTATGCCACCATCAGTCTGGGAACCAATAAATACCCAGTATATATCATAGTTGTGTATGCCACCATCAGTCTGGGAACCAATCAATACCCAGAATACATCATAGTTGTGTATGCCACCATCAGTCTGGGAACCAATAAATACCCAGTATATATCATAGTTGTGTATGCCACCATCAGTCTGGGAACCAATCAATACCCAGAATACATCATAGTTGTGTATGCCACCATCAGTCTGGGAACCAATAAATACCCAGTATATATCATAGTTGTGTATGCCACCATCAGTCTGGGAACCAATCAATACCCAGAATACATCATAGTTGTGTATGCCACCATCAGTCTGGGAACCAATAAATACCCAGTATATATCATAGTTGTGTATGCCACCATCAGTCTGGGAACCAATCAATACCCAGTATACATCATAGTTGTGTATGCCACCATCAGTCTGGGAACCAATCAATGCCCAGTATATGTATACATCATAGATGTGTATACCACCATCAGTCTGGGAACCAATCAATGCCCAGTATATATGATAGATGTGCATACCACCATCAGTCTGGGAACCAATCAATGTCCAGTATATGTATAAATCATAGATGTGTATACCACCATCAGTCTGGGAACCAATCAATGCCCAGTATATGTATAAATCATAGATGTGTATACCACCATCAGTCTGGGAGGCAACGTCACCATCAGTCATGGAGGAAATGTCACCATCAGTCTGGGAGGCAATGTCACCATCAGTCATGGAGGAAATGTCACCATCAGTCTGGGAGGCAATGTCACCATCAGTCTGGGAGGCAATGTCACCATCAGTCTGGGAGGCAATGTCACCATCAGTCTGGGAGGCAATGTCACCATCAGTCAGAGGCAATGTCACCATCAGTCTGGGAGGCAATGTCACCATCAGACTGAGAGGCAATGTCACCATCAGTCTGGGAGGCAATGTCACCATCAGTCTGGGAGGCAATGTCACCATCAGTCTGGGAGGCAATGTCACCATCAGTCTGGGAGGCAATGTCACCATCAGTCTGGGAGGCAATGTCACCATCAGTCTGGGAGGCAATGTCACCATCAGTCTGGGAGGTAATGTCACCATCAGTCTGGGAGGCAATGTCACCATCAGTCTGGGAGGAAATGTCACCATCAGTCTGGGAGACAATGTCACCATCAGTCTGGGAGGCAATGCTACCATCAGTCTGGGAGGCAATGTCACCATCAGTCTGGGAGGCAATGTCACCACCAGTCTGGGAGGAAATGTCACCATCAGTCTGGGAGGCAATGTCACCATCAGTCTGGGAGACAATGTCACCATCAGTCTGGGAGACAATGTCACCATCAGTCTGGGAGACAATGTCACCATCAGTCTGGGAGGCAATGCTACCATCAGTCATGAGGTAATGTCACCATCAGTCTGGGAGACAATGTTACCATCAGTCTGGGAGGAAATGTCACCATCAGTCATGGAGGCAATGTTACCATCAGTCTGAGAGACAATGTCACCATCAGTCTGGGAGGCAATGTCACCATCAGTCTGGGAGGCAATGTCACCATCAGTCTGGGAGGCAATGTCACCATCAGTCTGGGAGGCAATGTCACCATCAGTCATGGAGGAATGTCACCATCAGTCTGGGAGGCCATGTTGACTTGTTTTCACATCATGTCACTCCGAATATCATTCATAGAGGGAAACATTTAGCTTTATTAAAAAGATCCGTGTTAAATACTACCTCTTCTGTGTTTCATAGACCTCGGGGATAAGAGCTGTGACATCACCACTGGCGTAGTCTATCATATCCTTCGTCATTGGCCGTTTTGCCCAGAAATTACCCACGTTCTTAACCCATTCCATCTAAAATACGATTTATAGATGACATAAATAAACAAACAGGAAATAGATTTTACCAACAGTTCAATTGTACTAACCAGTTTGCAGTCAATCCGAGTGGCAATACCATTGTTATGGAGGTAAACTAAACAAGGTTGCCAGAAAGTCTATCCCATAATTATCCTTGATTCCAGATTTATAAAGTCAAACACTTGAGTCTGCCGCTAAACGGTATAAAGTGTTTGTTTATTATAGTGTCACCCCTATTTAAAGGGCCAGCCATTTCTGACGTATGAGACACCTCTTTTTATGAACATCAGTACTTCCCAAATCCTATGCTTGTACCGGTATGCTTGGCGCAAGGCTGGTAGGCAATCGGTAGCCATTAGATAACTAGCTGGCGGTTCACAAACAGGCCATATCAGAACAAACCCCTGATGAGGTTCGAACCTTCGACCTCCCGCTCTGTAGGCGGACGCCTTAACCACTAGGCCACGGAGACGGTATATATAGCTATCTACTCAAATTGGATTGAGTTACGTTCCGACGAATTCCAATGGGAACGTAACTACTAACTAGTGAACGGTTTTTTATGCAGTCGTTCTTAAATGTCATAACTGTCTTGAATAAATGACAAGGGATATATTTTATGTTTTAGAAGAAAATACAATGTATGCAGCATATCTGAAAGGACTTTTCTACTGCAGGGATCATTCTAGAGGGCGATGTGGGCGAAATTGTCGCCTTAGGGACCATTTAAGGAAGCGAACACGCGCTTTCTCACTTCTCCCAAAAATTCTGACCTAGAATGAACCCTGAAGATGACTTGAAAGTTTTATCGATCAATTTTTGTGTGTGTTTTGTTGCGTTGGGCGAACAAAGTTTAAGATGAGAATCTAGCATTTATTTTATCCCTCTGTCTGACCTGGAATGAACCCTGCTACTGTGCTAAGTGTTAATTCCAAGAAGGATGAAACATTAATACATAGTCTGCAGTGCCGAAGCCAGAGGTTCACAATGACCGAGGCCAACCGGAACATTCTTGAGGACATTATAGTTTAGTTTATGCAAATTTATTTTAGCTCGATTGCAAAACAAGTTCTTTCAACTTATATTAATCACTCTTGTGACCTCATTCCTATTGGAATCCTATCCGCCATGAAGAAGAGAGAAGAGGCAATGTGGAATTTAAATGCCTTGCCTAAGGGCACAATCGTAACGGCTCCAGCAGGGCTCAAACTCCGGACCTTTCGCACCTCAGGTTATAAACAATATAAAATATAAAAAAATGTGAAAAAATGACCAAGGCCCCTCGTGTGCCTCAATGTGGCTACGGCGCTGGTCTGAGTGAGATGACCGAGACCCCTCGGTGTGCCTCAATGTGACTATGGCGCTGGTCTGAGTGAGATGACCGAGACCCCTCGGTGTGCCTCAATGTGACTATGGCGCTGGTCTGAGTGAGATGACCGAGACCCCTCGGTGTGCCTCAATGTGACTATGGCGCTGGTCTGAGTGAGATGACCGAGACCCCTCGGTGTGCCTCAATGTGACTATGGCGCTGGTCTGAGTGAGATGACCGAGACCCCTCGGTGTGCCTCAATGTGACTATGGCGCTGGTCTGAGTGAGATGACCGAGACCCCTCGGTGTGCCTCAATGTGACTATGGCGCTGGTCTGAGTGAGATGACCGAGACCCCTCGGTGTGCCTCAATGTGACTATGGCGCTGGTCTGAGTGAGATGACCGAGACCCCTCGGTGTGCCTCAATGTGACTATGGCGCTGGTCTGAGTGAGTGTGATAGGGACTAGGGACTGTATGGCTCATTCTAGGTGGAAGTCGTGATAGCACAGTTGATGCGCGTTCGCTTCAGGTGCGAATGGTCCGGAGTTCGAGCCCCGCTGGAGCTGTTACGATTGTGCCCTTAGGCAAGGCATTTAAATTCCATGTTGCCTCTTCTCTCTCTCTCGTGGCGATGGATTCAATCAGGAATGAGGTCTCGAGAGTGATTAGTATAAGTTGTAAAAGTTGTATAAACTATTCTAGGTCCAACATATTGGGATAAATGAGAAAGCGTGCAATTGTGTCATTAATTGGTGTTATTCGATAAATTTCAGCAAAATAGGTTTAAAGTACACGGTATGACCATTAAATACAACAATTGAATAGAAGGAGTGCTTTATAATGGGACTATGTATCTTAGTAGATAATATTGTGTATGAATATTATAAACAAGACTATTTCGCCCAAGTCGCCCTCTAGAATCAACCCTGCGGCTGGGGGTCACTGTGGTCAATTTTATACCCATTCAATTAGGATTCACCACATTTCTTATTTTACTTGGTCCTGTTGGATAAAAGGGCATTTGTTTATAAACATGATACAACAGAAAACATTGTGACGTTAAATATGATACTGTACAATGAAATGCTGAAAGGGTGTGTGTGCAACCTGTTTGAGGGCTGTTGCGGTAGTCCAATGGTATACAGTCAAACCTGTGTTAGTGGTCACCTCTATTAAGCAGCCAACCTGTATTAAGCAGCCAGTTTCAAGATTCCCAATATGTTGTTTTACTATATATTTGACCTCTATTAAGCAGCCACCTGTGCTAAGCAACCACTTTCTGTGATTCCTTGGCTGGCTGCTTAAGACAGGTTTGACTGTAGTGGTCACAGTTTTAGAGTTGATAGCAGTAGCGGTGCAGGATGCCTGGCACATGCCGATATAATTAATATTCACAACAGCGCTATTTGATCAGTGTGGCGGACGTACGGTCTCCCAGTCTCCCCAATGCTTATAGCTACAGTTGTCATCATATTAAACTTGTCATCGTAGTGACACATTGCAGACGGCTCCAATCAACACTAACAGTGCACTATTCATAGTGATAGAGCGGTATACATCGGGCTCTATCAACACTAACAGTGCACTATTCATAGTGATAGAGCGGTATACATCTGGCTCTATCAACACTAACAGTGCACTATTCATAGTGATAGAGCGGTATACATCGGGCTCTATCAACACTAACAGTGCACTATTCATAGTGATAGAGCGGTATACATCGGGCTCTATCAACACTAACAGTGCACTATTCATAGAGTGGTATACATCGGGCTCTATCAACACTAACAGTGCACTATCCATAGTGATAGAGCGGTATACATCGGGCTCTATCAACACTAACAGTGCCCTATTCATAGAGCGGTATACATCGGGCTCTATCAACACTAACAGTGTACTATCCATAGTGATAGAGCGGTATACATCGGGCTCTATCAACACTAACAGTGCACTATTCATAGAGCGGTATACATCGGGCTCTATCAACACTAACAGTGCACTATTCATAGAGCGGTATACATCGGGCTCTATCAACACTAACAGTGCACTCTTCATAGTGATAGAGCGGTATACATCGGGCTCTATCAACTCTAACAGTGCACTATTCATAGTTATAGAGCGGTACACATCGGGCTCCATCAACACTAACAGTGCACTATTCATAGTGATAGAGCGGTATACATCGGGCTCTATGAACAATAACAGTGCACTATCCATAGTTATAGAGCGGTATACATCGGGCTCTATCAACACTAACAGTGCACTATTCATAGTGATAGAGCGGTATACATCGGGCTCTATCAACACTAACAGTGCACTATTCATAGTGATAGAGCGGTATACATCGGGCTCTATCAACACTAACAGTGCACTATTCATAGTGATAGAGCGGTATACATCGGGCTCTATCAACACTAACAGTGCACTATTCATAGTGATAGAGCGGTATACATCGGGCTCTATCAACACTAACAGTGCACTGTTCATAGTGACAGAGCGGTATACATCGGGCTCTATCCACACTAACAGTGCACTATTCATAGTGATAGAGCGGTATACATCGGGCTCTATCAACACTAACAGTGCACTATTCATAGTTATAGAGCGGTATACATCGGGCTCTATCAACACTAACAGTGCTCTATTCATAGTTATAGAGCGGTATACATCGGGCTCTATCAACACTAACAGTGCACTATTAATAGTAATAGAGCGGTATACATCGGGCGTTATCAACACAAACAGTGCACTATTCATAGTGATAGAGCGGTATACATCGTGCTCTATCAACACTAACAGTGCACTTTTCATAGTGATAGAGCGGTATACATCGGGCTCTATCAACACTAACAGTGCACTATTCATAGTGACAGAGCGGTATACATCGGGCTCTATCTACACTAACAGTGCACTATTCATAGTGATAGTGCGGTATACATCGGGCTCTATCAACACTAACAGTGCACTATTCATAGTGATAGAGCGGTATACATCGGGCTCTATCAACACTAACAGTGCACTATTCATAGTGATAGAGCGGTATACATCGGACTCTATCAACACTAACAGTGCACTATTCATAGTGATAGTGCGGTATACATCGGGCTCTATCAACACTAACAGTGCACTATTCATAGTGATAGAGCGGTATACATCGGGCTCTATCAACACTAACAGTGCACTATTCATAGTTATAGAGCGGTATACATCGGGCTCTATCAACACTAACAGTGCACTCTTCATAGTGATAGAGCGGTATACTAGTACTGCGACGTCGAGGTGCAGGTTGGAAGCATTGACTTATATCTATATAATTATCAGACATTCATTGTTTATAATATATTCAATAAAGTAACAACCTTTACATCTTCTTTGCCTTCGTACACACTGGCATTTTCTGAATACGTCTTGCATATCTCAGCCAACTTCACTCGAGACGGCAGTTTTTGTCCCTTGTTCTTCTGGATTACCAGATGCGCCACCTACAATACAGAATTTAATGACACGCTTGATTTATTTAAAGCGACACTACATCAATGAAGTTTCTGTAGAATGTAATTTCCTATTATATGGTAGAATTTCCCCCCCCCACATATTTGCCTCAAAAACTGAGTATTTCAACTAATAAACAAACATCGTATACGCGATTTGTTTACATAACAAATAATGTAAATATGGCCGACATCCATGTGTAATACAATGCGTGTATCCTCAATAACACGATATATGGTACATATTTAGCGTTATATGAAACCCTACTTTCAATTTTGAAAGTTTGTAGACCACAAAATACTCTGTTTATTGATTCAATGTTAGTGTTCGAAAATATTCGTAATACATTGTAATAGCAATGCATTTATACGTGAAAAAATGCATTTTATTTGCTTGTTGCTATGTAATGTCGCTTTAAAACATAATAGTAACAACAACAACAACATTTAAACAATAGCCAATGACAGGCATTGCATCTTTTAACTGTAGACATTCCAGATAGCTCTATGCGATTTGTTTGCTTGAGTGTATTATAGAATGATTTTATTTAACCGAATGAACATGCAATATTATCACGAGTGATGCTAGCAACAAGTGATAATGATATCTTTCTATGTCCCGCTCTGTTACAAATCATAAATGTGCCTGCGTTGTCCCGCTCTGTTACAAATCATAAATGTGCCTGCGTTGTCCCGCTCTGTTACAAATCATAAATGTGCCTGCGTTCTACCGCTCTGTTACAAATCATAACTGTGCCTGCGTTGTCCCGCTCTGTTACAAATCATAAATGTGCCTGCGTTGTCCCACTCTGTTACAAATCATAAATGTGCCTGCGTTGTCCCACTCAGTTACAAATCATAAATGTGCCTGCGTTGTCCCGCTCTGTAGCTCTGTTACAAATCATAAATGTGCCTGCGTTGTCCCGCTCTGTTACAAATCATAACTGTGCCTGCGTTCTACCGCTCTGTTACAAATCATAAATGTGCCTGCGTTCTCCCGATCTGTTACAAATCATAACTGTGCCTGCGTTCTACCGCTCTGTTACAAATCATAAATGTGCCTGCGTTCTACCGCTCTGTTACAAATCATAAATGTGCCTGCGTTGTCCAGTTCTGTTACAAATCATAACTGTGCCTGCGTTCTCCCGATCTGTTACAAATCATAAATGTGCCTGTGTTCTACCGCTCTGTTACATATCATAAATGTGCCTGCGTTCTACCGCTCTGCTACAAATCATAAATGTGCCTGCGTTCTACCGCTCTGTTACATAACATAACTGTGCCTGCGTTGTCCCGCTCTGTTACAAATCATAAATGTGTCTGTGTTCTACCGCTCTGTTACATATCATAACTGTGCCTGCGTTGTCCCGCTCTGTTACAAATCATAAATGTGCCTGCGTTCTACCGCTCTGTTACATATCATAAATGTGCCTGCGTTGTTCCGTTCTACCGCTCTTTTACAAATCATAGCTGTGCCTGCGTTGTCTCGCTCTGTAGCTCTGTTACAAATCATAAATGTGCCTGCGTTGTTCCGCTCTGTAGCTCTGTTACAAATCGTAAATGTGACTGCGTTGTCCCGCTCTGTCACAAATCATTAATGAGCCTGCATAAATCACATTTTTTATGTTATATTAAAATAAAATTGCTGGCACAATAATGGACACCGCTTGCAGGGCAACAGCCATCCAGCATGTTAGCAGGTAGGAAGGTCGTGGATCTATCGGGGTCCCCACCCAGACCTTATAGGAGGAAACCATCAGCACAATAATGGACACCGCATGCAGGGCAACAGCTATCCAGCATGGCACAATATTGGACACCGCTTGCAGGGCAACAGCCATCCAGCATGGCACAATAATGGACACCGCTTGCAGGGCAACAGCCATCCAGCATGGCACAATAATGGACACCGCTTGCAGGGCAACAGCTATCCAGTATGTTAGCAGGCAGGAAGGTCGTGGATCTATCGGGGTCCCACCCAGACCTTATAAGAGGAAACCATCAACAAGATTCATGTTATTCATAAAATGTGGTGAAAGAATTTTGAAAATCACTGCAAATAAAGTTATGACAAGTCAACTAGAATATGATGGCGATAGCCATCTTGGATTGGAGCACGCGTTTATAGCCTTTCCAATTCGTGTATCATCGTTCTTTGTGTTGTATGCAACGGTATTGAATCGGGGATACTCGGCAATCTACGTCGGCTACTAAATGGCGATGTTTCCTTGGTCAATTATGCCGTGCACGTGTTTTGTCTCATGAACACATGTCAATGTCTTGTTCTGTATCCAATCGTTTTGTTTGTTGTATTTGTATGAATGAAAGATTGTATGAATATTAATGAAAGCTATGCATGCATTGGTTACTAATAAATCATCTTTGCACTATGATACATCCCGCCCGTGGTCAGAACCCAGAGAAACTCCTACGTGTGAAGTCATAACTGTATAGAGAATATTTACTTTAGAAACTTTACCTTTCAATATATATTGAAAGCATATTTCATTACGACACTGTCGCTTTTCCCATGTATACAGAATAAAGAAATATATAACGAACGATCCTACGCCAGGGTGGCCCCCGTCACATATGTTCAATATTAGTTTTGGCTGAACACTGTTTTTGTATGATGGAAAACGATGTTACCATGCTACATGGTTAAAGCGACATTATAACGGAGTAACGGATAATATGATTTCCTATGACTGTGTGTTTAAAAGATTCCAAATATTTGCACAGAAACGAAAAAGAATCAAATATATATATAGCACCGTCATATTCGCAAATTGTTTATCAACAAACATAATTATGTAAACAATGCTTAATGCGCATGTGTGACGAAACAACGGATGGTGACATGGCTGTCTTAGATGTTTGTTCTGATTTGTGATTGAGGTCGATACATTCCAAATCTACACAGGGCGGTGACGAACTGATTCAGGAAAGTCGCATTTTCACTTCGTCAGATTGCCAAAACACACTGATTACTGAATGAAAATAATAATAATAATAATCGTAGAATGTGTTGTAACATTGTTACATGTTAGTAAAATTTTATAATATTTTTATTCTATACAATATAGTGTCTCTTTAAATATAGCTAGTAGTATTATATACATACCTGTGTATCAAATACATTTTCCTGTCTTATTCCAAACTGGTAGAATAGAGCTGCACTATCCCCCGAACATGACTGGATCACCTGAAATGACATGGTACACAATGTACAAAATGCGAATCAACGACACATTAGAAATAATAAGTGTAACAATAAAAGTATTTCAAACTAAGTCAAGTACTTCCACACACATCATGTACTTCTACATACATCAAGTACTTCCACACACATCATGTACTTCCACACACATCAAGTACTTCTACATACATCAAGTACTTCCACACACATCAAGTACTTCCACATACATCAAGTACTTCCACATACATCAAGTACTTCCACACACAGCAAGTACTTCCATGCACATCAAGTACTTCCACATACAGCAAGTACTTCCACACACGTCAAGTACTTCCACATACATCAAGTACTTCCACATACGTCAAGTACTTCCACACATGTCAAGTACTTCCATATATGTCAAGTACTTCCACACACATCAAGTACTTCCACATACATCAAGTACTTCCATATATGTCAAGTACTTCCACATATGTCAAGTACTTCCACATATGTCAAGTACTTCCACACACATCAAGTACTTCCACACACATCAAGTACTTCCATATACATCAAGTACTTCCATACACATCAAGTACTTCCACACACATCAAGTGCCTCCACATACATCAAGTACCTCCACACACATCAAGTACTTCCATACACATCAATTACTTCCACACACATCAAATACTTCCACACACATCAAATACTTCCACACACATCAAGTACTTCCACACACATCAAGTACTTCCATATACACCAAGTACTTCCACATATGTCAAGTACTTCCATATATGTCAAATACTTCCACATACATCAAGTACTTCCATATACACCAAGTACTTCCACATATGTCAAGTACTTCCATATATGTCAAGTACTTCCACATACACCAAGTACTTCCACATATGTCAAGTACTTCCATATATGTCAAGTACTTCCACACACGTCAAGTACTTCCACATATGTCAAGTACTTCCACATATGTCAAGTACTTCCACATATGTCAAGTACTTCCACATATGTCAAGTACTTCCAGATACGTCAAGTACTTCCACATATGTCAAGTACTTCCACATACGTCAAGTACTTCCACATACGTCAAGTACTTCCACATACATCAATACTTCCACATACGTCAAGTACTTCCACATATGTCAAGTACTTCCACATACATCAAGTACTTCCACATACATCAAGTACTTCCAATTCCATATATGTCAAGTACTTCCACATACGTCAAGTACTTCCACATACGTCAAGTACTTCCACACATGTCAAGTACTTCCAATTCCATATATGTCAAGTACTTCCAATTCCATATATGTCAAGTACTTCCAATTCCATATATGTCAAGTACTTCCAATTCCACATATGTCAAGTACTTCCATATATGTCAAGTACTTCCACATATGTCAAGTACTTCTACATATGTCAAGTACTTCTACATATGTCAAGTACTTCCACATATGTCAAGTACTTCTACATATGGCAAGTACTTCCAATTCCATATATGTCAAGTACTTCCACATACATCAAGTACTTCCACATATGTCAAGTACTTCTACATATGGCAAGTACTTCCAATTCCATATATGTCAAGTACTTCCAATTCCATATATGTCAAGTACTTCCACATATGTCAAGTACTTCCACATATGTCAAATACTTCCACATATGTAAAGTACTTCCACATACGTCAAGTACTTCCACATACGTCAAGTGTGGCTCATTCAATGAAGTCACTGCACTGAATGGTTTAACCAGCTTTGCAAACAAAGAGGTTGGTGGTGTGTGTGTTTTACGTTTATTTATCTTCGTTACCGGTTGCCCATATGAGCGATGCCTCCTGAAGAGATTAGTCATTTTAGATATTTGGAGGACAGTGCAATGATACAGGCAGAGACGCATTCCAGGATATCCTATTGTTCTTTTACCTTGGTTTATAGTCCCATCTGAAAGACTGTTAATTAAATTAGGATCAGACGGGGGATCGAACCTGTGAGAGGTTGGTGGTAAGCATCAAATGACCTATAAGTTTTGCGGGAAGAGGATGATTAAAAATCAATGTACATGTACCACTAATATTTTACTAGCCTGGGTTCCAGTCTGTCGATTTTTCACTTTTTAACTTCTGGCCAAATGACATGATCAGAAGCTCAATACGGCCCAATTAATAGTCTTGGTGTTAAATTATATTTATTTGACTGACCAGGCAAAATATATCGATGCCTGTTCCCAGGCTAATATTTTACGTGTTCACTCAATAAACTACCGAAATAATATATTGCATTTTAGGATGGATGTGTGATGGATGTAAGATGGATGTAAGACGGATGTGTGATGGATGTAAGATGGATGGAGGATGTATGTGTTATGGATGTAAGATGGATGTCATCAGGGCTGTACATATATTTTTCACGGCCACTTGTCCAGGACAAGTGACTTTCAAAAAGCCACTTGTCCTGACCAGGATGCCACTTGTCCAATAATATTTTGCCAAAACAGCAATTAAAAATGTGATATCATATGTATCTTTACGTATAGGCTAGTTGAGACAAGATCATGATTAAGATGATTTAATTCAGTGTTTACTCTTATTTACATAAATTATCTAAATAAATAAAGAATCATTATTACACACAAACTAATAATAATTATTTACAACACCGTTCACACACATTTCTTAACACTTATGCCCGTGGACATGACGACCGCCTTTGTCACAGGCAAGCCAGTGCCTGGTGGCCTTCTCAGCATCAAAGTCTTGCAGAGAAGGCCCAGTTCTCTTCAGTTCACTTAATGGCACTCGGACTGGTCCTTAATAGTCTGGCGTACACCTCACTAACAGGCACCTCACTGCTTTGCCGCTGTTGCCTCATAAGCACCTTCAACTGCATATACTCTGTCTGAATCTGGCTGTGACGAGCCTCAGGGAACACAGCCATCATATGGTTCAGGATGTCCTGTAGATCTTCTTTTCCGTGGCTGGCCAGCTGATGTCGCTCACTTGGGATGGACCTGTAGTCCAGGGCCTGGAAGGACGTTGGTGGTTTCTCGTTGAAGTTCTGGAACCTGCAAATATACATGCATATCACTACATAATTATGAATTCAAAATGGAATCATCAGCGAGTGTACTCAATCAATACTCAGTCTGTTCTTTTTACCATCCCCACTTTCATCTTCACTTTTCCGTTTAGAACTAAAGAATTTAAGTAAACTCATATTGATCTTAACACGGCAGCGCAGTTTAATAGAATAATTAATATGGACGAAATGTGCAGAGTCCGATAGTTATTTACAGTATATTTCTATATAAAATTGAGTAAATCATATCGGTTGGCTGATCTTGAACTTTAATTGCTCTAATTATATCATGAAATTAAAAAACACAACTTACCTCTTTAAAAATAGTGACATTTTCTGCGCCTTTGCAAAAAAGGCAGAATTGAGGCATGTATCGGCGAATATCAATCAGTGTTTGCAGTCTATAATGGTAATCAGGCCACATTAATTGCCCACGTTTGTAGTACGCGTCCATCATAACAAATCAACACAATCAGGCCTCATTTATCTATTATGTATGTCCACACTTATTCTTTAAATTAGCGAGTGTTTTCACAGTTCATCGCATTGTTTACATTCGCAATCGGCATATGTGTGATCACGTGATCTCACAACACGCGTACACGGTGTTTCGTTGGATTTCTTCCGAGGTAATTCATCCGGTTTTTTTTGGCGAAAGTAAATAGAGCCGGGTTTTTTATATATAGATTTTCTGTTTTTTTTTAGATTTTCTGTCAAAAAAGATGATTATGATTTTTGAAATGGGCACTTGTCCGGGACTAACGTTTTGAAATTAGCCACTTGTCCGTCATAATTTTCGACTTGTCCCGGGCATCGGGCGATAGGATTTGTACAGCCCTAACATGATGTGTGATGGATGTGTGATGGATGGAGGATGGATGTGTGATGGATGGATGTGTGATGGATGGAGGATGGATGTGTGTTGGATGGAGGATGGATGTGTGATGGATGTGTGATGGATGGAGGATGGATGTGTGTTGGATGGAGGATGGATGTGTGATGGATGGAGGATGGATGTAGGATGGATGTGTGATGGATGGAGGATGGATGTGTGTTGGATGGAGGATGGATGTGTGATGGATGGAGGATGGATGTGTGTTGGATGGAGGATGGATGTGTGATGGATGTGTGATGGATGTGTGATGGATGAAGGATGGATGGAGGATGGATGTGTGATGGATGGAGGATGGATGGAGGATGGGTGTATGATGATTCAGGCTTTCCTATCTGTCCGTGTTTTCTCAATTAAACATGGTAGCAATACCGATCCTGCAAAATAAGCTAGTAATTTCTGATATCTTCTTACCTTTACTATTTTCGTAGATTTCAGAACGATATCGAGTCCGGTATCCTTGAAAAAGTTTTTATCTTGGTCATGTTCATTGAGCATGACATCAAATAAGTAGACATTTCCATCTAATGTCCCTATCTGCAGCAGTGTTAGAGGCCCATCTTTACCCAGCTGGATCCCTTCTGAATCCAAGGCGATTAGTTGCTCTTTTTGAAGCGTTCTCACTGCTGCTCGGCATTCTTCTTTGTTTGTCGGGGAGAATACCTGTACGTGTGGTGAAGATGCCATACTTCTATTTCGGTTAATAGATTATTTGTCTCTGTAAAGCAAAATTTGGATTGGCAAGGAGGTCAATCAAGAATGCATCTATCTAGGCCTACCGGTATATCAAAATAACTAAATTCATATTTCAAACTTTAATTAAGAATCTATCTATCTATCTATCTATCTATCTATCTATCTATCTATCTATCTATCTATCTATCTATCTATCTATCTATCTATCTATCTATCTATCTATCTATCTATCTATCTATCTATCTATCTATCTATCTATCTATCTATCTATCTATCTATCTATCTATCTATCTATCTATCTCTATCTATCTATCTATCTATCTATCTATCTATCTATCTATCTATCTATCTATCTATCTATCTATCTATCTATCTATCTATCTATCTATCTATCTATCTATCTATCTATCTATCTATCTATCTATCTATCTATCTATCTATCTATCTATCTATCTATCTATCTATCTATCTATCTATCTATCTATCTATCTATCTATCTATCTATCTATCTATCTATCTATCTATCTATCTATCTATCTATCTATCTATCTATCTATCTATATATCTATCTATCTATCTATCTATCTATCTATCTATCTATCTATCTATCTATCTTCTATCTATCTATCTATCTATCTATCTATCTATCTATCTATCTATCTATCTATCTATCTATCTATCTATCTATCTATCTATCTATCTATCTATCTATCTATCTATCTATCTATCTATCTATCTATCTATCTATCTATCTATCTATCTATCTATCTATCTATCTATCTATCTATCTCTATCTATCTATCTATCTATCTATCTATCTATCTATCTATCTATCTATCTATCTATCTATCTATCTATCTATCTATCTATATCTATCTATCTATCTATCTATCTATCTATCTATCTATCTATCTTATCTATCTATCTATCTATCTATCTATCTATCTATCTATCTATATCTATCTATCTATCTATCTATCTATCTATCTATCTATCTATCTATCTATCTATCTATCTATCTATCTATCTATCTATCTATCTATCTATCTATCTATCTATCTATCTATGCCTACCGATATATCGAAATAAATAGATTCAGATTTCAACAATTATTGATCATAATTTTACTAAATGTGCGACACTCATATATTAGATGAATACACAGCCATGTTTTAATTGAACAGTCACCACCTGTCAATCAAACGTATTGATTATCCAATCAGCTATCATTATTTAACACACCCTCAAGCAATGCTTATCAATGTGAACAGGCGTTGATACAGTTTGCCTTGTCCGTCATATAAATATATTTATTTAACACTCAAACCTTTAAAGCAGCATTACATCGTAATAAAGGATGTTTTGAGTAAAATATAAACACTAATGTGTGTGTGTTTACAGAAATCGAAATAGTCGCTCAGAAACGATATAATTCCAATAAATTTAAACCGTCGTATACGCGAATTTGTTTATCAACACACGAAATGTAAACACACACAGCGCGCATGCGTGAAACAACAGAGGATGTAGAAAACAACGTATATATTTTGAACATGAAAGACTATCTATCTATTGTCCCTAAAACTAAACGACTTAGCTAACAGAGGTATGAATCAACATATCAAGTAATTTAATTAAAAAAGACAACGTGGGACAAATGGGGACGATGCATTCCGAATGCAAACAAGTGCGGACGATGCGTTCCGGTGTCATATAGAATATTGACCCCCCTCAAAATAATGACCCGCGGGTCATTATTCAGCCATAGAATATTGACCCCCCTTGCGGAAAAATGACCCCCCTTGCAAATAACAATATATAGTGGGCTCATATGGGCAACCAGTAGTGACGATAAATAATTGAAAAACACAGTCACACTATGGATGCTTCTACAGCAGAAATTGATGTATATTTCTTTAACAAATTTAATTAATATGTTATCCACTTATTATAGCAAACTATTCTTTTCATGTTTATTCATATTCTCTTAATCTTTCCAGAAAATGTGCACACTTATGTAATATGTTGTTAACAATTGTAATTCTGACTATTGTGGATCATATTAAGCCTTATCTTCTTTGCCACAGGTGTGAAAAGCAATAAAACCTTATTTTTATGGAACTGCAACCAACAGTGACACTTCCTGTGTGCCCAATACACTGGTTACATGTTTTATATCATTCATAAAAAGTAATATTTCAATATTGTATGAGCAAGGACAGACAGCATTCTACTTTATAACGTGTGTGCGTGCCTCCCTATCTATTCAGTGCAAGAAACTGTTCCATGCATACATGTAGAATGTGACTCCCATAATGTAGATTATCTGATTGAGGGTAGGTCACTTTTCCATGCCATAGAATAATGACCCCCCTATATGTATGTAGATTATCCGAGTGAAGGCAGGTCAAACTTCCAATGCCATAGAATAATGTCCCCCTATAATTATGTAAACTATATGAGTGAGGGGGGTCACTTTTAGATGCCATAGAATAATGACCTACCTGTGTGTAAATTATACGAATGAGGTGGGTCACTTTTCCATGCCATAGAATAATGACTCCCTATATTTACACTGTACGAGTGAGTGAGGGGGTCACTTTTCCATGCCATAGAATAATGACCCCCCTGTGTGTAAACTATATGAGTGAGTGGGTCGCTTTTTCATGCCATAAAATAATGACCCCATTATGTTTACACAGTACGAGTGACGGCGGGTCACTTTTCCATGCCATAGAATAATGACCCCCCTATGTTTACACAGTACGAGTGACGGTGGGTCACTTTTCCATGCCATAGAATAATGACCCCCCTGTGTGTAAACTATATGAGTGAGTGGGTCACTTTTCCATGCCATAAAATAATGACCCCCTATGTTTAAACTGTACAAGTGAGGGGTCACTTTTCCATGTCATAGAATAATGACCCCCCTATGTTTACACAGTACGAGTGATGGCGGGTCACTTTTCCATGCCATAGAATAATGACCCCCCTATGTTTACACAGTACGAGTGACGGTGGGTCACTTTTCCATGCCATATAATAATGACCCCCCCCTATGCTTAAACTGTACAAGTGAGGGGTCACTTTTCGATGTCATAGAATAATGACCCCCCTATGTTTAAACTGTACAAGTGAGGGGTCACTTTTCGATGTCATAGAATAATGACCCCCCTGTGTGTAAACTATATGAGTCAGAGAGTCACTTTTCCATGCCATAAAATAATGACCCCCCTATGTTTACACAGTACGAGTGACGGCGGGTCACCTTTCCATGCCATAGAATAATGACCCCCATGTGTGTAAACTATATAAGTGAGGGGGTTACTTGTCCATGCCATAGACAGATGGATCTGTAGTCCAGTGGTAACACGCTGGACTGGTAATCCAGGGATCGCAGGTTCGATCCCCCGTCTGACCCTAATAAAATTAACAGTCTTTCAGATGGGACGTTAAACCGAGGTCTCGTGTCGGTGCTTTACACTGTGCACATAAAAGAACCAGAGGAGACTCTGGAATGGGTCTCTCTCTGTATCATTGCACTATCCTCCAAAATCTAAAATAACTAATCTCTTCAGGAGGCGTCGCTCATATGGGCAACCGGTAGCGACGATAAATAAACGTAAAACACACACGTCCATGCCATAGAAATATGACCTCCCATATGTTTAAACTGTACAAGTGAGGGGGGGGTCACTTTTCCATGCCATAGAATAATGACCCCCTGTATGTAAACTATAGGAGTGAGTGGGTCACTTTTCCATGCCATAGAATAATGACCCCCCTATGTTTACACAGTACGAGTGACGGTGGGTCACTTTTCCATGCCATAGAATAATGACCCCCTGTGTGTAAACTATATGAGTCAGAGGGTCACTTTTCCATGCCATAGAATAATCACCCACATAATAATATGTGTAGATTATATGAGTGGAAGGGTGTCACTATCCATATCACAGAATAATCACCCACATATGTGTAGATTATATGAGTGGGAGGGTGTCACTATCCATATCACAGAATAATCACCCACATATGTGTAGATTATATGAGTGGGATGGTGTCACTATCCATATCACAGAATAATCACCCACATATGTGTAGATTATATGAGTGGGAGGGTGTCACTATCCATATCACAGAATAATCACCCACATATGTGTAGATTATATGAGTGGGAGGGGCTCACTATCCATATCATATGATAATCACCTCCATATGTTTAGATTATATGAGTGGGAGGGTGTCCCCCATCACTCATATAGTTAATATATAGGGGGTCATTATTATATGGCATGGAAATGTGACCCCCTTCACTCATATAGTTAATATACAGGGGGGGTCATTATTCTATGGCATGGAAATGTGACCCCCTTTACTCATATAGTTAATATACGGGGGGGGTCATTATTCTATGGCATGGAAATGTGACCCCCTTCACTCATATAGTTAATATACAGGGGGGTCATTATTCTACGGCATGGAAAAGTGACCCCCTTCACTCATTTAGTTAATATACAGGAGGGTCATTATTCTATGGCATGGAAAAGTGACCCCCCTTTACTAATGTTAGTTAATATACAGGGGGTCCATATTCTATGGCATGGAAAAGTGACCCCCTTCACTCATATAGTTAATATACAGGGGGGTCATTATTCTACGGCATGGAAAAGTGACCCCCTTAACTCATTTAGTTAATATACAGGGGGGTCATTATTCTATGGCATGGAAAATTGACTCCCCCTTCACTCATATAGTTAATATACAGGGGGGTCATTATTCTATGGCATGGAAAAGTGACCCCCTTCACTCATATAGTTAATATACAGGGGGTCATTATTCTATGGCATGGAAAAGTGACCCCCCTTCACTCATATAGTTAATATACAGGGGGGGCATTATTCTATGGCATGGAAAAGTGACCCCCCCCCCCCACTCATATAGTTAATATACAGGGGGGTCATTATTCTATGGCATGGAAAAGTGACCCCCCTCACTCATATAGTTAATATACAGGGGGGTCATTATTCTATGGCATGGAAAAGTGACCCCCCCCCTTCACTCATATAGTTAATATACAGGGGGGTCATTATTCTATGGCATGAAAAATTGACCCCCTTTACTCATTTAGTTAATATACAGGGGGGTCATTATTCTATGGCATGGAAAAGTGACCCCCCTTTACTAATGTTAGTTAATATACAGGGGGTCCATATTCTACGGCATGGAAAAGTGACCCACCTTCACTCATATAGTTAATATACAGGGGGGTCATTATTATATGGCATGGAAAAGTGACCCCCTTCACTCATATATTTAATATACAGGGGGGGTCATTATTATATGGCATGGAAAAGTGACCCCCTTCACTCATATAGTTAATATACAGGGGGTCATTATTCTACGGCATGGAAAAGTGACCCACCTTCACTCATATAGTTAATATACAGGAGGTCATTATTCTATGGCATGGAAAAGTGACCCCCCTTCACTCATATAGTTAATATACAGGGGGGGGCATTATTCTATGGCATGTAAAAGTGACCCCCCCCATCACTCATATAGTTAATATTCAGGAGGGTCATTATTCTATATAGCATGGAAAAGTGCTTCACTCATATAGTTAATATACAGGGGGGGGCATTATTCTATGGCATGGAAAATTGACCGACCTCACTCATATAGTTAATATACAGGGGGGTCATTATTCTATGACATGGAAAAGTGACCACTCTCACTCTTACTGTGTAAACATAGGGGGGTCATTATTCTATGGCATGGAAGTTTCTTGCACTGGGAGGCACACGTTATCTGTCCTTGCTCATACAATAATAAAATATGTGTGTGTGTGTGTGTTTACGTTTATTTATCGTCGCTACCGGTTGCCCATATGAGCGACGCCTCCCGAAAAGATTAGTTATTTTACATTTTGGAGGATAGTGCATGATACAGACAGAGACCCATTCCAGAATCTCCTCTGGTTCTTTTACGTGCACGGTGTAAAGCACCGACACAAGACCTCGGTTTAACGTCCCATCTGAAAGACTGTTAATTTTATTAGGGTCAGACGGGGGATCGAACCTGCGATCCCTGGATTACCAGTCCAGCGTGTTACCACTGGACTACATATCCATCTGTAACTAAAATATAAAATATTATGTATTATGAATGATATAAAACATGTAACACAGGAAGTGTCACAGTTGATTGCAGTGCTCCAACAATAAGGTTTTATTGCTTTATTATTTATATTGTTCTTCAAATAAAACACAACTTTAAGCTGCGTGCATGTATACTTTGCAAACAATTGCCACAAACATATGCCATAGCAGGTCACATTTCCATACTAGGACACGGGTTCTGTCAGCAACAAAAAAAATCTTCGATGGGAGAGTTTTAACAGTGAATAACATTATCAATAAAATGTGTTTCCAATAACGTGTAGGTTTATTCGGCAAAAATGTACGTCAAAAAGAGATTTCAGAGAATTTTTCAATTTGTTTGGAAAATTTCTCAAGCGGCGCAGTTCGCGTTCTGATTGGATTATGATTATTCATCATATAAAAAACAAGCACCTACTTACATTCTAATAATCCAATCAGAACGCTACGTTTCAAGGTATACATGCAAAGTATACATGCACGCAGCTTAAAGTTGTGTTTTATTTGAAGAACAATATAAAGACTCGGGATAGGCGTTATATTCGGATAGATGTGTACAAAATTGTTTCAGATAGGCCATTTTACTGATCGATGCGAAATCTGACATCCTACAGAGTAGAATCCCTGTACTTAAATATATATACTAGTACCCCCAAACGTGCCGAATCCCTGTGTGCTACCCATACATAAAAATTGAATTTTTCTAATATCTTATTTCATACGATGTAATGCTTCTTTAATTGAGCTGTATTGAGTTTCTGATAATATCAATATTTTGCGAAATATACGACAAAACACACCTCTGACAATCTAGCAGAATTCTATTTTTCTGGGGACATGACCCAGGCCCCACCTCAATTTGGGCTACAGATCAATTCTAGCCAAGCTGTCTCCCTGTAGATAGATGTCGCACAAGAGTGTAGGACATAAGCAAAGGAAGGACAAAAGCCCCCCATTCAAATTCATGGTAGGACAAAAGCCCCCTCATAGAAAACCCAAGGGTGGACAAAAGCCCCCCTATTCACATTCAGGGTAGGACAAAAGCCCCCCTATCACTGACATTGTTTCCTAAGTATTGACAAGTAAGACATTGAGTGACATGTACCTTTTATATTGGCAAAACAAACATGAACAACATGAATGAAACATGAAACAAGCACATTAATATTTCAGCACACTATTAACCAAAGCACATGTACTTTCTATATGATGGCTATTTATGGTCTGAACAATCTCATGTGACTGATGTGATGTGACTCAAATCAATTCAAAACATGAATTAAACAAGCACATTAATCTCTTATATCTTGCATTAATATATCAGCACACTTATGGTCTGAACAAACTCATGTGACTAATGTGATGTGACGGGGCTCAAATCAAGATGTCATACACTGGGGACTATGTCGTAAGCAGTCAAATGTTATGTTCTATAATAAGGATGATTTCACCACACTGGGAACACACTGGGAACACAAGCGAATAAACTGTTCATAGTCGGATACATTCTCCAATCGCGAACATAAAACTGGCCTGTGATTTCTGTCCATCGCGGTATTGGCTGCACAACTTGCTGAGACGTTTCTGGTGGCTGACAGTCTCCTTCCGCTGACGTTTGGCTGACGGTTGGCCTGTCCGTACACGCTCGAGTTTGGTGTTAACTGCTGGACGGGACAATTGTGCATTTGGTCCGCGATTATCTGGCCCGGTTGCCCACGGCACGACTGCACGGTCTTCTTTATCTCTGACTTGAGTTTGGCAGCTTCAATGGCGAAGTGGTCTGCCTCGTGACAGTGTGTAACAGACGATGTGACGTCATTAGTCTGAAACAAATGTAAAACTAATATTAAAAAAAACGAAAAAAAAAAGTTAGCCCCCTGGATATTCCTGGATAGAACCAGTTACTCTTATTCTGGCTCTATAGAGATTGCTGGGTATAACAAGTTTGTGCCTCTGTAGCTATTGCTGGGTAGAACCAGTTACCAAAATTGAAGATCTGTATATATCGCTGCGTAGAAAAAGTTAGAATGTCGTGAAAAAATAATTAGATACTTACATTTAAATCGGTCACTACGGCACCTTTGCATTTCTGATTTCGAACATTCCCAACGTATGGATGATTTAGACTCCTTCTTCTTTGTATACATAAATCCATTGAAACACAACTTAACCTGGCCCTTGTTAGAGGTAAGAAACTCCATAATGGAACCTTATGAACCTCACCATGTTTACTGAACTTTATATACATTCTTTAATTAACACATTTAATGGCTGAGTTTACTTGAGTGAGATATCTCCTAATTATCAACTCAAAATTAAATTAGCCTGATTAACATGGTGAAAGAACATCAAAGAAACCAATTTAAAACCAATTATATGAGTGAGATATCTCCTAATTATCAACTCAAAATTAAATTAGCCTGATTAACATGTTGAAAGAACATCAAAGAAACCAATTTAAAACCAATTATAATAAAATTAGCATGATTACAGACATTAACCAATTATCCAATTATTCAAAACATCAGTTGACTAATCACATAATCACGAAGAAGATCAATGGGATTAGTTGATTAATCATGTTATACGATAGAGATCAATGGGATTAGGCATTGCATTTTGATAAATGGGGTGGGGGAGGGGCGGGGGGTTGTCCTACCCTGGATATGCATGGGGGGGCTTTTGTCCTCCCTTGGTTTTTCTATGGGGGGGCTTTTGTCCTACCCTGAATGTGCATGGGGGGGGGGCTTAATTTTGTCCTCCCTTGGGTTTTCTATGGGGGGGGCTTTTGTCCTACCCTGAATTTGAACGGGGGGGGGCTTTTGTCCTCCTGTGGCAAAAAAGATGGGGGGGCTTTTGTCCGGGGGGGGGGGGCTTCTGTCCGTATCCCGTCGCACAAACCTATCCAGTCTTCTTGCACAAATCGTACTTGGAAGTCGAATTCCGAACTGTGCATTATTGCAGCAATGATTTGCTCGATTGAAATGGCCAATCGACGATGAATGTTTCATTATAAATAAATATTTCGTGTGTCAAGCAACGAAACATGCCTCCCATCCTTACAGGCCAAACACCAAGAAACTGTATTACATCCTTAAGCATTCCAAGCAAGATTTCAAATCAATGCCACCCCTAAAGCATGAAAACAAATTCCATCACGAAGAAGCTGCTAAAGCCACAGCACTGAACAAACAGTTTCAGTCTGTCTTCAGCTCCAAATCCCCACTAAGACTTACCTCCATTTGTAAAATGAAAATTCAGGACACATATGGAAACCTGAATGGTAAATCCACGCCAAACATGAATGAGATCACAGTAAGCTCAAATGGCATAGAGAAACTTCTCAATAACTTGAACCCCCACAAGGCTAGTGGTCCTGACCTAATTAAGCCAATCATACTTAAAACCCTGTCTAAAGAACTCTCACCTATCCTTGAAGTCTTATTCCAAAAATCCCTCAACGAAGGATCACTGCCTGCCCAGTGGAAGTCAGCAAATGTTGCTCCCATTTACAAAAAAGGGGACAAGTCAAACCCCGCCAACTATAGGCCTATCTCACTGACATGTGTTCTATGCAAGGTACTAGAACATATAGTTTCCTCCTCGATAGCAAAACACTTCACAAACCACAGTATTCTGTACCATTTGCAGCATGGTTTTAGAGAAAAACGGTCATGCGTGACCCAATTAGTAATGCTAGTCAATGACTTGGTTACCTCTGTCTACAATAAGCATCAGGTAGACCTAATCCTATTAGACTTCAGTAAGGCTTTCGATAAGGTCAATCACGAGAAAGTACTACTAAAAATGCATGAATATGGAGTCAGAGGTCAAACATTAAGGTGGATTAAGAGTTTTCTAGATAATAGACTCCAGTCAGTTGTCCTTAATGGTACTAGTTCAGAGGCCATTCCGGTGTCCTCTGGAGTCCCACAGGGATCCGTACTTGGACCCCTGCTTTTCCTAGCCTACATAAACGACCTCCCACAAAACATCAGTTCCAAAGTCCGCATCTTTGCAGATGATACTGCAGTATATCTATCACTGACATCTGCAAATGAATCGGTCACACTCCAAAATGATCTTAAGAGATTAGAAGAGTGGGAGTTGGAGTGGGACATGGAATTTAACCCCTCCAAATGTCAAGTTATCCACGTCACCAGAAGGAAACATCCTATTCCCAGCAATTATAAACTCCATGGAGTCCTACTTGAGTCGGTCACCTCAGCCAAATACCTTGGCGTGGATATCTCAAATAACCTGTCGTGGGACACCCACATAAAAAGGTCAACAAAGAAAGCAAACCAAACATTAGGATTTCTACGTAGAAACCTCCAGGTCAAATCTGAACCCCTTAAGACCATGGCTTACCAGACATTAGTGAGACCCCAGCTTGAATATGGCTCCGAGATCTGGTCGCCCCATACCCAAACATTGATAGACCAAATTGAAGGTGTCCAGCGAAGAGCAGCCCGTTGGATAAAGGCTGACTTCTATCGTACCTCTAGTGTTACAGACATGCTACATTCCCTAAATCTACGCAGACTAGATCAACGGCGTATTGACAATAGGTTATCCCTTATGTATAAAATTCATAATGATCTTGTTGCTATTCCCATTGAAAATTACCTAGTTCCCCTCTCCCGTCCTACTCGCCATTGCCATTCCTTAAGCTATAGGTTAATTACAGCAACTACAGACTACTACAAGTTCTCCTTCTTTCCAAGAACAATCTATCATTGGAACCACCTCCCTCCTGACATTGTCCATCTCCCTACCATAGAGCAATTCAATACGGCAGTTTGCCATATTGAACATGCCAGTCCCTAGTTGTTCTGCGTAGCTGCTTTTAAACTTTTACCACAACTTATTTTCATACCTTTTTAAATTATACTTTTAACTACTCATACTTTTAACTTCTTAGCGGTTTTGACGCGCAACATGTCTACGTCCCCGCGAGGGGTTCGACATTAAAGGAAGATAGATAGATAGAACACACGTATTCGCTAAAAATGACTTAATATTCTGTTAAATTCCACTTCCGCGTTCTCAAACATCCATCTACCATAAATGAGTCTTGTTAACACATAAATGCCGTTCAATACGGTACCGTATATGCTTTATTAGCGGCGTGGAATGGGTACATTCACATTCAACTACACCATACTCCCAACACTCGTTGACCTGCACATGCTTTTCTCCATAGCTTGCATTTTTCGCTTAGGAAAAGGAATACCTTAGGAAAACACGTAACCATTTGTCCAGAACGATCTAGATAGCGACTGTATATATGTATACATGTATGTTCCATTAATGTTAAACACCTTGCGGGGACCTAGACATGTTTTCATGGGCATGCTTAGCCGACCTAAGTGGTTAACCAGTACTAAGCAATGTGTGTGAGGTGCCTTGCTCAATGACACTACATACGTGGCCTGACTGAGTATCGAACCCGGACCGTTCTATTCCATATCCGACGCTCTACCATTGGACAACGGACGCCACACTGTATGTATGACACGTGTATACCAAATACCCCAGTCACCAAAATAGCAGTATGGTATCAAATACCCCAGTCACCAATATAGCAGCATGGTACTAAATACCCCAGTCACCAATATAGCAGTATGGTATCAAATACCCCAGTCACCAATATAGCAGCATGGTACGAAATACCCCAGTCACCAATATAGCAGTATGGTACTAAATACCCCAGTCACCAATATAGCAGTATGGTACTAAATATCCCAGTCACCAATATAGCAGCATGGTACCAAATACCACAGTTACCAATATAGCAGCATGGTACTAAATACCCCAGATGCTTGAATCTTTCAGTGCGCTTTAAACATGTCTGTACTTCAAGGAATATAAATTCGTTTTCTTCGTCAGTGAGATTTTCGTTACTAAACAATAATTTGTTTGTATTAAGAGCAGTGGCGGCCGGTCCATGGGGAGTGGTTGGCTAATAGCCAGGGGCTCCGCCCCCCCCCCCCAGAAGACCAGAAGGAAAAAATAAATTAGGAGTTTTTTGAGGCCCCCTCTTGAAATGTGGGCCCCCAACTGCGCCTCAGGATGCACAATCTCATGTATACGAACTGAAAACAGTTTGCGCCAAATCTCTGTTCCGTACTTTTCCGGGTTTCCCACCGATAAACATATTTTATTAAACCGAAAGTACTAACACGATGTCAGTTGAAGAACCGGTTCAATAGGTTGTATCTCACTTTCCCAACATTTTGATTTTTGGTCTGTCTAGACTGTCTCACTTTCCCAACATTCAACTTTCACACCTTTGCCTTACCTGTGTGGAAAGTATACTGCTGGGCATAAAGTTGCGTTACACACATGTTTAATATTAATATATTACTTTCACCAAGTGATCAGTATATATCTGATACTTGATGATAGTTGATGATTGAATACTTGATTAATTAATAGTGTCAATAGTTTCAATTACAATTAGTGTTAATTACAGATATGTGATTACAGTGATTACAGTGACTATATTTCACATTACTTGGTTAATTGATTACAATTAGGTTTAACTACATGCAAGTGATTACAGTGAATACATTTCACATTACTGGATTAATTAATTACAATAAATGTGTGTACCATAATTACATGTAATTGTAACTCTACTCTGAAAGTGTATATATATTCCACCAAATATGTTGAACTGTACACTTGCATCATGGCAAACGCTCAAGTCGGAGTACGGTTTATAGAGAACAGTCGGGGATCTCAGACGCTGGTACACAATGAGTACATGTTCAGTTTGAAGACAAGAAGAGGCGACCGCAGCTACTGGAACTGTGTGAACCGGGATTGTACAGCGAAGATCAACACACAGAATGGGATTCCAACTAAGATCATGGTGAATCACAATCATCCACATGACCCTCTCGGAGTTACAGCGAAACAACTGATGAGCAACGTTCGGAAACGAGTGCGAGAGACCATTGAGCCGATACCTGCCATATACGACGATATGTTAGCCAATATATATAATTGTGTTATATGTCAGTGAAGTACAGTGTTGTTCTAATAGTTTTTTATTTTATTTCCTTATTAAAGAACCTACCTCAACCTAGCGTCACTTGGATATGTTATCATATGTATCACAGGGATTCGGCACGCTTGGGGGTACTATAGTATATATATATATAGCTTGGGGGTACTAGTATATATATATAAGTATATATACTAGTACCCTCAAACGTGCCGAATCCCTGTGCTCCCATCGGGCCGAATCATGTTTGGCCAGGTGTGTTTTGTGTCCGAGGGTGGGGGGGGGGGGGCATCATAATTATAGCCAGGGGGCCCGGAAGGCGTCCGGCCGCCACTGATTAAGAGGATGAAAAATTCGAGTAGATTGGAATAAGATGTATCTTTGATGGCGTTATCTATATATGGGTGAACCAACCGCTACAAACACCAACTACTTTAACCCAGCTTGGTTTTTACTTCATGGTAAAAGCATTAACAACGCCTACCATTAAAGGGAAATGATATAAACAAAAATGCCGGGATATATAGAGGATATTTGTTTGTTTTGAGTGAATATGGAATATATCTCACTGAAAATTGTCTTACTTCGAGGTGAGATATATTCCATATTCACTCAAAACAAACAAATTTTCTTTTTATTTTATGATAATTGGTGAAAAACAAACACAAAATGAAGAAATTAAAATAGCTGGCCGCCGTGTTTTTGCGCGGATGAATACATTAACGACTATACGTCGTGAGTCGAAAGAAACACAAATCTGCCGCCATCTTGAATATTGCAAAATTGGCTAATAAAAACTCAGTTTAATGGCTACAATATTGCAAAATTGGCTAATAAAAACTCAGTTTGGCGAAAATTATAAAAACGGCGAAAATCTGTAAAATATCCGAAAATTGGAAATTCCCCCGATACTATTTTTGGAAAATTACTCGGGTCAAGGTGAAATCGTGTCGCGCGTGACTAATATCTCAGACTGGAGAATCATACAAGTGTGTTGTTTGTTTATTTAATGGGGCGTAATGTTTGATTAGTGTGCAAACACGGGACACACTATGAATGCTTAATGGTAAAGCGTCTAGCCCGACAGACAACATCCTAAACGAATATATTAAAGCCACAAAAGACTCCCTATTACCAATATATAACCGCCTATTTAACTGTATCCTAGACTCAGGAACCGTACCAAGATCGTGGCTAGAAGGCTCTATAATTCCAATATATAAAAATAAAGGAGATCCTGGTGACACAGGATCATACAGACCAATTACAATACTATCATGCCTAGGTAAACTATTCACAGCTGTACTTAATCTTAGACTAACAAGCTATGTTGAAGACTCCCAATTATTAAATGAAAATCAGGCAGGGTTTAGAAACGGATACTCGTGTTCTGATCATATTTTTACATTACACTCCCTTGTTGAAATACTTAAGAAACGAAAACAGAAGCTATTCTGTTCCTTTATAGATTTTTCACAATGTTTTGATAAAATATGGCGTTTCGGTTTATGGCACAAGCTTTTGCAAAATTTTATTAATGGTAAGTTGTTCCAGGTTATATATAATATGTATCAGAATATAAAATCATGTGTAACCCATAATGGTAACCAATCGCCATTCTTCTCATCAGAAATCGGTGTCCGGCAGGGTGAAAACTTAAGCCCGATCCTCTTTTCTTTATATTTAAACGACCTACAGTCACATCTGGAAGCAAACGGTGCCGTTGGCATACAGCTTGAGGACACGTTCAGTGATGAAACTTGGCTTAAACTACTACTTCTGCTTTACGCAGACGACACCGTCATTGTTTCCAATAACCCTGTCGACTTTCAAAACTGCCTGAATCATTTTAATAATTACTGTGCCCAATGGAAATTAGTAGTAAACGCTAATAAAATTAATAGTAATTGTTTTTGGAGCTAGGAACCTTAATAACTTTGACTTTAAATTAGGTGACCAAAGTCTTGAAATCACAGACAATTACCACTACCTTGGTGTTACACTCTCTAGTAATGGATCTTTTTTGAAGGCTAGAAAACATGTTACCCAGCAGGCAAATAAAGCAATGCACTTTTTACTAAGTCTAATAATGCAGACTTACCGCCAGATTTAATTATTAAACTATTCGATCACACTGTAGTGCCCATACTAACATATGGATCAGAGGTATTTGGCTACGAAAATCTAGATTTACAAGAAAAAGTGCATAATTCATTTCTCAGGCGAATAACCAACGCCCGAAAAAGTACACCTAGGTATATGTTATTTGGAGAACTTGGTAGATACCCTATATATATTTTATGCTAATTGATGAAATACAGTGTTCTATCAGTGAGATATAATCCATATCTCATCGGTGAGATATGGATTATATCTCACTGCCGGACTACTTTTTTTATTATCTCCCTTCCCAATACACTATTTTTGCAGTATTACTCTCCCTTTAAATGCTTAGACAACAACAACAACAAACAACAAATCAACCGTCTGCTATTGAATAATAATATATAAACAATTAATAGCTCTAACAAAATTTAAATAAATAAAAAATGGAATCTAACAATATTGAGGATATGTACCTGGAATGTAAAATAATTTTATCATCCGATGTTGTTGTTTTTTTCACAAACTTGCACCGTGTCATTTAATTTTCACCGTTTACCTGGCTTCAATGACACTATTTACCTGTAGTATTGTTTTTGTTATGAAACAAATCAAAAGCGAAATACAACTGACAATGTCTCGAATTTTGTTACTGTAAATTGAAACATTAAATCCAAATTAAATTAAGGCCTGCTCTGGCTCTGTGCATCTAACAGTCGTGTAAAGCTGTGTAGCATAATTCTACAAAGGATTTGGGCAACAATGTAATGCCGCCTTGCTCTTAATTATCACCTGCTCAATATAATAAGCAGACAGACAGACAGACATATACTTTTATTCTCTCAGGTACATGTGTACAACATGAGGGTATATAACAGAAACAAATATTTAGCCACGTGGTGCTTCCGGGAATGACCTGAAATGAAAGCAGTTGTATAAACAATCATATCATGCATAATAATGTATAGAAATATGCTGGGGGATTCTTCTTCATGTATCCAAATTGTATATACAAATACAATATTATTCACGACATAGTTCCACTATTACGTCTAAATAAAGATAAATAGAGGATATTTGTTTGTTTTGAGTGAATATGGAATATATCTCACTGAAAATTGTCTCACTTCGAGGTGAGATATATTCCATATTCACTCAAAACAAACAAATTTTCTTTTTCCACAGGCATCCGGCTCATACCCTGGACCCCCAGGGTTACTACATCACAGGACTATGCTACAACCCAAAATACATCGTAGCAGGCCCGTAGCCACACCGAGGCAGCTCGGTTACAATTTCCAAAGAAAAAATATATAAATAAAATGCAAAAAGTATCCCTTTGCTGTATAACATGTTTATACTGCTATACCCCAACACTGTTATGCACCCGGACCCTCTAGATTTCCTCGGTTTAAATTGCCTCTGGTTGTGGCACTGTGTAGCATCAATCAAATACCATTTCTAGTGAGAAAAAAACAACACATTTCTGAAAAACAAGTTCTTTTTGATAATCTATATGCGCCGGATACCTGTGGCACTTTTCAGTGTGTTTTGCTTGCGTCAAATAACAATGAATTATACATAATGATCACACACATAAAGTATCGTCGCGAAGATATAGCTCGGGTACATGTCTACCTAGTTTCGTCATATATGTCAGTCAGAGTCCTTGTTGATGTATGGTGTTCCGTAAATAGGTCACAATAGGGTATGCACCTACTATGTCGCGCACCCACTGTGTCACACCCACTGTGGGTAACCATGGGCTTTGTTTTAGCAGTAACCAACGAGGTTGGTCCATATATAGCCTTTTCGAAAAATATAACCGACTAAATCATTTAACGTTAAAAATGAAAGTAGGACGTATTCCTGGAAATTTGCGTATCACATTCGGAAAATGACATTCATCTGAATGCAGGAGCGTAGCGATCTGCAGGTAATATTACTGGCATCTAAATATTAAATGTGCGTGTTTATGTGGCGCCGTTTTGCTATTTATTCAGTATTTATGCATATCCATAATTCTATATTTTGGGGAATATCCATACTTCTATTTTTGGATATCCATAAATCGATTATTGGATATCCATAATTCGATTTTGGGATATCCATAATTCCATTTGATTTTTGGATATCCATAATTCGATATAAATCTGCCAGTCCGGATGCACTGCATGTCACGGTGTAATGGGTGCTCACACGTTGAGTGTATATATGTATGCCAGTCCGGATGCACTGCATGTCACGGTGTAATGGATGCTCACCCGTTGAGTGTATATATGTCTGCAAACCCGAATGCACTGCATGTCACGGGATAATGGATGCTCACCCGTTGAGTGTATATATGTCTGCAAGCCCGAATGCACTGCATGTCACGGAATAATGGATGCTCACCCGTTGAGTGTATATATGTATGCAAGCCCGAATGCACTAGATTCTCTGTAGTCCAGTGGTTAACACGCTGGACTGGTACTCCATGGATAGCAGGTTCGATTACCCCGTTTTTGTTTTTATTTAACCATATTTTATTGCAAATCAATAGTACATATGTCTTACAGATACAATACATAGCATGAAAATTCAAATGGTTTGGGCCACACGTTTTAACAACATTAGACAACGGCCCGCACCAGATCCCCCCGTCTGACCATAATAAAATTAACGGTCTTTCAGATGGGACTTTAAACCGAGGTCTCGTATCGGTGCCTACACCGTGCACGTAAAAGAACCAGGGAGACTCTGGCAGTGATCTCTGACTGTATCATTGCACTATCCTCCAAAAATCTAAAATGACTTCGCTTCAGGAGGCGTCGCTCATATTGGCAACCGTTAGCGACGATAAATAAACGTAAGCACGCAATCACGAACGCACGCACGTACGTATGCACGATGGTGGCTCACCCGTTGAGGTTTGGCGTCTTAAATATGTGTGTTGTTGTTGCTGTTTGTTTGTTTGTTTGTTTGTTGTTATTGTTGGAATAAGGTTAAATGATGAAAGCGGCTGTGTACTAACATCTTATGTTTTCGTGAATTTTGATTCAAATTACAAAGCTTGGAATTTCGAGGCACTGTTGGCTAGTGAAATCAGCTATATCGTCATTCCTTAGAACATGTATTCACCCCACCTCCGAGTAACTTACTTCCGGCATGGGTGGGCTCCCTAATATAGCCACCAATCTCTCTCACACACGCTTGGGAATTTGACAAGTGGTTTTGGGTTTAAACACAAATTATAGGCTTGACACTATACATACAAACATATTAGGTCACACCCAAGCCTGTTAAAAATGACACTTATGTACTCTGCTTGTGACGGGGTGTCATTTTTAAATATGCATGGATATGACCTCAAATGTGTGTACGTATAGTGTCAAGCCCATGGTTTATCAAACAAAAATGTTTTGAAACCGAAACTATTTGTCCAGGCCCCAAGCGTCTGTGACCTCTCTTCTTCAATTACAATAGTCATACTTTACAGAGCAGTAGTATTGTTATCTAGACAAGTAGTAGTATGTTTATTTATCCTCGCTGCCGGCGAACCACCATATGGGCGAGCATTCTAAGTTGATTATCTGCATTGATTATTCGTGAAGTGTATGTAGAGTTGTAGACTGGTGTCTTGTAGTGTGATGGTCTTGAGTTATTCGATGATGTGTATGTAGAGTTGTAGAATGGTGTCTTGTAGTGTGATGGTCTTGAAGTATTCGATGAAGTGTATGTAGAGTTGTAGACTGGACAGGTGTCTTGTAGTGTGATGGTCTTGAAGTATTCGATGATGTGTATGTAGAGCTGTAGAATGATGTCTTGTAGTGTGATGGTCTTGAAATATTCGATGATGTGTATGTAGATTTGTAGAATGGTGTCTTGTAGTGTGATGTTGAAGTATTCGATGATGTGTATGTAGAGTTGTAGAATGGTGTCTTGTAGTGTGATGGTCTTGAAATATTCGATGATGTGTATGTAGAGTTGTAGAATGGTGTCGTGTAGTGTGATGGTCTTGAAGTATTCGGTGATGTGTATGGAGAGTTGTAGAATGGTGTCTTGTGATGGTCTTGAAATATTCGATGATGTGTATGTAGAGTTGTAGAATGGTGTCTTGTAGTGTGATGGTCTTGAAGTATTCGATGATGTGTATGTAGAGTTGTAGAATGGTGTCTGGTAGTGTGATGGTCTTGAAATATTAGATGATGTGTATGTAGAGTTGTAGACTGGTGTCTTGTAGTGTGATGGTCTTGAAGTATTCGATGAAGTGTATGTAGAGTTGTAGACTGGTGTCTTGTAGTGTGATGGTCTTGAGGTATTCGATGATGTGTATGTAGAGTTGTAGACTGGACAGGTGTCTTGTAGTGTGATGGTCTTGAAGTATTCGATGATGTGTATGTATAGCTGTAGAATGGTGTCTTGTAGTGTGATGGTCTTGAAGTATTCGATGATGTGTATGTAGAGTTGTAGAATGGTGTCGTGTGATGGTCTTGACGTATTCGATGGTGTGTATGTAGAGTTGTAGAATGGTGTCTTGTAGTGTGATGTTGAAGTATTCGATGATATGTAGAGTTGTAGAATGGTGTCTTGTAGTGTGATGGTCTTGAGGTATTCGATGATGTGTATATAGAGTTGTAGAATGGTATCTTGTAGTGTGATGGTCTTGAGGTATTCGATGATGTGTATGTAGAGTTGTAGAATGGTGTCTTGTAGTGTGATGTTGAAGTATTCGATGATGTGTATGTAGAGTTGTAGAATGGTGTCTTGTAGTGTGATGGTCTTGAAGTATTCGATGATGTGTATGTAGAGTTGTAGAATGGTGTCTTGTAGTGTGATGGTCTTGAAGTATTCGATGAAGTGTATGTAGAGTTGTAGACTGGTGTCTTGTAGTGTGATGGTCTTGAAGTATTCGATGATGTGTATGTAGAGTTGTAGAATGGTGTCTTGTAGTGTGATGGTCTTGAAGTATTCGATGATGTGTATGTAGAGTTGTAGAATGGTGTCTTGTAGTGTGATGGTCTTGAAGTATTCGATGATGTGTATGTAGAGTTGTAGAATGGTGTCTTGTAGTGTGATGGTCTTGAAATATTCGATGATGTGTATGTAGAGTTGTAGAATGGTGTCTTGTAGTGTGATGGTCTTGAAGTATTCGATGATGTGTATGTAGAGTTGTAGAATGGTGTCTTGTAGTGTGATGGTCTTGAAATATTCGATGATGTGTATGTAGAGTTGTAGAATGGTGTCGTGTAGTGTGATGGTCTTGAAGTATTCGGTGATGTGTATGTAGAGTTGTAGAATGGTGTCTTGTAGTGTGATGGTCTTGAAATATTCGATGATGTGTATGTAGAGTTGTAGAATGGTGTCTTGTAGTGTGATGGTCTTGAAGTATTCGATGATGTGTATGTAGAGTTGTAGAATGGTGTCTTGTAGTGTGATGGTCTTGAAATATTCGATGATGTGTATGTAGAGTTGTAGAATGGTGTCTTGTAGTGTGATGGTCTTGAAGTATTCGATGATGTGTATGTAGAGTTGTAGAATGGTGTCTTGTAGTGTGATGGTCTTGAAATATTCGATGATGTGTAGGTATAGTTGTAGAATGGTGTCTTGTAGTGTGATGGTGTTGAAGTATTCGATGATGTGTATGTAGAGTTGTAGAATGGTGTCTTGTAGTGTGATGGTCTTGAAGTATTCGATGATGTGTATGTAGAGTTGTAGAATGGTGTCTTGTAGTGTGATGGTCTTGAAATATTCGATGATGTGTATGTAGAATGGTGTCTTGTAGTGTGATGGTGTTGAAGTATTCGATGATGTGTATGTAGAGTTGTAGAATGGTGTCTTGTAGTGTGATGGTGTTGAAGTATTCGATGATGTGTATGTAGAGTTGTAGAATGGTGTCTTGTAGTGTGATGGTCTTGAAGTATTCGATGATGTGTATGTAGAGTTGTAGAATGGTGTCTTGTAGTGTGATGGTCTTGAAGTATTCGATGATGTGTATGTAGAGTTGTAGAATGGTGTCTTGTAGTGTGATGGTCTTGAAGTATTCGATGATGTGTATGTAGAGTTGTAGAATGGTGTCTTGTAGTGTGATGGTCTTGAAGTATTCGATGATGTGTATGTAGAGTTGTAGAATGGTGTCTTGTAGTGTGATGGTCTTGAAATATTCGATGATGTGTATGTAGAGTTGTAGACTGGTGTCTTGTAGTGTGATGGTCTTGAAGTATTCGATGAAGTGTATGTAGAGTTGTAGACTGGACAGGTGTCTTGTAGTGTGATGGTCTTGAAGTATTCGATGATGTGTATGTATAGCTGTAGAATGGTGTCTTGTAGTGTGATGGTCGTGAAATATTCGATGATGTGTATGTAGAGTTGTAGAATGGTGTTTTGTAGTGTGATGGTCTTGAGGTATTCGATGATGTGTATATAGAGTTGTAGAATGGTATCTTGTAGTGTGATGGTCTTGAAGTATTCGATGATGTGTATGTAGAGTTGTAGAATGGTGTATTGTAGTGTGATGTTGAAGTATTCGATGATGTGTATGTAGAGTTGTAGAATGGTGTCTTGTAGTGTGATGGTCTTAAGGTATTCGATGATGTGTAGGTAGAGTTGTAGAATGGTGCCTGGTAGTGTGATGGTCTTGAAGTATTCGATGAAGTGTATTTAGAGTTGTAGACTGGTGTCTTGTAGTGTGATGGTCTTGAGGTATTCGATGATGTGTATGTAGATGTGTAGAATGGTGTCTTGTAGTGTGATGGTGTTGAAGTATTCGATGAAGTGTATGTCGAGTTGTAGACTGGACAGGTGTCTTGTAGTGTGATGGTCTTGAAGTATTCGATGAAGTGTATGTCGAGTTGTAGACTGGACAGGTGTCTTGTAGTGTGATGGTCTTGAAGTATTCGATGATGTATATGTAGAGCTGTAGAATGGTGTCTTGTAGTGTGATGGTCTTGAAATATTCGATGATGTGTATGTAGAGTTGTAGAATGGTGTCGTGTAGTGTGATGGTCTTGACGTATTCGGTGATGTGTATGTAGAGTTGTAGAATGGTGTCTTGTAGTGTGATGGTCTTGAAATATTCGATGATGTGTATGTAGAGTTGTAGAATGGTGTCGTGTAGTGTGATGGTCTTGAAGTATTCGGTGATGTGTATGTAGAGTTGTAGAATGGTGTCTTGTAGTGTGATGGTCTTGAAATATTCGATGATGTGTATGTAGAGTTGTAGAATGGTGTCGTGTAGTGTGATGGTCTTGAAGTATTCGGTGATGTGTATGTAGAGTTGTAGAATGGTGTCTTGTAGTGTGATGGTCTTGAAGTATTCGATGATGTGTATGTAGAGTTGTAGAATGGTGTCTTGTAGTGTGATGGTCTTGAAATATTCGATGATGTGTAGGTATAGTTGTAGAATGGTGTCTTTTAGTGTGATGGTGTTGAAGTATTCGATGATGTGTTTGTAGAGTTGTAGAATGGTGTCTTGTAGTGTGATGGTCTTGAAGTATTCGATGATGTGTATGTAGAGTTGTAGAATGGTGTCTTGTAGTGTGATGGTCTTGAAGTATTCGATGATGTGTATGTAGAGTTGTAGAATGGTGTCTTGTGGTGTGATGGTCTTGAAATATTCGATGATGTGTATGTAGAATGGTGTCTTGTAGTGTGATGGTCTTGAAGTATTCGATGATGTGTATGTAGAGTTGTAGAATGGTGTCTTGTAGTGTGATGGTCTTGAAGTATTCGATGATGTGTATGTAGAGTTGTAGAATGGTGTCTTGTAGTGTGATGGTCTTGAAGTATTCGATGATGTGTATGTAGAGTTGTAGAATGGTGTCTTGTAGTGTGATGGTCTTGAAGTATTCGATGATGTGTATGTAGAGTTGTAGAATGGTGTCTTGTAGTGTGATGGTCTTGAAGTATTCGATGATGTGTATGTAGAGTTGTAGAATGGTGTCTTGTGTGTGATGGTCTTGAATATTCGATGATGTGTATGTAGAATGGTGTCTTGTAGTGTGATGGTCTTGAAGTATTCGATGATGTGTATGTAGAGTTGTAGAATGGTGTCTTGTAGTGTGATGGTCTTGAAGTATTCGATGATGTGTATGTAGAGTTGTAGAATGGTGTCTTGTAGTGTGATGGTCTTGAAGTATTCGATGATGTGTATGTAGAGTTGTAGAATGGTGTCTTGTAGTGTGATGGTCTTGAGGTATTCGATGATGTGTATGTAGATTTGTAGAATGGTGTCTTGTAGTGTGATGGTCTTGAAGTATTCGATGAAGTGTATGTCGAGTTGTAGACTGGACAGGTGTCTTGTAGTGTGATGGTCTTGAAGTATTCGATGATGTGTATGTAGAGCTGTAGAATGGTGTCTTGTAGTGTGATGGTCTTGAAATATTCGATGATGTGTATGTAGAGTTGTAGAATGGTGTCTTGTAGTGTGATGGTCTTGAAGTATTCGATGATGTGTATGTAGAGTTGTAGAATGGTGTCTTGTAGTGTGATGGTCTTGAAGTATTCGATGATGTGTATGTAGAGTTGTAGAATGGTGTCTTGTAGTGTGATGGTCTTGAAATATTCGATGATGTGTATGTAGAGTTGTAGAATGGTGTCGTGTAGTGTGATGGTCTTGAAGTATTCGGTGATGTGTATGTAGAGTTGTAGAATGGTGTCTTGTAGTGTGATGGTCTTGAAATATTCGATGATGTGTATGTAGAGTTGTAGAATGGTGTCGTGTAGTGTGATGGTCTTGAAGTATTCGGTGATGTGTATGTAGAGTTGTAGAATGGTGTCTTGTAGTGTGATGGTCTTGAAATATTCGATGATGTGTATGTAGAGTTGTAGAATGGTGTCTTGTAGTGTGATGGTCTTGAAGTATTCGATGATGTGTATGTAGAGTTGTAGAATGGTGTCGTGTAGTGTGATGGTCTTGAAGTATTCGATGATGTGTATGTAGAGTTGTAGAATGGTGTCTTGTAGTGTGATGGTCTTGAAATATTCGATGATGTGTATGTAGAGTTGTAGAATGGTGTCGTGTAGTGTGATGGTCTTGAAGTATTCGGTGATGTGTATGTAGAGTTGTAGAATGGTGTCTTGTAGTGTGATGGTCTTGAAATATTCGATGATGTGTATGTATAGTTGTAGAATGGTGTCTTGTAGTGTGATGGTCTTGAAGTATTCGATGATGTGTATGTAGAGTTGTAGAATGGTGTCTTGTAGTGTGATGGTCTTGAAATATTCGATGATGTGTTGGTATAGTTGTAGAATGGTGTCTTGTAGTGTGATGGTGTTGAAGTATTCGATGATGTGTTTGTAGAGTTGTAGAATGGTGTATTGTAGTGTGATGGTCTTGCAGTATTCGATGATGTGTATGTAGAGTTGTAGAATGGTGTCTTGTGGTGTGATGGTCTTGAAATATTCGATGATGTGTATGTAGAATGGTGTCTTGTAGTGTGATGGTGTTGAAGTATTCGATGATGTGTATGTAGAGTTGTAGAATGGTGTCTTGTAGTGTGATGGTGTTGAAGTATTCGATGATGTGTATGTAGAGTTGTAGAATGGTGTCTTGTAGTGTGATGGTCTTGAAGTATTCGATGATGTGTATGTAGAGTTGTAGAATTGTGTCTTGTAGTGTGATGGTCTTGAAGTATTCGATGATGTGTAAGTAGAGTTGTAGAATGGTGTCTTGTAGTGTGATGGTCTTGACGTATTCGATGATGTGTATGTAGAGTTGTAGAATGGTGTCTTGTAGTGTGATGGTCTTGAAGTATTCGATGATGTGTATGTAGAGTTGTAGAATGGTGTCTTGTAGTGTGATGGTCTTGAAGTATTCGATGATGTGTATGTAGAGTTGTAGAATGGTGTCTTGTAGTGTGATGGTCTTGAAGTATTCGATGATGTGTATGTAGAGTTGTAGAATGGTGTCGTGTGATGGTCTTGAAGTATTCGATGATGTGTATGTAGAGTTGTAGACTGGTGTCTTGTAGTGTGATGTTGAAGTATTCGATGATATGTAGAGTTGTAGAATGGTGTCTTGTAGTGTGATGGTCTTGAGGTATTCGATGATGTGTATATAGAGTTGTAGAATGGTATCTTGTAGTGTGATGGTCTTGAAGTATTCGATGATGTGTATGTAGAGTTGTAGAATGGTGTCTTGTAGTGTGATGTTGAAGTATTCGATGATGTGTATGTAGAGTTGTAGAATGGTGTCTTGTAGTGTGATGGTCTTAAGGTATTCGATGATGTGTAGGTAGAGTTGTAGAATGGTGTCTGGTAGTGTGATGGTCTTGAAGTATTCGATGAAGTGTATGTAGAGTTGTAGACTGGTGTCTTGTAGTGTGATGGTCTTGAGGTATTCGATGATGTGTATGTAGATTTGTAGAATGGTGTCTTGTAGTGTGATGGTGTTGAAGTATTCGATGAAGTGTATGTCGAGTTGTAGACTGGACAGGTGTCTTGTAGTGTGATGGTCTTGAAGTATTCGATGAAGTGTATGTCGAGTTGTAGACTGGACAGGTGTCTTGTAGTGTGATGGTCTTGAAGTATTCGATGATGTATATGTAGAGCTGTAGAATGGTGTCTTGTAGTGTGATGGTCTTGAAATATTCGATGATGTGTATGTAGAGTTGTAGAATGGTGTCGTGTAGTGTGATGGTCTTGAAGTATTCGGTGATGTGTATGTAGAGTTGTAGAATGGTGTCTTGTAGTGTGATGGTCTTGAAATATTCGATGATGTATATGTAGAGCTGTAGAATGGTGTCGTGTAGTGTGATGGTCTTGAAGTATTCGGTGATGTGTATGTAGAGTTGTAGAATGGTGTCTTGTAGTGTGATGGTCTTGAAATATTCGATGATGTGTATGTAGAGTTGTAGAATGGTGTCGTGTAGTGTGATGGTCTTGAAGTATTCGGTGATGTGTATGTAGAGTTGTAGAATGGTGTCTTGTAGTGTGATGGTCTTGAAATATTCGATGATGTGTATGTAGAGTTGTAGAATGGTGTCTTGTAGTGTGATGGTCTTGAAGTATTCGATGATGTGTATGTAGAGTTGTAGAATGGTGTCTTGTAGTGTGATGGTCTTGAAATATTCGATGATGTGTAGGTATAGTTGTAGAATGGTGTCTTTTAGTGTGATGGTGTTGAAGTATTCGATGATGTGTTTGTAGAGTTGTAGAATGGTGTCTTGTAGTGTGATGGTCTTGACGTATTCGATGATGTGTATGTAGAGTTGTAGAATGGTGTCTTGTAGTGTGATGGTCTTGAAGTATTCGATGATGTGTATGTAGAGTTGTAGAATGGTGTCTTGTGGTGTGATGGTCTTGAAATATTCGATGATGTGTATGTAGAATGGTGTCTTGTAGTGTGATGGTGTTGAAGTATTCGATGATGTGTATGTAGAGTTGTAGAATGGTGTCTTGTAGTGTGATGGTGTTGAAGTATTCGATGATGTGTATGTAGAGTTGTAGAATGGTGTCTTGTAGTGTGATGGTCTTGAAGTATTCGATGATGTGTATGTAGAGTTGTAGAATGGTGTCTTGTAGTGTGATGGTCTTGAAGTATTCGATGATGTGTATGTAGAGTTGTAGAATGGTGTCTTGTAGTGTGATGGTCTTGAAGTATTCGATGATGTGTATGTAGAGTTGTAGAATGGTGTCTTTTAGTGTGATGGTCTTGAAATATTCGATGATGTGTATGTATAGTTGTATAATGGTGTCTTGTAGTGTGATGGTCTTGAAGTATTCGATGATGTGTTTGTAGAGTTGTAGAATGTTGTCTTGTAGTGTGATGGTCTTGAAATACTCGATGATGTGTATGTATAGTTGTAGAATGGTGTCTTGTAGTGTGATGGTGTTGAAGTATTCGATGATGTGTTTGTAGAGTTGTAGAATGGTGTATTATAGTGTGATGGTCTTGAAGTATTCGATGATGTGTATGTAGAGTTGTAGAATGGTGTCTTGTGTTGTGATGGTCTTGAAATATTCGATGATGTGTATGTAGAATGGTGTCTTGTAGTGTGATGGTGTTGAAGTATTCGATGATGTGTATGTAGAGTTGTAGAATGGTGTCTTGTAGTGTGATGGTGTTGAAGTATTCGATGATGTGTATGTAGAGTTGTAGAATGGTGTCTTGTAGTGTGATGGTCTTGAAGTATTAGATGATGTGTATGTAGAGTTGTAGAATGGTGTCTTGTAGTGTGATGGTCTTGAAGTATTCGATGATGTGTATGTAGAGTTGTAAAATGGTATCTTGTAGTGTGATGGTCTTGACGTATTCGATGATGTGTATGTAGAGTTGTAGAATGGTGTCTTGTAGTGTGATGGTGTTGAAGTATTCGATGATGTGTATGTAGAGTTGTAGAATGGTGTATTGTAGTGTGATGGTCTTGGAGTATTCGATGATGTGTATGTAGAGTTGTAGAATGGTGTCTTGTAGTGTGATGGTCCTGAGGTATTCCATGATGTGTAGGTAGAGTTGTAGAATGGTGTCTTGTAGTGTGATGGTCTTGAAGTATTCGATGATGTGTATGTAGAGTTGTAGAATGGTGTCTGGTAGTGTGATGGTCTTGAAGTATTCGATGAAGTGTATGTAGAGTTGTAGAATGGTGTCTTGTAGTGTGATGGTCTTGAAGTATTCGATGAAGTGTATGTAGAGTTGTAGACTGGACAGGTGTTTTGTAGTGTGATGGTCTTGAAGTATTCGATGATGTGTATGTAGAGCTGTAGAATGGTGTCTTGTAGTGTGGTGGTCTTGAAATATTCGATGATGTGTATGTAAAGTTGTAGAATGGTTTCTTGTAGTGTGATGGTCTTGAAATATTCGATGATGTGTATGTAGAGTTGTAGAATGGTGTCTTGTGGTGTGATGGTCTTGAAGTATTCGATGATGTGTATGTAGAGTTGTAGAATGGTGTCTTGTAGTGTGATGTTGAAGTATTCGATGATGTGTATGTAGAGTTGTAGAATGGTTTCTTGTAGTGTGATGGTCTTGAAATATTCGATGATGTGTATGTAGAGTTGTAGAATGGTGTCGTGTAGTGTGATGGTCTTGAAGTATTCGGTGATGTATATGTAGAGTTGTAGAATGGTGTCTTGTAGTGTGATGGTCTTGAAATATTCGATGATGTGTATGTATAGTTGTATAATGGTGTCTTGTAGTGTGATGGTCTTGAATATTCGATGATGTGTTTGTAGAGTTGTAGAATGGTGTCTTGTAGTGTGATGGTCTTGAAGTATTCGATGATGTGTATGTAGAGTTGTAGAATGGTGTCTTGTGGTGTGATGGTCTTGAAATATTCGATGATGTGTATGTAGAATGGTGTCTTGTAGTGTGATGGTGTTGAAGTATTCGATGATGTGTATGTAGAGTTGTAGAATGGTGTCTTGTAGTGTGATGGTGTTTAAGTATTCGATGATGTGTATGTAGAGTTGTAGAATGGTGTCTTGTAGTGTGATGGTCTTGGAGTATTCGATGATGTGTATGTAGAGTTGTAGAATGGTGTCTTGTAGTGTGATGGTCTTGAGGTATTCGATGATGTGTAGGTAGAGTTGTAGAATGGTGTCTTGTAGTGTGATGGTCTTGAAGTATTCGATGAAGTGTATGTAGAGTTGTAGACTGGTGTCTTGTAGTGTGATGGTCTTGAAGTATTCGATGAAGTGTATGTAGAGTTGTAGAATGGTGTCTTGTAGTGTGATGGTCTTGAAGTATTCGATGAAGTGTATGTAGAGTTGTAGACTGGTGTCTTGTAGTGTGATGGTCTTGAAGTATTCGATGATGTGTATGTAGAGTTGTAGAATGGTGTCTTGTAGTGTGATGGTCTTGAAATATTCGATGATGTGTATGTAGAGTTGTAGAATGGTGTCTTGTAGTGTGATGGTCTTGAAGTATTCGATGATGTGTATGTAGAGTTGTAGAATGGTGTCTTGTGGTGTGATGGTCTTGAAATATTCGATGATGTGTATGTAGAATGGTGTCTTGTAGTGTGATGGTGTTGAAGTATTCGATGATGTGTATGTAGAGTTGTAGAATGGTGTCTTGTAGTGTGATGGTGTTGAAGTATTCGATGATGTGTATGTAGAGTTGTAGAATGGTGTCTTGTAGTGTGATGGTCTTGAAGTATTCGATGATGTGTATGTAGAGTTGTAGAATGGTGTCTTGTAGTGTGATGGTCTTGAAGTATTCGATGATGTGTATGTAGAGTTGTAGAATGGTGTCTTGTAGTGTGATGGTCTTGAAGTATTCGATGATGTGTATGTATAGTTGTAGAATGGTGTCTTGTAGTGTGATGGTCTTGAAGTATTCGATGATGTGTATGTAGAGTTGTTGAATGGTGTCTTGTAGTGTGATGTTGAAGTATTCGATGATGTGTATGTAGAGTTGTAGAATGGTGTCTTGTAGTGTGATGGTCTTGGAGTATTCGGTGATGTGTATGTAGAGTTGTAGAATGGTGTCTTGTAGTGTGATGGTCTTGAAGTATTCGATGGTGATCCAATAAAACTGGAGCAGGCATCTTCTTCCTCTTCAGGATGACAAGTCCTGGTGGTCTTCTCTTTCTGAACGGCGCTTTATAGGGCCACCCTCCTCACTGTTGGTCATCCCACAGCAGAATATAAACGGATCTAACAGTTACACATATGGCCGTCTCGGTCGCTCCAGGGTCTGTCCATACCTCCACCACTTCCGTTGTAGTCAGCGATGGTGAAGCGTGTGTCCATTGTTGCAAGTTCGACGGCTAGAAGATCCCAGTATCCTACGCTGCTGCTGCGAGATGTGCCCCGACCGCGACGTGCACGCCACGAAGAGATCGACCAGGTGTTATATATGCCGAGGTAAACACATTATGCCTATCAGCACTATGTAATCAATAGTCCGCATCGGTGGTCGAGTAGTTAAGGTCGCTGACTTGTATTGTATACCACTTGTCATGAGATCGAGCCCCGCTTAGGTCGTGTCTCATTTATATGAAAATGTTGGCCGTTTCATCCGGAGGTTGGTGCACCAATACTGGATAACCACTGGAGCCTGTCCAGGAATAATGTTGTTAGGTATACTGTCCGTCGCTATATTTTCGTCGTTATATCTTCATCGCTAGTCGCTATATCTTCGTCGCTAGTCGCTATATCTTCGTCGCTAGTCGCTATATCTTCGTCGCTAGTCGCTATATCTTCGTCGCTATATCTTCGCGACGATAATTTATGAGTTTGATCATTATGTATATTTCATGAGAATAATACAGCCGATACATAAGGGGATTGTACGGTGTTCCGTTAGGGTCATCGCGGTATATAAAAAATGTAACGCGATGGTACGATGGCACGATGTCGATGGTACGATGGTGATGGTACGATGGTACGATGTCGATGGCACGATGTCGATGGTACGATGGCACGATGTCGATGGCACGATGGCACGATGGTACGATGTCGATGGTACGATGGCACGATGATAATAACACATCGTACCATCGTACCATCGACATCGTGCCATCGTACCATCGACATCGTACCATCGACATCGTGCCATCGTACCATCGGCATCGTACCATCGTACCATCGACATCGTGCCATCGTACCATCGACATCGTACCATCGTACCATCGACATCGTACCATCGTACCATCGACATCGTGCCATCGACATCGTACCATCGACATCGTGCCATCGACATCGTGCCATCGTACCATCGCCTTTTTGTGGCAATCAAGCGCTTTCATGCAGTAACGCGTTCAAGCGCTTCCATGCAGTAAAGCATCTATTGCATCCGATGTTGACAAGTGGGAAAAATACAAACATGTCGTCTGATGAAGAAGGTAAGCGAATTCCACGGTGAAAATAACGAACTATGGAAACGTTCATTGTTGTTGTCACTTAATGCGCATGCGTCACAGGAAGGCGATGGCACGATGTCGATGGTACGATGGCACGATGTCGATGGTACGATGGTACGATGTCGATGGTACGATGGCACGATGGTACGATGTCGATGGTACGATGCCACGATGTCGATGGTACGATGGCGTTGACCATCGTACCATCGTATCATCGACATCGTACCATCGACATCGTACCATCGTACCATCGTACCATCGACATCGTGCCATCGTACCATCGACATCGTGCCATCGTACCATCGACATCGTGACATCGTACCATCGTACAATCGACATCGTACCATCGTACCATCGACATCGTGCCATCGTACCATCGACATCGTACCATCGTGCCATCGTACCATCGCCTTCCTGATTTCCCTCTATATACCGCGATGGCCCTAACGGAACACCGTAGGATTGTGTGTGTGTGTGCGTGCGTGCCTGCCTGCGTGCGTGCGTTACCGGTTGCCCATATGAGCGACGCCTCCTGAAGAGATTAGTCATTTTAGAGTTTGGAGGACAGTGACCCATTCCAGAGTCTCCTCTGGTTCTATTACGTGCACGGTGTAAAGCACCGACACGAGACCTCGGTTTAACGTCCCATCTGAATGACTGTTAATTTTATTATAGTCAGACGGGGGATCGAACCTGTGACCCCTGGATTACCAGTCCAGCGTGTTACCACTGGACTACATATCCAAAGTCGCACAAACAGCTGCTCTTACGTCATAGCCTGGGAACAGGCATCGATATAATTTGCCTTGTCAGTCAAATAAATATATTTTTAACACCGAGACTATTAATTGGGCCGTATTGAGTTTCTGGTCATATCAATGCCATTTTGCCAGAAGATAAAAAGTGAAAAATCGACAGACTGGCACCCGGACTAGTCATAGCTCTACAGCTAGTATGAGGTAATAGGTAGAAGGTAATATTACTAACATCTCAATATTAAGTGATAACACAGTCTCCTGCAACATATGTATTGGCATCTACAAACTCCTGCAACATATGTATTGGCATCTACAATCTCCTGCAACATATGTATTGGTATCTACAAACTCCTGCAACATATGTATTGGCATCTACAATCTCCTGCAACATATGTATTGACATCTACAATCTCGTGCAACATATGTATTGGTATCTACACTCTCGTGCAACATATGTGTTGGCATCTACAAACTCGTGCAACATATGTATTGGCATCTACAAGCTCGTGCAATATATGTATTGGCATCTACAAACTCGTGCAACATATGTATTGGCATCTACAAACTCGTGCAACATATGTATTGGCATCTACAATCTCCTGCAACATATGTAATGGCATCTACAAACTCTCGCAACATATGTATTGGCATCTACAATCTCCTGCAACATATGTATTTTCATCTACATTCTCCTGCAGCATATGTATTGGCATCTACAAACTCCTACAACTTATGTATTGGCATCTACAATCTCCTACAACATATGTATTGGTATCTACAATCTCCTGCAACATATGTATTGACATCTACTATCTCGTGCAACATATGTATTGATATCTACAATCTCCTGAATCATATATTTTGGCATCTACAAACTCACAACATATGTATTGCATCTACAATCTCCTGCAACATATGTATTGGCATCTACAACCTCCTGCAACATATGTATTGTCATCTACAATCTCCTGCAATATATGTATTGGCATCTACAAACTCCTGCAAATATGTATTGGCATCTACAATCTCCTGCAACATATGTATTGGCATCTACAAGCTCGTGCAACATATGTATTGGCATCTACAATATCCTGCAACATATGAATTGGCATCTACAAACTCCTGCAACATATATATTGACATCTACAATCTCCTGAAACATATATTTTGGCATCTACAAACTCACAACATATGTATTGCATCTACAATCTCCTGCAACATATGTATTGGCATCTACAATCTCCTGCAACATATGTATTGACATCTACAATCCCCGCAACATATGTATTGGCATCTACAAAACTCTCGCAGCATATGTATTGGCATCTACAAACTCCTGCAACATATGTATTGGCATCTACAATCTCCTGCAACATATGTATTGGCATCTACAAACTTATGCAACATATGTATTGGCATCTACATTCTCCTGCAACATATATATTGGCATCTACAAACTCTCGCAACATTTGTATTGACATCTACAATCCCCTGCAACATATGTGTTGGCATCTACAAACTCCTGCAACATGTGTATTGGCATCTACATTCTCCTGAAACATATGTATTGGCATCTACAAACTGCTGCAACATATGTATTGACATCTACAAACTCACAACATATGTATTGGCATCTACAATCTCCTGCAACATATGTATTGTATCTACAATCTCCTGCAACATATGTATTGGCATCTACAAACGCCTGCAACATATGTATTGGCATCTACAATCTCCTGCAACATATGTATTGGCATATACATTCTCCTGCAACATATATATTGGCATCTACAAACACTCGCAACATATGTATTGGCATCTACAATCCCCTGCAACATATATTTTGGCATCTACAAACTCACAACATATGTATTGGCATCTACAATCCCCTGCAACATATGTATTGACATCTAAAATCTCCTGCAACATATGTATTGGCATCTACGAACTCTCGCAACATATGTATTGGCATCTACAAACTCCTGCAAGATATGTATTGACATCTACAAAACTCTCGCAGCATATGTATTGGCATCTACAATCTCCTGCAACATATGTATTGGCATCTACAATCTCCCGCAACATATGTATTGGCATCTACAATCTCCTGCAACATATGTATTGGCATCTACATTCTCCTGCAACATATGTATTGGCATCTACAAACTCTCGCAACATATGTATTGACATATACAATCCCCTGCAACATATGTGTTGGCATCAACAATCTCCTGCAAAATATGTATTGGCATCTACAATCTCCTGCAACATATGTATTGGCATCTACAAGCTCGTGCAACATATGTATTGACATCTACAATCTCCTGAAACATATATTTTGGCATCTACAAACTCACAACATATGTATTGCATCTACAATCTCCTGCAACATATGTATTGGCATCTACAAACTCCTGCAACATATGTATTGACATCTACAATCTCCTGAAACATGTATTTTGGCATCTACAAACTCACAACGTATGTATTGCATCTACAATCTCCTGAATCATATATTTTGGCATCTACAAACTCACAACATATGTATTGCATCTACAATCTCCTGCAACATATGTATTGGCATCTACAACCTCCTGCAACATATGTATTGTCATCTACAATCTCCTGCAATATATGTATTGGCATCTACAAACTCCTGCAAATATGTATTGGCATCTACAATCTCCTGCAACATATGTATTGGCATCTACAAGCTCGTGCAACATATGTATTGGCATCTACAATATCCTGCAACATATGAATTGGCATCTACAAACTCCTGCAACATATGTATTGACATCTACAATCTCCTGAAACATATATTTTGGCATCTACAAACTCACAACATATGTATTGCATCTACAATCTCCTGCAACATATGTATTGGCATCTACAATCTCCTGCAACATATGTATTGACATCTACAATCCCCGCAACATATGTATTGGCATCTAAAAAACTCTCGCAGCATATGTATTGGCATCTACAAACTCCTGCAACATATGTATTGGCATCTACAATCTCCTGCAACATATGTATTGGCATCTACAAACTCATGCAACATATGTATTGGCATCTACATTCTCCTGCAACATATATATTGGCATCTACAAACTCGTGCAACATATGTATTGGCATCTACAATCTCCTGCAACATATGTATTGGCATCTACAAACTCTCGCAACATATGTATTGGCATCTACAATCTCCTGCAACATATGTATTTTCATCTACATTCTCCTGCAGCATATGTATTGGCATCTACAAACTCCTACAACTTATTTATTGGCATCTACAATCTCCTACAACATATGTATTGGTATCTACAATCTCCTGCAACATATGTATTGACATCTACAATCTCGTGCAACATATGTATTGATATCTACAATCTCCTGAATCATATATTTTGGCATCTACAAACTCACAACATATGTATTGCATCTACAATCTCCTGGAACATATGTATTGGCATCTACAACTTCCTGCAACATATGTATTGTCATCTACAATCTCCTGCAATATATGTATTGGCATCTACAAACTCCTGCAAATATGTATTGGCATCTACAATCTCCTGCAACATATGTATTGGCATCTACAAGCTCGTGCAACATATGTATTGGCATCTACAATATCCTGCAACATATGAATTGGCATCTACAAACTCCTGCAACATATGTATTGACATCTACAATCTCCTGAAACATATATTTTGGCATCTACAAACTCACAACATATGTATTGCATCTACAATCTCCTGCAACATATGTATTGGCATCTACAATCTCCTGCAACATATGTATTGACATCTACAATCCCCGCAACATATGTATTGGCATCTACAAAACTCTCGCAACATATGTATTGGCATCTACAAACTCCTGCAACATATGTATTGGCATCTACAATCTCCTGCAACATATGTATTGGCATCTACAAACTCATGCAACATATGTATTGGCATCTACAATCTCCTGCAACATATATATTGGCATCTACAAACTCTCGCAACATATGTATTGACATCTACAATCCCCTGCAACATATGTGTTGGCATCTACAATCTCCTGCAACATATGTATTGGCATCTACAATCTCCTGCAACATATGTATTGGCATCTACAAACTCCTGCAACATATGTATTGGCATCTACAAACTCGCAACATATGTATTGGCATCTACAATCTCCTGCAACATATGTATTGCATCTACAATCTCCTGCAACATATGTATTGGCATCTACAAACTCCTGCAACATATGTATTGGCATCTACAAACTCTCGCAACATATGTATTGGCATCTACAATCCCCTGCAACATATATATTGGCATCTACAAACTCGCAACATATGTATTGGCATCTACAATCCCCTGCAACATATGTATTGACATCTAAAATCTCCTGCAACATATGTATTGGCATCTACAAACTCTCGCAACATATGTATTGGCATCTACAAACTCCTGCAACATATGTATTGACATCTACAAACTCTCGCAACATATGTATTGGCATCTACAATCTCCTGCAACATATGTATTGGCATCTACAATCTCCTGCAACATATGTATTGGCATCTACAATCTCCTGCAACATATGTATTGGCATCTACAATCTCCTGCAACATATGTATTGGCATCTACATTCTCCTGCAACATATGTATTGGCATCTACAAACTCTCGCAACATATGTATTGACATCTACAATCTCCTGCAACATATGTATTGGCATCTACAATCTCCTACAACATATGTATTGGCATCTACAATCTCCTGCAACATATGTATTGGCATCTACAATCTCCTGCAACATATGTATTGGCATCTACAATCTCCTGCAACATATGTATTGGCATCTACAAACTCGCAACATATGTATTGGCATCTACAATCTCCTGCAACATATGTATTGGCATCTACAAACTCCTGCAACATATGTATTGGCATCTACAATCTCCTGCAACATATGTATTGGCATCTACAAACTCGCAACATATGTATTGCATCTACAATCTCCTGCAACATATGTATTGGCATCTACAAACTCGCAACATATGTATTGCATCTACAATCTCCTGCAACATATGTATTGGCATCTACAAACTCCTGCAACATATGTATTGGCATCTACAATCTCCTGCAACATATGTATTGGCATCTACAAACTCCTGCAACATATGTATTGGCATCTACAATCTCCTGCAACATATGTATTGGCATCTACAATCTCCTGCAACATATGTATTGGCATCTACAATCTCCTGCAACATATGTATTGGCATCTACAATCTCCTGCAACATATGTATTGGCATCTACAATCTCCTGCAACATATTTTGGCATCTACAACTCCAACATATGTATTGGCATCTACAATCTCCTGCAACATATGTATTGGCATCTACAAACTCCTGCAACATATGTATTGGCATCTACAATCTCCTGCAACATATGTATTGGCATCTACAACTCTCGCAACATATGTATTGGCATCTACAAACTCCTGCAACATATGTATTGGCATCTACAATCTCCTGCAACATATGTATTGGCATCTACAATCTCCTGCAACATATGTATTGACATCTACAATCTCCTGCAAAATATGTATTGGCATCTACAAACTCCTGCATCTACAATCTCCTGCAACATATGTATTGACATCTACAATCTCCTGCAACATATGTATTGGTATCTACAATCTCCTGCAACATATGTATTGACATCTACAAACTCACAACGTATGTATTGCATCTACAATCTCCTGAAACATATATTTTGGCATATACAAACTCACAACATATGTATTGCATCTACAATCTCATGCAACATATGTATTGGCATCTACAATCTCCTGCAACATATGTATTGGCATCTACAAAACTCTCGCAGTATGTATTGGCATCTACAAACTCCTGCAACATATGTATTGGCATCTACAATCTCCTGCAACTTATGTATTGGCATCTACAAACTCCTGCAACATATGTATTGGCATCTAAAAGCTCGTGCAACATATGTATTGTCATCTACAAGCTCCTGCAACATATGTGTTGGCATCTACATTCTCCTGCAACATATGTATTGGCATCTACAATCTCCTGCAACATATGTATTGGCATCTACAAACTCTCGCAACATATGTATTGACATCTACAATCTCCTGCAACATATGTATTGGCATCTACAATCCCCTACAACATATGTGTTGGCATCTCCAAACTCCTGCAACATATGTATTGGCATCTACAATCTCCTGCATCATATGTATTTTCATCTACATTCTCCTGCAGCATATGTATTGGCATCTACAAACTCCTGCAACATATGTATTGGCATCTACAATCTCCTGCAACATATGTATTGACATCTACAATCTCGTGCAACATATGTATTGGTATCTACAATCTCCTGCAACATATGTATTGACATCTACAAACTCTCGCAACATATGTATTGACATCTACAATCTCCTGCAACATATGTATTGGCATCTACGATCTCCTGCAACATATGTATTTTCATCTACATTCTCCTGTAGCATATGTATTGGCATCTACAAACTCCTGCAACATATGTATTGGCATCTACAATCTCCTGCAACATATGTATTGACATCTACAATCTCGTGCAACATATGTATTGGTATCTACAATCTCCTGCAACATATGTATTGACATCTACAATCTCGTGCAACATGTATATTGGCATCTACAAACTCCTGCATCTACAAACTCCTGCAACATATGTATTGGCATCTACATTCTCCTGCAACATATGTATTGGCATCTACAAACTGCTGCAACATATATATTGACATCTACAAACTCATAGCATATGTATTGTCATCTACAATCTCATGCAACATATGTATTGGCATCTACAATCTCCTGCAACATATGTACTGGCATCTACAATCTCCTGCAACATATGTATTGGCATCTACAAACTCCTGCAACATATATATCGGCATCTACAATCTCCTGCAACATATTTATTGACATCTACAATCTCGTGCAACATATGTATTGGTATCTACAAACTGCTGCAACATATGTATTGACATCTACAATCCCCTGCAACATGTGTATTGACATCTACAATCCCCGCAACATATGTATTGGCATCTACAAAACTCTCGCAACATATGTATTGGCATCTACAAACTCCTGCAACATATGTATTGGCATCTACAATCTCCTGCAACATATGTATTGGCATCTACAAACTCAAGCAACATATGTATTGGCATCTACAAGCTCGTGCAACATATGTATTGTCATCTACAATCTCCTGCAACATATGTGTTGGCATCTACATTCTCCTGCAACATATGTATTGGCATCTACATTCTCCTGCAACATATGTATTGGCATCTACAAACTCTCGCAACATATGTATTGACATCTACAATCTCCTGCAACCTATGTATTGGCATCTACAATCACCTACAACATATGTGTTGGCATCTCCAATCTCCTGCAACATATGTATTGGCATCTACAATCTCCTGCAACATATGTATTTTCATCTACATTCTCCTGCAGTATATGTATTGGCATCTACAAACTCCTGCAACATATGTATTGGCATCTACAATCTCCTGCAACATATGTATTGACATCTACAATCTCGTGCAACATATGTATTGGTATCTACAATCTCCTGCAACATATGTATTGACATCTACAAACTCTCGCAACATATGTATTGACATCTACAATCTCCTGCAACATATGTATTGGCATCTACAATCCCCTGCAACATATGTGTTGGCATCTCCAAACTCCTGCAACATATGTATTGGCATCTACGATCTCCTGCAACATATGTATTTTCATTTACATTCTCCTGCAGCATATGTATTGGTATCTACAATCTCCTGCAACATATGTGTTGACATCTACAATCTCGTGCAACATGTATATTGGCATCTACCATCTCCTGCATCTACAAACTCCTGCAACATATGTATTGGCATCTACATTCTCCTGTAACATATGTATTGGCATCTACAAACTGCTGCAACATATATATTGACATCTACAAACTCATAACATATGTATTGGCATCTACAATCTCCTGCAACATATGTATTGGCATCTACAAACTCCTGCAACATATATATTGGCATCTACAATCTCCTGCAACATATTTATTGACATCTACAATCTCGTGCAACATATGTATTGGTATCTATAAACTGCTGCAACATATGTATTGACATCTACAATCCCCTGCAACATATGTATTGGCATCTACAATCTCCTGCAACATATATATTGGCATCTACAAACTCCTGCAACATATGTATTGGCATCTACATTCTCCTGCAACATATGTATTGGCATCTACAAACTCTCGCAACATATGTATTGACATCTACAATCTCCTGCAACATATGTATTGGCATCTACAATCCCCTACAACATATGTGTTGGCATCTCCAAACTCCTGCAACATATGTATTGGCATCTACAATCTCCTGCAACATATGTATTTTCATATACATTCTCCTGCGGCATATGTATTGGCATCTACAAACTCCTGCAACATAGGTATTGGCATCTACAATCACCTGCAACATATGTATTGGTATGTACAATCTCCTGCAACATATGTATTGAAATCTACAATCTTGTGCAAAATATGTATTGGCATCTACAAACTCCTGCATCTACAAACTCCTGCAACATATATTTTGGCATCTACAATCTCCTGCAACATATGTATTGACATCTACAATCCCCTGCAACATATGTATTGGCATCTACAATCCCCTGCAACATATGTATTGAAATCTAAAATCTCCTGCAACATATGTATTGGCATCTACAAACTCTCGCAACATATGTATTGGTATCTACAATCTCCTGCAACATATGTATTGACATCTACAAACTCTCGCAAGATATGTATTGACATCTACAATCTCCTGCAACATATGTATTGGCATCTACAATCCCCTGCAACATATGTGTTGGCATCTCCAAACTCCTGCAACATATGTATTGGCATCTACGTTCTCCTGCAACATATGTATTTTCATTTACATTCTACTGCAGCATATGTATTGGTATCTACAATCTCCTGCAACATATGTGTTGACATCTACAATCTCGTGCAACATGTATATTGGCATCTACCATCTCCTGCATCTACAAACTCCTGCAACATATGTATTGGCATCTACATTCTCCTGCAACATATGTATTGGCATCTACAAACTCTGCAACATTATTTGACATCTACAAACTCATAACATATGTATTGGCATCTACAATCTCCTGCAACATATGTATTGGCATCTACAAACTCCTGCAACATATATATTGGCATCTACAATCTCCTGCAACATATTTATTGACATCTACAATCTCGTGCAACATATGTATTGGTATCTACAAACTGCTGCAACATATGTATTGACATCTACAATCCCCTGCAACATATGTATTGGCATCTACAATCTCCTGCAACATATATATTGGCATCTACAAACTCCTGCAACATATGTATTGGCATCTACATTCTCCTGCAACATATGTATTGGCATCTACAAACTCCCGCAACATATGTATTGACATCTACAATCTCCTGCAACATATGTATTTTCATATACATTCTCCTGCGGCATATGTATTGGCATCTACAAACTCCTGCAACATATGTATTGGCATCTACAATCACCTGCAACATATGTATTGGTATGTACAATCTCCTGCAACATATGTATTGAAATCTACAATCTCGTGCAAAATATGTATTGGCATCTACAAACTCCTGCATCTACAAACTCCTGCAACATATATTTTGGCATCTACAATCTCCTGCAACATATGTATTGACATCTACAATCCCCTGCAACATATGTATTGGCATCTACAATCCCCTGCAACATATGTATTGAAATCTAAAATCTCCTGCAACATATGTATTGGCATCTACAAACTCTCGCAACATATGTATTGGCATCTACAAACTCCAGCAACATATGTATTGACATCTACAACCTCCTGCAACATATATTGTGGCATCTACAAACACACAACATATGTATTGGCATCTACAATCTCCTGCAACATATGTATTGGCATCTACAAACTCCTTCAACATATGTATTGATATCTACAATCTCCTGAAACATATATTTTGGCATCTACAAACTCACAACATATGTATTGCATCTACAATCTCCTGCAACATATGTATTGGCATCTACAATCTCCTGCAACATATGTATTGACATCTACAATCCCCGAAACATATGTATTGGCATCTACAAACCTCTCGCAGCATATGTGTTCGCATCTACAAACTCCTGCAACATATGTATTGGCATATACAATCTCCTGCAACATATGTATTGGCATCTACAATCTCCTGCAACATATGTATTGGCATCTACAACCTCCTGAAAAATATGTATTGGTATCTACAATCTCCTGCAACATATGTATTGACATCTACAATCTCGTGCAACATGTATATTGGCATCTACCATCTCCTGCATCTACAAACTCCTGCAACATATGTATTGGCATATACATTCTCCTGCAACATATGTATTGGCATCTACAAACTGCTGCAACATATATATTGACATCTACAAACTCATAACATATGTATTGGCATCTACAATCTCATGCAACATATGTATTGGCATCTACAATCTCCTGCAACATATGTATTGGCATCTACAAACTCCTGCAACATATATATTGGCATCTACAATCTCCTGCAACATATTTATTGACATCTACAATCTCGTGCAACATATGTATTGGTATCTACAAACTGCTGCAACATATGTATTGACATCTACAATCCCCTGCAACATATGTATTGGCATCTACAATCTCCTGCAACATATATATTGGCATCTACAAACTCCTGCAACATATGTATTGGCATCTACATTCTCCTGCAACATATGTATTGGCATCTACAAACTCTCGCAACATATGTATTGACATCTACAATCTCCTGCAACATATGTATTGGCATCTACAATCCCCTACAACATATGTATTGGCATCTACAATCCCCTGCAACATATATTTTGGCATATACAAACTCACAACATATGTATTGGCATCTACAATCCCCTGCAATATATGTATTGACATCTAAAATCTCCTGCAACATATGTATTGGCATCTACGAACTCCTGCAAGATATGTATTGACATCTACAAAACTCTCGCAGCATATGTATTGGCATCTACAAACTCCTGCAACATATGTATTGGCATCTACAATCTCCTGCAACATATGTATTGGCATCTACAATCTCCCGCAACATATGTATTGGCATCTACAATCTCCTGCAACATATGTATTGGCATCTACATTCTCCTGCGACATATGTATTGGCATCTACAAACTCTCACAACATATGTATTGACATATACAATCCCCTGCAACATATGTGTTGGCATCAACAATCTCCTGCAAAATATGTATTGGCATCTACAATCTCCTGCAACATATGTATTGGCATCTACAAGCTCGTGCAACATATGTATTGACATCTACAATCTCCTGAAACATATATTTTGGCATCTACAAACTCACAACATATGTATTGGCATCTACAAACTCCTGCAACATATGTATTGACATCTACAATCTCCTGAAACATGTATTTTGGCATCTACAAACTCACAACGTATGTATTGCATCTACAATCTCCTGAAACATATATTTTGGCATCTACAAACTCACAACATATGTATTGCATCTACAATCTCATGCAACATATGTATTGGCATCTACAATCTCCTGCAACATATGTATTGGCATCTACAAAACTCTCGCAGCATATGTATTGGCATCTACAAACTCCTGCAACATATGTATTGGCATCTACAATCTCCTGCAACATATGTATTGGCATCTACAAACTCCTGCAACATATGTATTGACATCTACAATCTCCTGCAACATATGTATTGGCATCTACAATCCCCTACAACATATGTGTTGTCATCTCCAAACTCCTGCAACATATGTATTGGCATCTACAATCTCCTGCAACATATGTATTTTCATATACATTCTCCTGCGGCATATGTATTGGCATCTACAAACTCCTGCAACATATGTATTGGCATCTACAATCACCTGCAACATATGTATTGGTATGTACAATCTCCTGCAACATATGTATTGAAATCTACAATCTCGTGCAAAATATGTATTGGCATCTACAAACTCCTGCATCTACAAACTCCTGCAACATATATTTTGGCATCTACAATCTCCTGCAACATATGTATTGCATCTACAATCCCCTGCAACATATGTATTGGCATCTACAATCCCCTGCAACATATGTATTGAAATCTAATATCTCCTGCAACATATGTATTGGCATCTACAAACTCTCGCAACATATGTATTGGTATCTACAATCTCCTGCAACATATGTATTGACATCTACAAACTCCTGCAACATATGTATTGGCATCTACAATCTCCTGCAACATATGTATTGGCATCTACAATCTCCTGCAACATATGTATTGGCATCTACAAACTCCTGCAACATATGTATTGGCATCTACAATCTCCTGCAACATATGTATTGGCATCTACAATCTCCTGCAGCATATGTATTGGTATCTACAATCTCCTGCAACATATGTATTGACATCTACAATCTCGTGCAACATGTATATTGGCATCTACCATCTCCTGCATCTACAAACTCCTGCAACATATGTATTGGCATCTACATTCTCCTGCAACATATGTATTGGCATCTACAAACTGCTGCAACATTATTTGACATCTACAAACTCATAACATATGTATTGGCATCTACAATCTCCTGCAACATATGTATTGGCATCTACAAACTCCTGCAACATATATATTGGCATCTACAATCTCCTGCAACATATTTATTGACATCTACAATCTCGTGCAACATATGTATTGGCATCTACAAACTGCTGCAACATATGTATTGGCATCTACAATCTCCTGCAACATATGTATTGGCATCTACAATCTCCTGCAACATATGTATTGGCATCTACAAACTCCTGCAACATATGTATTGGCATCTACATTCTCCTGCAACATATGTATTGGCATCTACAAACTCTCGCAACATATGTATTGACATCTACAATCTCCTGCAACATATGTATTTTCATATACATTCTCCTGCGGCATATGTATTGGCATCTACAAACTCCTGCAACATATGTATTGGCATCTACAATCACCTGCAACATATGTATTGGTATGTACAATCTCCTGCAACATATGTATTGAAATCTACAATCTCGTGCAAAATATGTATTGGCATCTACAAACTCCTGCATCTACAAACTCCTGCAACATATATTTTGGCATCTACAATCTCCTGCAACATATGTTTTGACATCTACAATCCCCTGCAACATATGTATTGGCATCTACAATCCCCTGCAACATATGTATTGAAATCTAAAATCTCCTGCAACATATGTATTGGCATCTACAAACTCTCGCAACATATGTATTGGCATCTACAAACTCCAGCAACATATGTATTGACATCTACAACCTCCTGCAACATATATTGTGGCATCTACAAACACACAACATATGTATTGGCATCTACAATCTCCTGCAACATATGTATTGGCATCTACAAACTCCTTCAACATATGTATTGATATCTACAATCTCCTGAAACATATATTTTGGCATCTACAAACTCACAACATATGTATTGCATCTACAATCTCCTGCAACATATGTATTGGCATCTACAATCTCCTGCAACATATGTATTGACATCTACAATCCCCGAAACATATGTATTGGCATCTACAAACCTCTCGCAGCATATGTGTTCGCATCTACAAACTCCTGCAACATATGTATTGGCATATACAATCTCCTGCAACATATGTATTGGCATCTACAATCTCCTGCAACATATGTATTGGCATCTACAACCTCCTGAAAAATATGTATTGGTATCTACAATCTCCTGCAACATATGTATTGACATCTACAATCTCGTGCAACATGTATATTGGCATCTACCATCTCCTGCATCTACAAACTCCTGCAACATATGTATTGGCATATACATTCTCCTGCAACATATGTATTGGCATCTACAAACTGCTGCAACATATATATTGACATCTACAAACTCATAACATATGTATTGGCATCTACAATCTCATGCAACATATGTATTGGCATCTACAATCTCCTGCAACATATGTATTGGCATCTACAAACTCCTGCAACATATGTATTGGCATCTACAATCTCCTGCAACATATTTATTGGCATCTACAATCTCGTGCAACATATGTATTGGTATCTACAAACTGCTGCAACATATGTATTGACATCTACAATCTCCTGCAACATATGTATTGGCATCTACAATCTCCTGCAACATATATATTGGCATCTACAAACTCCTGCAACATATGTATTGGCATCTACATTCTCCTGCAACATATGTATTGGCATCTACAAACTCTCGCAACATATGTATTGACATCTACAATCTCCTGCAACATATGTATTGGCATCTACAATCCCCTACAACATATGTATTGGCATCTACAATCCCCTGCAACATATATTTTGGCATCTACAAACTCACAACATATGTATTGGCATCTACAATCCCCTGCAACATATGTATTGACATCTAAAATCTCCTGCAACATATGTATTGGCATCTACGAACTCCTGCAAGATATGTATTGACATCTACAAAACTCTCGCAGCATATGTATTGGCATCTACAAACTCCTGCAACATATGTATTGGCATCTACAATCTCCTGCAACATATGTATTGGCATCTACAATCTCCCGCAACATATGTATTGGCATCTACAATCTCCTGCAACATATGTATTGGCATCTACATTCTCCTGCGACATATGTATTGGCATCTACAAACTCTCACAACATATGTATTGACATATACAATCCCCTGCAACATATGTGTTGGCATCAACAATCTCCTGCAAAATATGTATTGGCATCTACAATCTCCTGCAACATATGTATTGGCATCTACAAGCTCGTGCAACATATGTATTGACATCTACAATCTCCTGAAACATATATTTTGGCATCTACAAACTCACAACATATGTATTGGCATCTACAAACTCCTGCAACATATGTATTGACATCTACAATCTCCTGAAACATGTATTTTGGCATCTACAAACTCACAACGTATGTATTGCATCTACAATCTCCTGAAACATATATTTTGGCATCTACAAACTCACAACATATGTATTGCATCTACAATCTCATGCAACATATGTATTGGCATCTACAATCTCCTGCAACATATGTATTGGCATCTACAAAACTCTCGCAGCATATGTATTGGCATCTACAAACTCCTGCAACATATGTATTGGCATCTACAATCTCCTGCAACATATGTATTGGCATCTACAAACTCCTGCAACATATGTATTGACATCTACAATCTCCTGCAACATATGTATTGGCATCTACAATCCCCTACAACATATGTGTTGGCATCTCCAAACTCCTGCAACATATGTATTGGCATCTACAATCTCCTGCAACATATGTATTTTCATCTACATTCTCCTGCAGCATATGTATTGGCATCTACAAACTCCTGCAACATATGTATTGGCATCTACAATCTCCTGCAACATATGTATTGACATCTACAATCTCGTGCAACATATGTATTGGTATCTACAATCTCCTGCAACATATGTATTGACATCTACAAACTCTCGCAACATATGTATTGACATCTACAATCTCCTGCAACATATGTATTGGCATCTACAATCCCCTGCAACATATGTGTTGGCATCTCCAAACTCCTGCAACATATGTATTGGCATCTACGATCTCCTGCAACATATGTATTTTCATCTACATTCTCCTGTAGCATATGTATTGGCATCTACAAACTCCTGCAACATATGTATTGGCATCTACAATCTCCTGCAACATATGTATTGACATCTACAATCTCGTGCAACATATGTATTGGTATCTACAATCTCCTGCAACATATGTATTGACATCTACAATCTCGTGCAACATATATATTGGCATCTACAAACTCCTGAATCTACAACTCCTGCAGCATATGTATTGGCATCTACATTCTCCTGCAACATATGTATTGGCATCTACAAACTGCTGCAACATATATATTGACATCTACAAACTCATAACATATGTATTGTCATCTACAATCTCATGCAACATATGTATTGGCATCTACAATCTCCTGCAACATATGTACTGGCATCTACAATCTCCTGCAACATATTTATTGACATCTACAATCTCGTGCAACATATGTATTGGTATCTACAAACTGCTGCAACATATGTATTGACATCTACAATCCCCTGCAACATGTGTATTGACATCTACAATCCCCGCAACATATGTATTGGCATCTACAAAACTCTCGCAGCATATGTATTGGCATCTACAAACTCCTGCAACATATGTATTGGCATCTACAATCTCTTGCAACATATGTATTGGCATCTACAACCTCAAGCAACATATGTATTGGCATCTACAAGCTCGTGCAACATATGTATTGTCATCTACAATCTCCTGCAACATATGTGTTGGCATCTACATTCTCCTGCAACATATGTATTGGCATCTACATTCTCCTGCAACATATGTATTGGCATCTACAAACTCTCGCAACATATGTATTGACATCTACAATCTCCTGCAACCTATGTATTGGCATCTACAATCCCTACAACATATGTGTTGGCATCTCCAATCTCCTGCAACATATGTATTGGCATCTACAATCTCCTGCAACATATGTATTTTCATCTACATTCTCCTGCAGTATATGTATTGGCATCTACAAACTCCTGCAACATATGTATTGGCATCTACAATCTCCTGCAACATATGTATTGACATCTACAATCTCGTGCAACATATGTATTGGTATCTACAATCTCCTGCAACATATGTATTGACATCTACAAACTCTCGCAACATATGTATTGACATCTACAATCTCCTGCAACATATGTATTGGCATCTACAATCCCCTGCAACATATGTGTTGGCATCTCCAAACTCCTGCAACATATGTATTGGCATCTACGATCTCCTGCAACATATGTATTTTCATTTACATTCTCCTGCAGCATATGTATTGGCATCTACAAACTCCTGCAACATATGTATTGGCATCTACAATCTCGTGCAACATATGTATTGGTATCTACAATCTCCTGCAACATATGTATTGACATCTACAATCTCGTGCAACATGTATATTGGCATCTACCATCTCCTGCATCTACAAACTCCTGCAACATATGTATTGGCATCTACATTCTCCTGCAACATATGTATTGGCATCTACAAACTGCTGCAACATATATATTGACATCTACAAACTCATAACATATGTATTGGCATCTACAATCTCCTGCAACATATGTATTGGCATCTACAAACTCCTGCAACATATATATTGGCATCTACAATCTCCTGCAACATATTTATTGACATCTACAATCTCGTGCAACATATGTATTGGTATCTACAAACTGCTGCAACATATGTATTGACATCTACAATCCCCTGCAACATATGTATTGGCATCTACAATCTCCTGCAACATATATATTGGCATCTACAAACTCCTGCAACATATGTATTGGCATCTACATTCTCCTGCAACATATGTATTGGCATCTACAAACTCTCGCAACATATGTATTGACATCTACAATCTCCTGCAACATATGTATTGGCATCTACAATCCCCTACAACATATGTGTTGGCATCTCCAAACTCCTGCAACATATGTATTGACATCTACAATCTCGTGCAACATGTATATTGGCATCTACCATCTCCTGCATCTACAAACTCCTGCAACATATGTATTGGCATCTACATTCTCCTGCAACATATGTATTGGCATCTACAAACTGCTGCAACATATATATTGACATCTACAAACTCATAACATATGTATTGGCATCTACAATCTCCTGCAACATATGTATTGGCATCTACAAACTCCTGCAACATATATATTGGCATCTACAATCTCCTGCAACATATTTATTGACATCTACAATCTCGTGCAACATATGTATTGGTATCTACAAACTGCTGCAACATATGTATTGACATCTACAATCCCCTGCAACATATGTATTGGCATCTACAATCTCCTGCAACATATATATTGGCATCTACAAACTCCTGCAACATATGTATTGGCATCTACATTCTCCTGCAACATATGTATTGGCATCTACAAACACTCGCAACATATGTATTGACATCTACAATCTCCTGCAACATATGTATTGGCATCTACAATCCCCTACAACATATGTGTTGGCATCTCCAAACTCCTGCAACATATGTATTGGCATCTACAATCTCCTGCAACATATGTATTTTGATATACATTCTCCTGCGGCATATGTATTGGCATCTACAAACTCCTGCAACATATGTATTGGCATCTACAATCACCTGCAACATATGTATTGGTATGTACAATCTCCTGCAACATATGTATTGAAATCTATAATCTCGTGCAAAATATGTATTGGCATCTACAAACTCCTGCATCTACAAACTCCTGCAACATATATTTTGGCATCTACAATCTCCTGCAACATATGTATTGACATCTACAATCCCCTGCAACATATGTATTGGCATCTACAATCCCCTGCAACATATGTATTGAAATCTAAAATCTTCTGCAACATATGTATTGGCATCTACAAACTCTCGCAACATATGTATTGGCATCTACAAACTCCAGCAACATATGTGTTGACATCTACAACCTCCTGCAACATATATTGTGGCATCTACAAACACACAACATATGTATTGGCATCTACAATCTCCTGCAACATATGTATTGGCATCTACAAACTCCTTCAACATATGTATTGATATCTACAATCTCCTGAAACATATATTTTGGCATCTACAAACTCACAACATATGTATTGCATCTACAATCTCCTGCAACATATGTATTGGCATCTACAATCTCCTGCAACATATGTATTGACATCTACAATCCCCGAAACATATGTATTGGCATCTACAAACCTCTCGCAGCATATGTGTTCGCATCTACAAACTCCTGCAACATATGTATTGGCATATACAATCTCCTGCAACATATGTATTGGCATCTACAATCTCCTGCAACATATGTATTGGCATCTACAACCTCCTGAAAAATATGTATTGGCATCTACAATCTCCTGCAACATATTTATTGGCATCTATAATCTCCTGCAACATATGTATTGGCATCTACAAGCTCGTGCAACATATGTATTGGCATCTACAATCTCCTGCAACATATGTATTGGCATCTACAAACGCATGCAACATATGTAGTGGCATCTACATTCTCCAGCAATATATGTATTGGTACTTACAAACTCCTGCAACATATGTATTGGCATCTACAAGCTCGTGCAACATATGTATTGGCATCTACAATCTCCTGCAACATATGTATTGGCATCTACAAACTCATGCAACATATGTATTGGCATCTACATTCTCCTGCAACATATGTATTGGCATCTACAAACTCTCACAACATTTGTATTGACATCTACAATCCCCTGCAACATATGTGTTGGCATCTACAAACTCCTGCAACATATGTATTGGCATCTACATTCTCCTGCAACATATGTATTGGCATCTACAAACTGCTGCAACATATGTATTGACATCTACAAACTCATAACATATGTATTGGCATCTACAAAATCATGCAACATATGTATTGGCATCTACATTCTCCTGCAATATATGTATTGATATCTACAATCTCCTGAAACATATATTTTGGCATCTACAAACTCACAACATATGTATTGCATCTACAATCTCCTGCAACATATGTATTGGCATCTACAATCTCCTGCAACATATGTATTGACATATACAATCCCCGAAACATATGTATTGGCATCTACAAAACTCTCACAGCATATGTATTCGCATCTACAAACTCCTGCAACATATGTATTGGCATCTACAATCTCCTGCAATATATGTATTGGCATCTACAATCTCCTGCAACATATGTATTGGCATCTACAATATCCTGCAAAATATGTATTGGCATCTACAATCTCCTGCAACATATTTATTGGCATCTACAATCTCCTGCAACATATGTATTGGCATCTACAATCCCCTGCAACATATGTATTGGCATCTACAATCTCCTGCAACATATGTATTGGCATCTACAATCTCCTGCAACATATGTATTGGCATCTACAAGCTCGTGCAACATATGTATTGGCATCTACAAACTCCTGCAACATATGTATTGGCATCTACATTCTCCTGCAATATATGTATTGGCATCTACAAACTCCTGCAACATATGTATTGGCATCTACAATCTCCTGCAACATATGTATTGGCATCTACACTCTCCTGCAACATATGTATTGGCATCTACAATCCCCTGCAACATATGTATTGGCATCTACAAACTCCTGCAACATATGTATTGGCATCTACATTCTCCTGCAACATATGTATTGGCATCTACAAACTGCTGCAACATATGTATTGACATCTACAAACTCATAACATATGTATTGGCATCTACAAAATCATGCAACATATGTATTGGCATCTACATTCTCCTGCAATATATGTATTGGCATCTACAAACTCCTGCAACATATGTATTGGCATCTACAATCTCCTGCAACATATGTATTGGCATCTACAATCTCCTGCAACATATGTATTGGCATCTACAAACTCTCGCAACATATGTATTGGCATCTACAATCTCCTGCAACATATGTATTGACATCTACAACCTCCTGCAACATATATTGTGGCATCTACAAACTCACAACATATGTATTGGCATCTACAATCTCCTGCAACATATGTATTGGCATCTACAAACTCCTGCAACATATGTATTGATATCTACAATCTCCTGAAACATATATTTTGGCATCTACAAACTCACAACATATGTATTGCATCTACAATCTCCTGCAACATATGTATTGGCATCTACAATCTCCTGCAACATATGTATTGACATCTACAATCCCCGAAACATATGTATTGGCATCTACAAACTCTCGCAGCATATGTATTCGCATCTACAAACTCCTGCAACATATGTATTGGCATCTACAATCTCCTGCAACATATGTATTGGCATCTACAATCTCCTGCAACATATGTATTGGCATCTACAACCTCCTGCAAAATATGTATTGGCATCTACAATCTCCTGCAACATATTTATTGGCATCTACAATCTCCTGCAACATATGTATTGGCATCTACAAGCTCGTGCAACATATGTATTGGCATCTACAATCTCCTGCAACATATGTATTGGCATCTACAAACTCATGCAACATATGTATTGGCATCTACAATCTCCTGCAACATATGTATTGGCATCTACAATCTCCTGCAACATATGTATTGGCATCTACAATCTCCTGCAACATATGTATTGGCATCTACAATCTCCTGCAACATATGTATTGGCATCTACAAACTCCTGCAACATATGTATTGGCATCTACAATCTCCTGCAACATATGTATTGGCATCTACACTCTCCTGCAACATATGTATTGGCATCTACAATCCCCTGCAACATATGTGTTGGCATCTACAAACTCCTGCAACATATGTATTGGCATCTACATTCTCCTGCAACATATGTATTGGCATCTACAAACTGCTGCAACATATGTATTGACATCTACAAACTCATAACATATGTATTGGCATCTACAAACTCATGCAACATATGTATTGGCATCTACAATCTCCTGCAACATATGTATTGGCATCTACAAACTCCTGCAACATATGTATTGGCATCTACAATCTCCTGCAACATATGTATTGGCATCTACAATCTCCTGCAACATATGTATTGGCATCTACAAACTCTCGCAACATATGTATTGGCATCTACAATCCCCTGCAACATATGTATTGACATCTAAAATCTCCTGCAACATATGTATTGGCATCTACAAACTCCTGCAACATATGTATTGACATCTACAACCTCCTGCAACATATACTGTGGCATCTACAAACTCACAACATATGTATTGGCATCTACAATCTCATGCAACATATGTATTGGCATCTACAAACTCCTGCAACATATGTATTGATATCTACAAACTCCTGCAACATATGTATTGGCATCTACAATCTCCTGCAACATATGTATTGTCATCTACAATCTCCTGCAACATATGTATTGGCATCTACAAACTCTCGCAACATATGTATTGGCATCTACAATCCCCTGCAACATATGTATTGACATCTAAAATCTCCTGCAACATATGTATTGGCATCTACAAACTCCTGCAACATATGTATTGACATCTACAACCTCCTGCAACATATATTGTGGCATCTACAAACTCACAACATATGTATTGGCATCTACAATCTCATGCAACATATGTATTGGCATCTACAAACTCCTGCAACATATGTATTGATATCTACAATCTCCTGAAACATATATTTTGGCATCTACAAACTCACAACATATGTATTGCATCTACAATCTCCTGCAACATATGTATTGGCATCTACAATCTCCTGCAACATATGTATTGACATATACAATCCCCGAAACATATGTATTGGCATCTACAAAACTCTCACAGCATATGTATTCGCATCTACAAACTCCTGCAACATATGTATTGGCATCTACAATCTCCTGCAATATATGTATTGGCATCTACAATCTCCTGCAACATATGTATTGGCATCTACAATATCCTGCAACATATGTATTGGCATCTACAATCTCCTGCAACATATGTATTGGCATCTACAATCTCCTGCAACATATGTATTGGCATCTACAATCTCCTGCAACATATGTATTGGCATCTACAATCTCCTGCAACATATGTATTGGCATCTACAAACTCTCGCAACATATGTATTGGCATCTACAATCTCCTGCAACATATATATTGGCATCTACAAACTTACAACATATGTATTGGCATCTACAATCTCCTGCAACATATGTATTGACATCTACAATCTCCTGCAACATATGTATTGGCATCTACAATCTCTTGCAACATATGTATTGGCATCTACAAACTCCTGCAACATATGTATTGGCATCTACAAACTCCTGCAACATATGTATTGGCATCTACAATCTCCTGCAACATATGTATTGGCATCTACAATCTCCTGCAACATATGTATTGGCATCTACAAACTCTCGCAACATATGTATTGGCATCTACAAACTCACAACATATGTATTGGCATCTACAATCTCCTGCAACATATGTATTGGCATCTACAAACTCCTGCAACATATGTATTGACATCTACAATCTCCTGAAACATATATTTTGGCATCTACAAACTCACAACATATGTATTGCATCTACAATCTCCTGCAACATATGTATTGGCATCTACAATCTCCTGCAACATATGTATTGGCATCTACAATCTCCTGCAACATATGTATTGGCATCTACAAACTCCTAACATATGTATTGGCATCTACAATCTCTTGCAACATATGTATTGGCATCTACAAACTCACAACATATGTATTGGCATCTACAATCTCCTGCAACATATGTATTGGCATCTACAAACTCCTGCAACATATGTATTGATATCTACATTCTCCTGAAACATATATTTTGGCATCTACAAACTCACAACATATGTATTGCATTTACAATCTCCTGCAACATATGTATTGGCATCTACAATCTCCTGCAACATATGTATTGGCATCTACAATCTCCTGCAACATATTTATTGGCATCTACAATCTCCTGCAACATATGTATTGGCATCTACAAGCTCGTGCAACATATGTATTGGCATCTACAATCTCCTGCAACATATGTATTGGCATATACATACTCATGCAACCTATGTATTGGCATCTAAATTCTCCTGCAATATATGTATTGGCATCTACAAACTCCTGCAACATATGTATTAGCATCTACAATCTCCTGCAACATATGTATTGGCATCTACAATCTCCTGCAACATATGTATTGGCATCTACAAACTCTCGCAACATATGTATTGGCATCTACAATCCCCTGCAACATATATTGTGGCATCTACAAACTTACAACATATGTATTGGCATCTACAATCCCCTGCAACATATGTATTGACATCTAAAATCTCCTGCAACATATGTATTGGCATCTACAATCTCTCGCAACATATGTATTTGCATCTACAACCTCCTGCAACATATGTAATGGCATCTACAAACCCCTGCAACATATGTATTGGCATCTAAAATCCCCTGCAACATATGTATTGACATCTAAAATCTCCTGCATCATATGTATTGGCATCTACAAACTCTCGCAACATATGTATTAGCATCTACAAACTCACAACATATGTATTGTCATCTACAATCTCCTGCAACATATGTATTGGCATCTACAAACTCCTGCAACATATGTATTGATATCTACAATCTCCTGAAACATATATTTTGGCATCTACAAACTCACAACATATGTATTGCATCTAAAATCTCCTGCAACATATGTATTGGCATCTACAAACTCTCGCAACATATGTATTGGCATTACAAACTCACAACATATTATTGGCATCTACAATCTCCTGCAACATATGTATTGGCATCTACAAACTCCTGCAACATATGTATTGGCATCTACATTCTCCTGCAACATATGTTTGGCATCTACAATCTCCTATTCTCTGCAACATATGTATTGGCATCTACAATCTCCTGCAACATATGTATTGGCATCTACAATCTCCTGCAACATATGTATTGGCATCTACAAACTCACAACATATGTATTGGAATCTACAATCCCCTGCAACATATGTATTGACATCTAAAATCTCCTGCAACATATGTATTGGCATCTACAAACTCTCGCAACATATGTATTGGCATCTACAAACTCCTGCAACATATGTATTGGCATCTACAATCCCCTGCAACATATATTTTGGCATCTACAAACTCACAACATATGTATTGGCATCTACAATCCCCTGCAACATATGTATTGACATCTAAAATCTCCTGCAACATATGTATTGGCATCTACAAACTCTCAACATATGTATTGGCATCTACAAACTCCTGCAACATATGTATTGACATCTACAAACTCTCGCAGCATATGTATTGGCATCTACAAACTCCTGCAACATATGTAATGGCATCTACAAACTATCGCAACATATGTATTGGCATCTACAATCCCCTACAACATATGTGTTCGCATCTACAAACTCCTGCAACATATGTATTGATATCTACAATCTCCTGAAACATATATTTTGGCATCTACAAACTCACAACATATGTATTGCATCTACAATCTCCTGCAACATATGTATTGGCATCTACAATCTCCTGCAACATATGTATTGGCATCTGCAATATCCTGCAACATATGTATTGGCATCTACAATCTCCTGCAAAATATGTATTGGCATCTACAATCTGCTGCAAAATATGTATTGGCATCTACAAGCTCGTGCAAAATATGTATTGGCATCTACAATCTCCTGCAACATATTTATTGGCATCTACAATCTCCTGCAACATATGTATTGGCATCTACAAGCTCGTGCAACATATGTATTGGCATCTACAATCTCCTGCAACATATGTATTGGCATATACAAACTCATGCAACATATGTATTGGCATCTATAATCTCCTGCAATATATGTATTGGCATCTACAAACTCCTGCAACATATGTATTGGCATCTACAATCTCCTGTAACATATGTATTGGCATCTACAATCTCCTGCAACATATGTATTGGCATCTACAAACTCTCGCAACATATGTATTGGCATCTACAATCCCCTGCAACATATATTGTGGCATCTACAAACTTACAACATATGTATTGGCATCTACAATCCCCTGCAACATATGTATTGACATCTAAAATCTCCTGCAACATATGTATTGGCATCTACAAACTCTCGCAACATATGTATTTGCATCTACAAACTCCTGCAACATATGTAATGGCATCTACAAACCCCTGCAACATATGTATTGGCATCTAAAATCACCTGCAACATATGTATTGACATCTAAAATCTCCTGCAACATATGTATTGGCATCTACAAACTCTCGCAACATATTTATTAGCATCTACAAACTCACAACATATGTATTGTCATCTACAATCTCCTGCAACATATGTATTGGCATCTACAAACTCCTGCAACATATGTATTGTTATCTACAATCTCCTGAAACATATATTTTGGCATCTACAAACTCACAACATATGTATTGCATCTAAAATCTCCTGCAACATATGTATTGGCATCTACAAACTCTCGCAACATATGTATTGGCATCTACAAACTCACAACATATGTATTGGCATCTACAATCTCCTGCAACATATGTATTGGCATCTACAAACTCCTGCAACATATGTATTGATATCTACATTCTCCTGAAACATATATTTTGGCATCTACAAACTCACAACATATGTATTGCATTTACAATCTCCTGCAACATATGTATTGGCATCTACAATCTCCTGCAACATATGTATTGGCATCTACATTCTCCTGCAACATATGTATTGGCATCTACAATCTCCTGCAAACTATGTATTGGCATCTACAATCTCCTGCAAAATATGTATTGGCATCTACAAACTCACAACATATATATTGGAATCTACAATCCCCTGCAACATATGTATTGACATCTAAAATCTTCTGCAACATATGTATTGGCATCTACAAACTCTCGCAACATATGTATTGGCATCTACAAACTCTCGCAACATATGTATTGGCATCTACAATCTCTCGCAACATATGTATTGGCATCTACAATCCCCTGCAACATATGTATTGACATCTAAAATCTCCTGCAACATATGTATTGGCATCTACAAACTCTCGCAACATATGTATTGGCATCTACAAACTCCTGCAACATATGTATTGACATCTACAAAACTATCGCAGCATATGTATTGGTATCTACAAACTCCTGCAACATATGTAATGGCATCTACAAACTCTCGCAACATATGTATTGGCATCTACAATCCCCTACAACATATGTGTTGGCATCTACAAACTCCTGCAACATATGTATTGATATCTACAATCTCCTGAAACATATATTTTGGCATCTACAAACTCACAACATATGTATTGCATCTACAATCTCCTGCAACATATGTATTGGCATCTACAATCTCCTGCAACATATGTATTGGCATCTGCAATCTCCTGCAACATATGTATTGGCATCTACAATCTCCTGCAAAATATGTATTGGCATCTACAATCTGCTGCAAAATATGTATTGGCATCTACAAGCTCGTGCAACATATGTATTGGCATCTACAATCTCCTGCAACATATGAATTGGCATCTACAAACTCCTGCAACATATGTATTGGCATCTACAAACTCTCGCAACTTATGTATTGGCATATACAAACTCCTGCAACATATGTATTGGCATCTACATTCTCCTGCAACATATGTATTGGCATCTGCAAACTCTCGCAACATATGTATTGACATCTACAATCTCCTGCAACATATGTATTGGCATCTACAATCTCCTACAACATATGTGTTGGCATCTCCAAACTCCTGCAACATATGTATTGGCATCTACAATCTCCTGCAACATATGTATTTTCATCTACATTCTCCTGCAGCATATGTATTGTCATCTACAAACTCCTGCAACATATGTATTGGCATCTGCAATCTCCTGCAACATATGTATTGGTATGTACAATCTCCTGCAACATATGTATTGACATCTACAATCTGGTGCAACAAATGTATTGGCATCTACAAACTCCTGCATCTACAAACTCCTGCAACATATATTTTGGCATCTATAATCTCCTGCAACATATGTATTGACATCTGCAATCCCCTGCAACATATGTATTGGCATCTACAATCCCCTGCAACATATGTATTGACATCTAAAATCTCCTGCAACATATGTATTGGAATCTACAAACTCTCGCAACATATGTATTGGCATCTACAAACTCCTGCAACATATGTATTGACATCTACAACCTCCTGCAACATATATTGTGGCATCTACAAATTCACAACATATGTATTGGCATCTACAATCTCCTGCAAGGTATGTATTGGCATCTACAAACTCCTGCAACATATATATTGATATCTACAATCTCCTGAAACATATATTTTGGCATCTACAAACTTACAACATATGTATTGCATCTACAATCTCCTGCAACATATGTATTGGCATCTACAATCTCCTGCAAAATATGTATTGGCATCTACAATCTCCTGCAACATATTTATTGGCATCTACAATCTCGTGCAACATATGTATTGGCATCTACAAGCTCGTGCAACATATGTATTGGCATCTACAATCTCCTGCAACATATGTATTGGCATCTACAAACTCATGCAACATATGTATTGGCATCTACATTCTCGTGCAACATATGTATTGGCATCTACAAACACTCGCAACATTTGTATTGACATCTACAATCCCCTGCAACATATGTTTTGGTATCTACAAACTCCTGCAACATATGTATTGGCATCTACAAACTGCTGCAACATATGTATTGACATCTACAAACTCATAACATATGTATTGGCATCTACAATCTCCTGCAACATATGTATTGGCATCTACAATCTCCTACAACATATGTATTGGCATCTACAAACTCCTGCAACATATATATTGGCATCTACAATCTTCTGCAACATATGTATTGGCATCTACAAACTGCTGCAACATATATATTGGCATCTACATTCTCCTGCAACATATGTATTGGCATCTACAAACTGCTGCAACATATATATTGGCATCTACATTCTCCTGCAACATATGTATTGGCATCTACAAACTGCTGCAACATATGTATTGACATCTACAAACTCATAACATATATATTGGCATCTACAATCTCCTGCAACATATGTATTGGCATCTACAATCTCCTACAACATATGTATTGGCATCTACAATCTCCTACAACATATATATTGGCATCTACAATTTCCTGCAACATATGTATTGACATCTACAATCTCGTGCAACATATGTATTGGTATCTACAAACTGCTGCAACATATGTATTGACATCTACAATCCCCTGCAACATATATTTTGGCATCTACAAACTCACAACATATGTATTGGCATCTACAATCCCCTGCAACATAGGTATTGACATCTAAAATCTCCTGCAACATATGTATTGGCATCTACAAACTCTCGCAACATATGTATTGGCATCTACAAACTCCTGCAACATATGTATTGACATCTACAAAACTCTCGCAGCATATGTATTGGCATCTACAAACGCCTGCAACATATGTAATGGCATCTACAAACTCTCGCAACATATGTATTGGCATCTACAATCCCCTACAACATATTTGTTGGCATCTACAAACTCCTGCAACATATGTATTGATATCTACAATCTCCTGAAACATATATTTTGGCATCTACAAACTCACAACATATGTATTGCATCTACAATCTCCTGCAACATATGTATTGGCATCTACAATCTCCTGCAACATATGTTTTGGCATCTGCAATCTCCTGCAACATATGAATTGGCATCTACAATCTCCAGCAAAATATGTATTGGCATCTTCAATCTGCTGCAAAATATGTATTGGCATCTACAAGCTCGTGCAACATATGTATTGGCATCTACAATCTCCTGCAACATATGAATTGGCATCTACAAACTCTCGCAACATATGTATTGGCATCTACAAACTCACAACATATGTATTGGCATCTACAATCTCCTGCAACATATGTATTGGCATCTACAAACTCCTGCAACATATGTATTGATATCTACATTCTCCTGAAACATATATTTTGGCATCTACAAACTCACAACATATGTATTGCATTTACAATCTCCTGCAACATATGTATTGGCATCTACAATCTCCTGCAACATATGTATTGGCATCTACATTCTCCTGCAACATATGTATTGGCATCTACAATCTCCTGCAAACTATGTATTGGCATCTACAATCTCCTGCAAAATATGTATTGGCATCTACAAACTCACAACATATGTATTGGAATCTACAATCCCCTGCATCATATGTATTGACATCTAAAATCTTCTGCAACATATGTATTGGCATCTACAAACTCTCGTAACATATGTATTGGCATCTACAAACTCTCGCAACATATGTATTGGCATCTACAATCCCCTGCAACATATATTTTGGCATCTACAAACTCACAACATATGTATTGGCATCTACAATCCCCTGCAACATATGTATTGACATCTAAAATCTCCTGCAACATATGTATTGGCATCTACAAACTCTCGCAACATATGTATTGGCATCTACAAACTCCTGCAACATATGTATTGACATCTACAAACTCTCGCAGCATATGTATTGGCATCTACAAACTCCTGCAACATATGTATTGGCATCTACAAACTCTCGCAACATATGTATTGGCATCTACAATCCCCTACAAAATATATGTGTTGGCATCTACAAACTCCTGCAACATATGTATTGATATCTACAATCTCCTGAAACATATATTTTGGCATCTACAAACTCACAACATATGTATTGCATCTACAATCTCCTGCAACATATGTATTGGCATCTACAATCTCCTGCAACATATGTATTGGCATCTACAATCTCCTGCAACATATGTATTGGCATCTACAATCTCCTGCAAAATATGTATTGGCATCTACAATCTCCTGCAAAATATGTATTGGCATCTACAAGCTCGTGCAACATATGTATTGGCATCTACAATCTCCTGCAACATATGAATTGGCATCTACAAACTCCTGCAACATATGTATTGGCATCTACAAACTCTCGCAACTTATGTATTGGCATATACAAACTCCTGCAACATATGTATTGGCATCTACATTCTCCTGCAACATATGTATTGGCATCTACAAACTCTCGCAACATATGTATTGACATCTATAATCTCCTGCAACATATGTATTGGCATCTACAATCTCCTACAACATATGTGTTGGCATCTCCAAACTTCTGCAACATATGTATTGGCATCTACAATCTCCTGCAACATATGTATTTTCATCTACATTCTCCTGCAACATATGTATTGGTATGTACAATCTCCTGCAACATATGTATTGACATCTACAATCTGGTGCAACAAATGTATTGGCATCTACAAACTCCTGCATCTACAAACTCCTGCAACATATATTTTGGCATCTATAATCTCCTGCAACATATGTATTGACATCTGCAATCCCCTGCAACATATGTATTGGCATCTACAATCCCCTGCAACATATGTATTGACATCTAAAATCTCCTGCAACATATGTATTGGAATCTACAAACTCCTGCAACATATGTATTGGCATATACAAACTCCTGCAACATATGTATTGGCATCTACAATCTCCTGCAACATATGTATTGGCATCTACAAACTCCTGCAACATATGTATTGACATCTAAAATCTCCTGCAACATATGTATTGGCATCTACAAACTCCTGCAACATATGTATTGCATCTACAATCTCCTGCAACATATGTATTGGCATCTACAATCTCCTGCAACATATGTATTGGCATCTACAATCTCCTGCAACATATGTATTGACATCTACAATCTCCTGCAACATATGTATTGGCATCTACAAGCTCGCAACATATGTATTGGCATCTACAATCTCCTGCAACATATGTATTGGCACCTACAATCTCATGCAACATATGTATTGGCATCTACATTCTCGTGCAACATATTTATTGGCATCTACAAACTCGCAACATATGTATTGCATCTACAATCTCCTGCAACATATTTATTGGCATCTACAAACTGCTGCAACATATATATTGGCATCTACATTCTCCTGCAACCTATGTATTGGCATCTACAAACTGCTGCAACATATGTATTGACATCTACAAACTCATAACATATGTATTGGCATCTACAATCTCCTGCAACATATGTATTGGCATCTACAATCTCCTACAACTTATGTACTGGCATCTACAATCTCGTGCAACATATGTATTGGTATCTACAAACTGCTGCAACATATGTATTGACATCTACAATCCCCTGCAACATATATTTTGGCATCTACAAACTCACAACATATGTATTGGCATCTACAATCCCCTGCAACATATGTATTGACATCTAAAATCTCCTGCAACATATGTATTGGCATCTACAAACTCTCGCAACATATGTATTGGCATCTACAAACTCCTGCAACATATGTATTGACATCTACAAAACTCTCGCAGCATATGTATTGGCATCTACAAACGCCTGCAACATATGTAATGGCATCTACAAACTCTCGCAACATATGTATTGGCATCTACAATCCCCTACAACATATTTGTTGGCATCTACAAACTCCTGCAACATATGTATTGATATCTACAATCTCCTGAAACATATATTTTGGCATCTACAAACTCACAACATATGTATTGCATCTACAATCTCCTGCAACATATGTATTGGCATCTACAATCTCCTGCAACATATGTATTGGCATCTGCAATCTCCTGCAACATATGTATTGGCATCTACAATCTCCAGCAAAATATGTATTGGCATCTTCAATCTGCTGCAAAATATGTATTGGCATCTACAAGCTCGTGCAACATATGTATTGGCATCTACAATCTCCTGCAACATATGAATTGGCATCTACAAACCCTGCAACATATGTATTGGCATCTACAATCTCCTGCAACATATGTATTGGCATCTACATTCTCCTGCAACATATGTATTGGCATCTACAAACTCTCGCAACATATGTATTGACATCTACAAACTCCTGCAACATATGTATTGGCATCTACAATCTCCTACAACATATGTATTGGCATCTCCAAACTCCTGCAACATATGTATTGGCATCTACAATCTCCTGCAACATATGTATTTTCATCTACATCTCCTGCAGCATATGTATTGGCATCTACAAACTCCTGCAACATAGTATTGGCATCTGCATCTCGCAACATATGTATTGGTATGTACAATCTCCTGCAACATATGTATTGACATCTACAATCTCGTGCAACATATGTATTGGCATCTACAAACTCCTGCATCTACAAACTCCTGCAACATATATTTTGGCATCTATAATCTCCTGCAACATATGTATTGACATCTGCAATCCCCTGCAACATATGTATTGGCATCTACAAACTCCTGCAACATATGTAATGGCATCTACAATCCCCTGCAACATATGTATTGGCATCTACATTCTCCTGCAACATATGTATTGGCATCTACAAACTCTCGCAACATATGTATTGACATCTACAAACTCCTGCAACATATGTATTGGCATCTACAATCTCCTACAACATATGTATTGGCATCTCCAAACTCCTGCAACATATGTATTGGCATCTACAATCTCCTGCAACATATGTATTTTCATCTACATTCTCCTGCAGCATATGTATTGGCATCTACAAACTCCTGCAACATATGTATTGGCATCTGCAATCTCCTGCAACATATGTATTGGTATGTACAATCTCCTGCAACATATGTATTGACATCTACAATCTCGTGCAACATATGTATTGGCATCTACAAACTCCTGCATCTACAAACTCCTGCAACATATATTTTGGCATCTATCATCTCCTGCAACATATGTATTGACATCTGCAATCCCCTGCAACATATGTATTGGCATCTACAATCCCCTGCAACATATGTATTGACATCTAAAATCTCCTGCAACATATGTATTGGAATCTACAAACTCTCGCAACATATGTATTGGCATCTACAAACTCCTGCAACATATGTATTGACATCTACAACCTCCTGCAACATATATTGTGGCATCTACAAATTCACAACATATGTATTGGTATCTACAATCTCCTGCAAGATATGTATTGGCATTTACAAACTCCTGCAACATATATATTGATATCTACAATCTCCTGAAACATATATGTTGGCATCTACAAACTTACAACATATGTATTGCATCTACAATCTCCTGCAACATATGTATTGGCATCTACAATCTCCTGCAAAATATGTATTGGCATCTACAATCTCCTGCAACATATTTATTGGCATCTACAATCTCCTGCAACATATGTATTGGCATCTACAAGCTCGTGCAACATATGTATTGGCATCTACAAACTCCTGCAACATATATATTGGCATCTACATTCTCCTGCAACATATTTATTGGCATCTACAAACTGCTGCAACATATGTATTAACATCTACAAACTCATAACATATGTATTGGCATCTACAATCTCCTGCAACATATGTATTGGCATCTACAATCTCCTACAACATATGTATTGGCATCTACAAACTCCTGCAACATATATATTGGCATCTACATTCTCCTGCAACATATTTATTGGCATCTACAAACTGCTGCAACATATATATTGGCATCTACATTCTCCTGCAACCTATGTATTGGCATCTACAAACTGCTGCAACATATGTATTGACATCTACAAACTCATAACATATGTATTGGCATCTACAATCTCCTGCAACATATGTATTGGCATCTACAATCTCCTACAACTTATGTACTGGCATCTACAATCTCGTGCAACATATGTATTGGTATCTACAAACTGCTGCAACATATGTATTGACATCTACAATCCCCTGCAACATATATTTTGGCATCTACAAACTCACAACATATGTATTGGCATCTACAATCCCCTGCAACATATGTATTGACATCTAAAATCTCCTGCAACATATGTATTGGCATCTACAAACTCTCGCAACATATGTATTGGCATCTACAAACTCCTGCAACATATGTATTGACATCTACAAAACTCTCGCAGCATATGTATTGGCATCTACAAACGCCTGCAACATATGTAATGGCATCTACAAACTCTCGCAACATATGTATTGGCATCTACAATCCCCTACAACATATTTGTTGGCATCTACAAACTCCTGCAACATATGTATTGATATCTACAATCTCCTGAAACATATATTTTGGCATCTACAAACTCACAACATATGTATTGCATCTACAATCTCCTGCAACATATGTATTGGCATCTACAATCTCCTGCAACATATGTATTGGCATCTGCAATCTCCTGCAACATATGTATTGGCATCTACAATCTCCAGCAAAATATGTATTGGCATCTTCAATCTGCTGCAAAATATGTATTGGCATCTACAAGCTCGTGCAACATATGTATTGGCATCTACAATCTCCTGCAACACATGAATTGGCATCTACAAACTCCTGCAACATATGTAATGGCATCTACAATCCCCTGCAACATATGTATTGGCATCTACATTCTCCTGCAACATATGTATTGGCATCTACAAACTCTCGCAACATATGTATTGACATCTACAAACTCCTGCAACATATGTATTGGCATCTACAATCTCCTACAACATATGTATTGGCATCTCCAAACTCCTGCAACATATGTATTGGCATCTACAATCTCCTGCAACATATGTATTTTCATCTACATTCTCCTGCAGCATATGTATTGGCATCTACAAACTCCTGCAACATATGTATTGGCATCTGCAATCTCCTGCAACATATGTATTGGTATGTACAATCTCCTGCAACATATGTATTGACATCTACAATCTCGTGCAACATATGTATTGGCATCTACAAACTCCTGCATCTACAAACTCCTGCAACATATATTTTGGCATCTATAATCTCCTGCAACATATGTATTGACATCTGCAATCCCCTGCAACATATGTATTGGCATCTACAAACTCCTGCAACATATGTAATGGCATCTACAATCCCCTGCAACATATGTATTGGCATCTACATTCTCCTGCAACATATGTATTGGCATCTACAAACTCTCGCAACATATGTATTGACATCTACAAACTCCTGCAACATATGTATTGGCATCTACAATCTCCTGCAACATATGTATTGGCATCTACAAACTCCTGCAACATATGTATTGGCATCTACAATCCCCTGCAACATATGTATTGACATCTAAAATCTCCTGCAACATATGTATTGGCATCTACAAACTCTCGCAACATATGTATTGGCATCTACAAACTCCTGCAACATATGTATTGGCATCTACATTCTCCTGCAACATATGTATTGGCATCTACAAACTCTCGCAACATATGTATTGACATCTACAATCTCCTGCAACATATGTATTGGCATCTACAATCTCCTACAACATATGTGTTGGCATCTCCAAACTCCTGCAACATATGTATTGGCATCTACAATCTCCTGCAACATATGTATTTTCATCTACATTCTCCTGCAGCATATGTATTGGCATCTACAAACTCCTGCAACATATGTATTGGCATCTGCAATCTCCTGCAACATATGTATTGGTATGTACAATCTCCTGCAACATATGTATTGACATCTACAATCTCGTGTAACATATGTATTGGCATCTACAAACTCCTGCATCTTCAAACTCCTGCAACATATATTTTGGCATCTATAATCTCCTGCAACATATGTATTGACATCTGCAATCCCCTGCAACATATGTATTGGCATCTACAATCCCCTGCAACATATGTATTGACATCTAAAATCTCCTGCAACATATGTATTGGAATCTACAAACTCTCGCAACATATGTATTGGCATCTACAAACTCCTGCAACATATGTATTGACATCTACAATCCCCTGCAACATATATTTTGGCATCTACATTCTCCTGCAACCTATGTATTGGCATCTACAAACTGCTGCAACATATGTATTGACATCTACAATCTCCTGCAACATATGTATTGGCATCTACAATCTCCTACAACTTATGTACTGGCATCTACAATCTCGTGCAACATATGTATTGGTATCTACAAACTGCTGCAACATATGTGTTGACATCTACAATCCCCTGCAACATATATGTTGGCATCTACAAACTCACAACATATGTATTGGCATCTACAATCCCCTGCAACATTTGTATTGACATCTAAAATCTCCTGCAACATATGTATTGGCATCTACAAACTCTCGCAACATATGTATTGGCATCTACAAACTCCTGCAACATATGTATTGACATCTACAATCCCCTGCAACATATATTTTGGCATCTACATTCTCCTGCAACCTATGTATTGGCATCTACAAACTGCTGCAACATATGTATTGACATCTACAATCTCCTGCAACATATGTATTGGCATCTACAATCTCCTACAACTTATGTACTGGCATCTACAATCTCGTGCAACATATGTATTGGTATCTACAAACTGCTGCAACATATGTGTTGACATCTACAATCCCCTGCAACATATATGTTGGCATCTACAAACTCACAACATATGTATTGGCATCTACAATCCCCTGCAACATTTGTATTGACATCTAAAATCTCCTGCAACATATGTATTGGCATCTACAAACTCTCGCAGCATATGTATTGGCATCTACAAACGCCTGCAACATATGTAATGGCATCTACAAACTCTCGCAACATATGTATTGGCATCTACAATCCCCTACAACATATGTGTTGGCATCTACAAACTCCTGCAACATATGTATTGATATCTACAATCTCCTGAAACATATAATTTGGCATCTACAAACTCACAACATATGTATTGCATCTACAATCTCCTGCAACATATGTATTGGCATCTACAATCTCCTGCAACATATGTATTGACATCTACAATCTCCTGCAACATATGTATTGGCATCTACAATCTCCTACAACATATGTGTTGGCATCTCCAAACTCCTGCAACATATGTATTGGCATCTACAATCTCCTGCAACATATGTATTTTCATCTACATTCTCCTGCAGCATATGTATTGGCATCTACAAACTCCTGCAACATATGTATTGGCATCTGCAATCTCCTGCAACATATGTATTGGTATGTACAATCTCCTGCAACATATGTATTGACATCTACAATCTCCTGCAACATATGTATTGGCATCTACAATCACCTGCAACATATGTATTGGCATCTGCAATCTCCTGCAACATATGTATTGGCATCTACAATCTCCAGCAAAATATGTATTGGCATCTTCAATCTGCTGCAAAATATGTATTGGCATCTACAAGCTCGTGCAACATATGTATTGGCATCTACAATCTCCAGCAACATATGAATTGGCATCTACAAACTCCTGCAACATATGTATTGGCATCTACAATCTCCTGCAACCTATATATTGGCATCTACAAACTCCTGCAACATATGTATTGACATCTACAATCCCCTGCAACATATGTTTTGGCATCTACAATCTCCTGCAACTATATATTGGCATCTACAAACTCCTGCAACATATGTATTGGCATCTACATATTCCTGCAACATATGTATTGGCATCTACAAACTCTCGCAACATATGTATTGACATCTACAATCTCCTGCAACATATGTATTGGCATCTACAATCCCCTACAACATATGTGTTGGCATCTCCAAACTCCTGCAACATATGTATTGGCATCTACAATCTCCTGCAACATATGTATTTTCATCTACATTGTCCTGCAGCATATGTATTGGCATCTACAAACTCCTGCAACATACGTATTGGCATCTGCAATCTCCTGCAACATATGTATTGGTATGTACAATCTCCTGCAACATATGTATTGACATCTACAATCTCGTGCAACATATGTATTGGCATCTACAAACTCCTGCATCTACAAACTCCTGCAACATATATTTTGGCATCTACAATCTCCTGCAACATATGTATTGACATCTGCAATCCCCTGCAACATATGTATTGGTATCTACAATCCCCTGCAACATATGTATTGACATCTAAAATCTCCTGCAACATATGTATTAGAATCTACAAACTCTCGCAACATATGTATTGGCATCTACAAACTCCTGCAACATATGTATTGACATCTACAACCTCCTGCAACATATGTTGTGGCATCTACAAACTCACAACATATGTATTGGCATCTACAATCTCCTGCAAGATATGTATTGGCATCTACAAACTCCTGCAACATATATATTGATATCTACAAACTCACAACATATGTATTGCATCTACAATCTCCTGCAACATATGTATTGGCATCTACAATCTCCTGCAAAATATGTATTGGCATCTACAATCTCCTGCAACATATTTATTGGCATCTACAATCTCCTGCAACATATGTATTGGCATCTACAATCTCCTGCAACATATGTATTGGCATCTACAAACTCATGCAACATATGTATTGGCATCTACATTCTCCTGCAATATATGTATTGGCACCTACAAACTCCTGCAACATATGTATTGGGATCTACAAGCTCGTGCAACATATGTATTGGCATCTACAATATCCTGCAACATATGTATTGGCATCTACAAACTCATGCAACATATGTATTGGCATCTACATTCTCCTGCAACATATGTATTGGCATCTACAAACACTCGCAACATTTGTATTGACATCTACAATCCCCTGCAACATATGTGTTGGTATCTACAAACTCCTGCAACATATGTATTGGCATCTACATTCTCCTGCAACATATGTATTGGCATCTACAAACTGCTGCAACATATGTATTGACATCTACAAACTCATAACATATGTATTGGCATCTACAATCTCCTGCAACATATGTATTGGCATCTACAATCTCCTACAACATATGTACTGGCATCTACAATCTCCTGCAACATATGTATAGGCATCTACAAACTCCTGCAACATATATATTGGCATCTACAATCTCCTGCAACATATGTATTGGCATGTACAATCTCCTGCAACATATATATTGGCATCTACAAACTCCTGCAACATATGTATTGGCATCTACATTCTCCTGCAACATATGTTTTGGCATCTACAAACTCTCGCAACATATGTATTGACATCTACAATCTCCTGCAACATATGTATTGGCATCTACAATCCCCTACAACATATGTGTTGGCATCTCCAAACTCCTGCAACATATGTATTGGCATCTACAATCTCCTGCAACATATGTATTTTCATCTACATTCTCCTGCAGCTTATGTATTGGCATCTACACACTCCTGCAACATATGTATTGGCATCTGCAATCTCCTGCAACATATGTATTAGTATGTACAATCTCCTGCAACATATGTATTGACATCTACAATCTCGTGCAACATATGTATTGGCATCTACAAACTCCTGCATCTACAAACTCCTGCAACATATATTTTGGCATCTACAATCTCCTGCAACATATGTATTGGCATCTACAATCCCTTGCAACATATGTATTGACATCTAAAATCTCCTGCAACATATGTATTGGAATCTACAAACTCTCGCAACATATGTATTGGCATCTACAAACTCCTGCAACATATGTATTGACATCTACAACCTCCTGCAACATACATTGTGGCATCTAGAAACTCACAACATATGTATTGGCATCTACAATCTCCTGCAAGATATGTATTGGCATCTACAAACTCCTGCAACATATATATTGATATCTACAATCTCCTGAAACATATATTTTGGCATCTACAAACTCACAACATATTTATTGGGATCTACAATCTCCTGCAACATATGTATTGACATCTACAAGCTCGTGCAACATATGTATTGACATCTACAACCTCCTGCAACATATATTGTGGCATCTACAAACTCACAACATATGTATTGGCATCTACAATCTCCTGCAATATATGTATTGGCATCTACAAACTCCTGCAACATATGTATTGATATCTACAATCTCCTGAAACAAATAATTTGGCATCTACAAACTCACAACATATGTATTGCATCTACAATCTCCTGCAACATATGTGTTGGCATCTACAATCTCCTGCAACATATGTATTGACATCTACAATCCCCGAAACATATGTATTGGCATCTACAAACCTCTCGTAGCATATGTATTCGCATCTACAAACTCCTGCAACATGTATTGGCATCTACAATCTCCTGCAAAATATGTATTGGCATCTACAATCTCATCAACATATGTATTGGCATCTACAATCTCCTGCAAAATATGTATTGGCATCTACAATCTCCTGCAACATATTTATTGGCATCTACAATCTCCTGCAACATATGTATTGGCATCTACAAGCTCAAGCAACATATGTATTGGCATCTACAATCTCCTGCAACATATGTATTGGCATCTACAAACTCATGCAACATATGTATTGGCATCTGCAATCTCCTGCAACATATGTATTGACATCTACAATCTCGTGCAACATATGTATTGGCATCTACAAACTCCTGCATCTACAAACTCCTGCAACATATATTTTGGCATCTACAATCTCCTGCTACATATGTATTGACATCTGCAATCCCCTGCAACATATGTATTGGCATCTACAATCCCTTGCAACATATGTATTGACATCTAAAATCTCCTGCAACATATGTATTGGAATCTACAAACCCTCGCAACATATGTATTGGCATCTACAAACTCCTGCAACATATGTATTGACATCTACAACCTCCTGCAACATATATTGTGGCATCTAGAAACTCACAACATATGTATTGGCATCTACAATCTCCTGCAAGATATTTATTGGCATCTACAAACTCCTGCAACATATATATTGATATCTACAATCTCCTGAAACATATATTTTGGCATCTACAAACTCACAACATATTTATTGGGATCTACAATCTCCTGCAACATATGTATTGACATCTACAAGCTCGTGCAAAATATGTATTGACATCTACAACCTCCTGCAACATATATTGTGGCATCTACAAACTCACAACATATGTATTGGCATCTACAATCTCCTGCAAGATATGTATTGGCATCTACAAACTCCTGCAACATATGTATTGATATCTACAATCTCCTGAAACATATAATTTGGCATCTACAAACTCACAACATATGTATTGCATCTACAATCTCCTGCAACATATGTATTGGCATCTACAATCTCCTGCAACATATGTATTGACATCTACAATCCCCGAAACATATGTATTGGCATCTACAAACCTCTCGTAGCATATGTATTCGCATCTACAAACTCCTGCAACATGTATTGGCATCTACAATCTCCTGCAACATATGTATTGGCATCTACAATCTCCTGCAACATATGTATTGGCATCTACAATCTCCTGCAAAATATGTATTGGCATCTACAATCTCCTGCAACATATTTATTGGCATCTACAATCTCCTGCAACATATGTATTGGCATCTACAAGCTCGAGCAACATATGTATTGGCATCTACAATCTCCTGCAACATATGTATTGGCATCTACAAACTCATGCAACATATGTATTGGCATCTACATTCTCCTGCAATATATGTATTGGCACCTACAAATTCCTGCAACATATGTATTGGCATCTACAAGTTCGTGCAACATATGTATTGGCATCTACAATCTCCTGCAACATATGTATTGGCATCTACAAACTCATGCAACATATGTATTGGCATCTACATTCTCCTGCAACATATGTATTGTCATCTGAAAACATTCGAAACATTTGTATTGACATATACAATCCCCTGCAATATATGTGTTGGCATCTACAAACTACTGCAACATAGGTATTGGCATCTACATTCTCCTGCAACATATGTATTGCCATCTACAAACTGCTGCAACATATGTATTGACATCTACAAACTCACAACATATGTATTGGCATCTACAAACTCATGCAACATATGTATTGGCATCTACATTCTCCTGCAATATATGTATTGGCATCTACAAACTCCTGCAACATATGTCTTGGCATCTACAATATCCTGCAACATATGTATTGGCATCTACAATCTCCTGCAACATATGTATTGGCATCTACAAACTCTGGCAACATATGTATTGGCATCTACAATCCCCTGCAACATATATCTTGGCATCTACAAACTTACAACATATGTATTGGCAACTACAATACCCTGCAACATATGCATTGACATCTACAATCTCCTGCAAGATATGTATTGACATCTACAACCTCCTGCAACATATATTGTGGCATCTACAAACTCACAACATATGTATTGGCATCTACAATCTCATGCAACATATGTATTGGCATCTACAAACTCCTGCAACATATGTATTGATATCTACAATCTCCTGAAACATATATTTTGGCATCTACAAACTCACAACATATGTATTGCATCTACAATCTCCTGCAACATATGTATTGGCATCTACAATCTCCTGCAACATATGTATTGACATCTACAATCCCCGAAACATATGTATTGGCATCTACAAAACTCTCGCAGCATATGTATTGGCATCTACAAACTCCTGCAACATATGTATTGGCATCTACAATCTCCTGCAACATATGTATTGGCATCTACAATCTCCTGCAACATATGTATTGGCATCTACAATCTCCTGCCACACATTTATTGGCATCTACAATCTCCTGCAACATATGTATTGGCATCTACAAGCTCGTGCAACATATGTATTGGCATCTACAAACTCATGCAACATATGTATTGGCATCTCTATTCTCCTGCAACATATGTATTGGCATCTACAAACTCATGCAACATATGTATTGGCATATCTATTCTCCTGCAATATATGTATTGGCATCTACAAACTTCTGCAACATATATTTTGGCATCTACAAACTTACAACATATGTATTGGCATCTACAATCCCCTGCAACATATGTATTGACATCTACAATCTCCTGCAACATATGGATTGGCATCTACAAACTCTCGCAACATATGTATTGGCATCTACAAACTCCTGCAACATATGTATTGGCATCTACAAACTCCTGCAACATATGTATTGGCATCTACAATCCCCTACAACATATGTATTGGCATCTCCAAACTCCTGCAACATATGTATTGACATCTACAATCTCGTGCAACATATGTATTGGCATCTACAAACTCCTGCATCTACAAACACCTGCAACATATATTTTGGCATCTACAATCTCCTGCAACATATGTATTGACATCTACAATCCCCTGCAACATATGTATTGGCATCTACAATCCCCTGCAACATATGTACTGACATCTAAAATCTCCTGCAACATATGTATTGACATCTACAAACTCTCGCAACATATGTATTGGCATCTACAAACTCCTGCAAAATATGCATTGACATCTACAACCTCCTGCAACACATATTGTGGCATCTACAAACTCACAACATATGTATTGGCATCTACAATCTCCTGTAACATATGTATTGGCATCTACAAACTCCTGCAACATATGTATTGATATCTACAATCTCCTGAAACATATTTGTTGGCATCTACAAACTCACAACATATGTATTGCATCTACAATCTCCTGCAACATATGTATTGGCATCTACAATATCCTGAAACATATGTATTGACATCAACAATCCCCGAAACATATGTATTGGCATCTACAATCCCCTGCAACATATGTATTGGCATGTACAATCTCCTGCAACATATATATTGGCATCTACAAACTCCTGCAACATATGTATTGGCATCTACATTCTCCTGCAACATATGTATTGGCATCTACAAACTCTCGCAACATATGTATTGACATCTACAATCTCCTGCAACATATGTATTGGCATCTACAATCCCCTACAACATATGTGTTGGCATCTCCAAACTCCTGCTACATATGTATTGGCATCTACAATCTCCTGCAACATATGTATTTTCATCTACATTCTCCTGCAGCTTATGTATTGGCATCTACACACTCCTGCAACATATGTATTGGCATCTGCAATCTCCTGCAACATATGTATTAGTATGTACAATCTCCTGCAACATATGTATTGACATCTACAATCTCGTGCAACATATGTATTGGCATCTACAAACTCCTGCATCTACAAACTCCTGCAACATATATTTTGGCATCTACAATCTCCTGCAACATATGTATTGACATCTGCAATCCCCTGCAACATATGTATTGGCATCTACAATCCCTTGCAACATATGTATTGACATGTAAAATCTCCTGCAACATATGTATTGGAATCTACAAACTCTCGCAACATATGTATTGGCATCTACAAACTCCTGCAACATATGTATTGACATCTACAACCTCCTGCAACATATATTGTGGCATCTAGAAACTCACAACATATGTATTGGCATCTACAATCTCCTGCAAGATATGTATTGGCATCTACAAACTCCTGCAACATATATATTGATATCTACAATCTCCTGCAACATATGTATTGGCATCTACAAACTCATGCAACATATGTATTGGCATCTACATTCTCCTGCAATATATGTATTGGCACCTACAAACTCCTGCAACATATGTATTGGGATCTAAAAGCTCGTGCAACATATGTATTGGCATCTACAATATCCTGCAACATATGTATTGGCATCTACAAACTCATTCAACATATGTATTGGCATCTACATTCTCCTGCAACATATGTATTGGCATCTACAAACACTCGCAACATTTGTATTGACATCTACAATCCCCTGCAACATATGTGTTGGTATCTACAAACTCCTGCAACATATGTATTGGCATCTACAATCTCCTTCAACATATGTACTGGCATCTACAATCTCCTGCAACATATGTATTGGCATCTACAAACTCCTGCAACATATATATTGGCATCTACAATCTCCTGCAACATATGAATTGGCATGTACAATCTCCTGCAACATATATATTGGCATCTACAAACTCCTGCAAATATGTATTGGCATCTACATTCTCCTGCATCATATGTATTGGCATCTACAATCCCTTGCAACATATGTATTGACATCTAAAATCTCCTGCAACATATGTATTGGAATCTACAAACTCTCGCAACATATGTATTGGCATCTACAAACTCCTGCAACATATGTATTGACATCTACAACCTCCTGCAACATATATTGTGGCATCTAGAAACTCACAACATATGTATTGGCATCTACAATCACCTGCAAGATATGTACTGGCATCTACAATCTCCTTCAACATATGTATTGGCATCTACAAACTCCTGCAACATATATATTGGCATCTACAATCTCCTGCAACATATGTATTGGCATGTACAATCTCCTGCAACATATATATTGGCATCTACAAACTCCTGCAACATATGTATTGGCATCTACATTCTCCTGCAACATATGTATTGGCATCTACAAACTCTCGCAACATATGTATTGACATCTACAATCTCCTGCAACATATGTATGGCATCTACAAACTCCTGCAACATATGTATTGGCATCTACATCTCCTGCAACATATGTATTGGCATCTACAACTCGCACATTGTATTGCATCTACAATCTCTGCAACATATGTATTGGCATCTACAATCCCTACAACATATGTGTTGGCATCTCCAAACTCCTGCAACATATGTATTGGCATCTACAATCTCCTGCAACATATGTATTTTCATCTACATTCTCCTGCAGCATATGTATTGGCATCTACACACTCCTGCAACATATGTATTGGCATCTGCAATCTCCTGCAACATATGTATTGGTATGTACAATCTCCTGCAACATATGTATTGACATCTACAATCTCGTGCAACATATGTATTGGCATCTACAAACTCCTGCATCTACAAACTCCTGCAACATATATTTTGGCATCTACAATCTCCTGCAACATATGTATTGACATCTGCAATCCCCTGCAACATATGTATTGGCATCTACAATCCCTTGCAACATATGTATTGACATCTAAAATCTCCTGCAACATATGTATTGGAATCTACAAACTCTAGCAACATATGTATTGGCATCTACAAACTCCTGCAACATATGTATTGACATCTACAACCTCCTGCAACATATATTGTGGCATCTAGAAACTCACAACATATGTATTGGCATCTACAATCTCCTGCAAGATATGTATTGGCATCTACAAACTCCTGCAACATATATATTGATATCTACAATCTCCTGAAACATATATTTTGGCATCTACAAACTCACAACATATTTATTGGGACCTACAATCTCCTGCAACATATGTATTGACATCTACAAGCTCGTGCAACATATGTATTGACATCTACAACCTCCTGCAACATATTTGGCATCTACAAACTCACAACATATGTATTGGCATCTACAATCTCCTGCAAGATATGTATTGGCATCTACAAACTCCTGCAACATATGTATTGATATCTACAATCTCCTGAAACATATAATTTGGCATCTACAAACTCACAACATATGTATTGCATCTACAATCTCCTGCAACATATGTATTGGCATCTACAATCTCCTGCAACATATGTATTGACATCTACAATCCCCGAAACATATGTATTGGCATCTACAAACCTCTCGTAGCATATGTATTCGCATCTACAAACTCCTGCAACATGTATTGGCATCTACAATCTCCTGCAACATATGTATTGGCATCTGCAATCTCCTGCAACATATGTATTAGTATGTACAATCTCCTGCAACATATGTATTGACATCTACAATCTCGTGCAACATATGTATTGGCATCTACAAACTCCTGCATCTACAAACTCCTGCAACATATATTTTGGCATCTACAATCTCCTGCAACATATGTATTGACATCTGCAATCCCCTGCAACATATGTATTGGCATCTACAATCCCTTGCAACATATGTATTGACATCTAAAATCTCCTGCAACATATGTATTGGAATCTACAAACTCTCGCAACATATGTATTGGCATCTACAAACTCCTGCAACATATGTATTGACATCTACAACCTCCTGCAACATATATTGTGGCATCTAGAAACTCACAACATATGTATTGGCATCTACAATCTCCTGCAAGATATGTATTGGCATCTACAAACTCCTGCAACATATATATTGATATCTACAATCTCCTGCAACATATGTATTGGCATCTACAAACTCATGCAACATATGTATTGGCATCTACATTCTCCTGCAATATATGTATTGGCACCTACAAACTCCTGCAACATATGTATTGGGATCTAAAAGCTCGTGCAACATATGTATTGGCATCTACAATATCCTGCAACATATGTATTGGCATCTACAAACTCATTCAACATATGTATTGGCATCTACATTCTCCTGCAACATATGTATTGGCATCTACAAACACTCGCAACATTTGTATTGACATCTACAATCCCCTGCAACCTATGTGTTGTTATCTACAAACTCCTGCAACATATGTATTGGCATCTACAATCTCCTTCAACATATGTACTGGCATCTACAATCTCCTGCAACATATGTATTGGCATCTACAAACTCCTGCAACATATATATTGGCATCTACAATCTCCTGCAACATATGTATTGGCATGTACAATCTCCTGCAACATATATATTGGCATCTACAAACTCCTGCAACATATGTATTGGCATCTACATTCTCCTGCAAAATATGTATTGGCATCTACAATCTCCTGCAACATATTTATTGGCATCTACAATCTCCTGCAACATATGTATTGGCATCTACAAGCTCGAGCAACATATGTATTGGCATCTACTATCTCCTGCAACATATGTATTGGCATCTACAAACTCATGCAACATATGTATTGGCATCTACATTCTCCTGCAATATATGTATTGGCACCTACAAATTCCTGCAACATATGTATTGGCATCTACAAGCTCGTGCAACATATGTATTGGCATCTACAATCTCCTGCAACATATGTATTGGCATCTACAAACTCATGCAACATATGTATTGGCATCTACATTCTCCTGCAACATATGTATTGTCATCTACAAACACTCGCGACATTTGTATTGACATCTACAATCCCCTGCAACATATGTGTTGGCATCTACAAACTCCTGCAACATAGGTATTGGCATCTACATTCTCCTGCAACATATGTATTGCCATCTACAAACTGCTGCAACATATGTATTGACATCTACAAACTCACAACATATGTATTGGCATCTACAAACTCATGCTACATATGTATTGGCATCTACAAACTCTCGCAACATATGTATTGGCATCTACAATCCCCTACAACATATGTGTTGGCATCTCCAAACTCCTGCAACATATGTATTGACATCTACAATCTCGTGCAACATATGTATTGGCATCTACAAACTCCTGCATCTACAAACACCTGCAACATATATTTTGGCATCTACAATCTCCTGCAACATATGTATTGACATCTACAATCCCCTGCAACATATGTGTTGGCATCTACAATCCCCTGCAACATATGTACTGACATCTAAAATCTCCTGCAACATATGTATTGACATCTACAAACTCTCGCAACATATGTATTGGCATCTACAAACTCCTGCAACATATGTATTGACATCTACAACCTCCTGCACCACATATTGTGGCATCTACAAACTCACAACATATGTATTGGCATCTACAATCTCCTGCAACATATGTATTGGCATCTACAAACTCCTGCAACATATGTATTGATATCTACAATCTCCTGAAACATATTTTTTGGCATCTACAAACTCACAACATATGTATTGCATCTACAATCTCCTGAAACATATGTATTGACATCTACAATCCCCGAAACATATGTATTGGCATCTACAAAACTCTCGCAGCATATGTATTCGCATCTACAAACTCCTGCAACATATGTATTGGCATCTACAATCTCCTGCAACATATGTATTGGCATCTACAATCTCCTGCAACATATGTATTGGCATCTACAATCTCCTGCAAAATATGTATTGGTATCTACAATCTCCTGCCACATATTTATTGGCATCTACAATCTCCTGCAACATATGTATTGGCATCTACAGGCTCGTGCAACATATGTATTGGCATCTACAATCTCCTGCAACATATGTATTGGCATCTACAAACTCATGCAACATATGTATTGGCATCTATATTCTCCTGCAATATTTGTATTGGCATCTACAAACACCTGCAACATATGTATTGGCATCTATATTCTCCTGCAACATATGTATTGGCATCTACAATCTCCTGCAACATATGTATTGGCATCGACAAACTCTCGCAACATATGTATTGGCATCTACAATCCCCTGCAACATATAATTTGGCATTTACAAACTTACAACATATGTATTGGCATCTACAATCCCCTGCAACATATGTATTGACATCTCAAACCTCCTGCAACATATGTATTGGCATCTACAAACTCTCGCAACATATGTATTGGCATCTACAAACTCCTGCAACATATGTATTGGCATCTACAAACTCTCGCAACATATGTATTAGCATCTACAATCCCCTACAGCATATGTGTTGGCATCTCCAAACTCCTGCAACATATGCATTGACATCTACAATATCGTGCAACATATGTATTGGCATCTACAAACTCCTGCATCTACAAATTCCTGCAACATATATTTTGGCATCTACAATCTCCTGCAACATATGTATTGACATCTACAATCCCCTGCAACATATGTATTGGCATCTACAATCCCCTGCAACATATGTATTGACATCTAAAATCTCCTGCAACATATGTATTGGCATCTACAAACTCTCGCAACATATGTATTGGCATCTACAAACTCCTGCAACATATGTATTGACATCTACAACCTCCTGCAACACATATTGTGGCATCTACAAACTCACAACATATGTATTGGCATCTACAATCTCCTGCAACATATGTATTGGCATCTACAAACTCCTGCAACATATGTATTGATATCTACAATCTCCTGAAACATATTTATTGGCATCTACAAACTCACAACATATGTATTGCATCTACAATCTCCTGCAACATATGTATTGGCATCTACAATCTCCTGCAACATATGTATTGGCATCTACAATCTCCTGCAACATATGTATTGGCATCTACAAACTCATGCAACATATGTATTGGCATCTATATTCTCCTGCAATATATGTATTGGCATCTACAAACTCCTGCAACATATGTATTGGCATCTATATTCTCCTGCAACATATGTATTGGCATCTACAATCTCCTGCAACATATGTATTGGCATCGACAAACTCTCGCAACATATGTATTGGCATCTACAATCCCCTGCAACATATATTTTGGCATCTACAAACTTACAACATATGTATTGGCATCTACAATCCCCTGCAACATATGTATTGACATCTCAAATCTCCTGCAACATATGTATTGGCATCTACAAACTCTCGCAACATATGTATTGGCATCTACAAACTCCTGCAACATATGTATGGCATCTACAACTCTGGCAACATATGTATTGGCATCTACAATCCCCTGCAACATATGTATTGGCATCTCAAACTCCTGCAACATATGTATTGACATCTACAATCTCGTGCAACATATGTATTGGCATCTACAAACTCCTGCACAACATATGTATTGGCATCTACAATCTCCTGCAACATATGTATGGCATCTACAATGTTGGTACCCTGCAACATATGTATTGACATCTACAATCTCCTGAAACATATTTTGGCATCTACAAACTCACAACATATGTATTGCATCTACAATCTCCTGCAACATATGTATTGGCATCTACAATCTCCTGCAACATATGTATTGGCATCTACAACTCAACATATGTATTGGCATCTACAACTCTGCATTGGCATACTGCAACATATGTATTGGCATCTACAAACTCCTGCAACATATGTATTGGCATCTACAATCTCCTGCAACATATGTATTGGCATCTACAATCTCCTGCAACATATGTATTGGCATCTACAAACTCCTGCAACATATGTATTGGCATCTACAATCCCCTGCAACATATATTTTGGCATCTACAAACTTACAACATATGTATTGGCATCTACAATCCCCTGCAACATATGTATTGACATCTAAAATCTCCTGCAACATATGTATTGGCATCTACAAACTCTCGCAACATATGTATTGGCATCTACAAACTCCTGCAACATATGTATTGGCATCTACAAACTCGCAACATATGTATTGGCATCTACAATCCCCTACAACATATGTGTTGGCATCTCCAAACTCCTGCAACATATGTATTGACATCTACAATCTCGTGCAACATATGTATTGGCATCTACAAACTCCTGCATCTACAATCCTGCAACATATATTTTGGCATCTACAATCTCCTGCAACATATGTATTGACATCTACAATCCCCTGCAACATATGTATTGGCATCTACAATCTCCTGCAACATATGTATTGGCATCTACAATCTCCTGCAACATATGTATTGGCATCTACAATCTCCTGCAAAATATGTATTGGTATCTACAATCTCCTGCCACATATTTATTGGCATCTACAATCTCCTGCAACATATGTATTGGCATCTACAGGCTCGTGCAACATATGTATTGGCATCTACAATCTCCTGCAACATATGTATTGGCATCTACAAACTCATGCAACATATGTATTGGCATCTATATTCTCCTGCAATATTTGTATTGGCATCTACAAACACCTGCAACATATGTATTGGCATCTATATTCTCCTGCAACATATGTATTGGCATCTACAATCTCCTGCAACATATGTATTGGCATCGACAAACTCTCGCAACATATGTATTGGCATCTACAATCCCCTGCAACATATAATTTGGCATTTACAAACTTACAACATATGTATTGGCATCTACAATCCCCTGCAACATATGTATTGACATCTCAAACCTCCTGCAACATATGTATTGGCATCTACAAACTCTCGCAACATATGTATTGGCATCTACAAACTCCTGCAACATATGTATTGGCATCTACAAACTCTCGCAACATATGTATTAGCATCTACAATCCCCTACAGCATATGTGTTGGCATCTCCAAACTCCTGCAACATATGCATTGACATCTACAATATCGTGCAACATATGTATTGGCATCTACAAACTCCTGCATCTACAAATTCCTGCAACATATATTTTGGCATCTACAATCTCCTGCAACATATGTATTGACATCTACAATCCCCTGCAACATATGTATTGGCATCTACAATCCCCTGCAACATATGTATTGACATCTAAAATCTCCTGCAACATATGTATTGGCATCTACAAACTCTCGCAACATATGTATTGGCATCTACAAACTCCTGCAACATATGTATTGACATCTACAACCTCCTGCAACACATATTGTGGCATCTACAAACTCACAACATATGTATTGGCATCTACAATCTCCTGCAACATATGTATTGGCATCTACAAACTCCTGCAACATATGTATTGATATCTACAATCTCCTGAAACATATTTATTGGCATCTACAAACTCACAACATATGTATTGCATCTACAATCTCCTGCAACATATGTATTGGCATCTACAATCTCCTGCAACATATGTATTGGCATCTACAATCTCCTGCAACATATGTATTGGCATCTACAAACTCATGCAACATATGTATTGGCATCTATATTCTCCTGCAATATATGTATTGGCATCTACAAACTCCTGCAACATATGTATTGGCATCTATATTCTCCTGCAACATATGTATTGGCATCTACAATCTCCTGCAACATATGTATTGGCATCGACAAACTCTCGCAACATATGTATTGGCATCTACAATCCCCTGCAACATATATTTTGGCATCTACAAACTTACAACATATGTATTGGCATCTACAATCCCCTGCAACATATGTATTGACATCTCAAATCTCCTGCAACATATGTATTGGCATCTACAAACTCTCGCAACATATGTATTGGCATCTACAAACTCCTGCAACATATGTATTGGCATCTACAAACTCTGGCAACATATGTATTAGCATCTACAATCCCCTACAACATATGTGTTGGCATCTCCAAACTCCTGCAACATATGTATTGACATCTACAATCTCGTGCAACATATGTATTGGCATCTACAAACTCCTGCATCTACAAATTCCTGCAACATATATTTTGGCATCTACAATCTCCTGCAACATATGTATTGACATCTACAATCCCCTGCAACATATGTATTGGCATCTACAATCCCCTGCAACATATGTATTGACATCTAAAATCTCCTGCAACATATGTATTGGCATCTACAATCTCCTGCAACATATGTATTGGCATCTACAAACTCCTGCAACATATGTATTGACATCTACAAACTCATAACATATGTATTGGCATCTACAATCTCCTGCAACATATGTATTGGCATCTACAATCTCCTGCAACATATGTATTGGCATCTACAAACTCCTGCAACATATGTATTGGCATCTACAATCTCCTGCAACATATGTATTGCATCTAAATCTCCAACATATGTATTGCATCTACAACTCGCAACATTGTATTGGCATCTACAATCTCCTGCAACATATGTATTGGCATCTACAATCTCCTGCAACATATGTATTGGCATCTACAATCTCCTGCAACATATGTATTGGCATCTACAATCTCCTGCAACATATGTATTGGCATCTACAATCTCCTGCAACATATGTATTGGCATCTACAATCTCCTGCAACATATGTATTGGCATCTACAAACTCCTGCAACATATGTATTGACATCTACAATCTCCTGCAACATATTTGGCATCTACAAACTCGCATCTACAATCTCCTGCAACATATGTATTGGCATCTACAATCTCCTGCAACATATGTATTGACATCTACAATCCCGCAACATATGTATTGCATCTACAAATCTCGCAGCATATTATTGGCATCTACAATCTCCTGCAACATATGTATTGGCATCTACAATCTCCTGCAACATATGTATTGGCATCTACAAGCTCGTGCAACATATGTATTGGCATCTACAATCTCCTGCAACATATGTATTGGCATCTACAAACTCATGCAACATATGTATTGGCATCTACAATCTCCCAACATATGTATTGGCATCTACAAACTCTCGCAACATATGTATTGACATCTACAATCCCCTGCAACATATGTGTTGGCATCTACAAACTCCTGCAACATATGTATTGGCATCTACATTCTCCTGCAACATATGTATTGGCATCTACAAACTGCTGCAACATATGTATTGACATCTACAAACTCACAACATATGTATTGGCATCTACAATCTCCTGCAACATATGTATTGCATCTACAATCTCCTGCAACATATGTATTGGCATCTACAAACTCCTGCAACATATGTATTGGCATCTACAATCTCCTGCAACATATGTATTGGCATCTACAATCTCCTGCAACATATGTATTGGCATCTACAAACTCTTGCAACATATGTATTGGCATCTACAATCTCCTGCAACATATGTATTGGCATCTACAAACTCTCGCAACATATGTATTGGCATCTACAATCTCCTGCAACATATGTATTGGCATCTACAATCTCCTGCAACATATGTATTGGCATCTACAATCTCCTGCAACATATGTATTGGCATCTACAAACTCCTGCAACATATGTATTGGCATCTACAATCTCCTGCAACATATGTATTGGCATCTACAATCTCCTGCAAAATATGTATTGGCATCTACAATCTCCTGCAACATATGTATTGGCATCTACAAGCTCGTGCAACATATGTATTGGAATCTACAATCTCCTGCAACATATGAATTGGCATCTACAAACTCCTGCAACATATGTATTGACATCTACAATCTCCTGAAACATATATTTTGGCATCTACAACCTCACAACATATGTATTGCATCTACAATCTCCTGCAACATATGTATTGACATCTACAATCCCCGCAACATATGTATTGGCATCTACAAATCTCTCGCATCATATGTATTGGCATCTACAAACTCCTGCAACATATGTATTGGCATCTACAAGCTCGTGCAACATATGTATTGGCATCTACAATCTCCTGCAACATATGTATTGGCATCTACAATCTCTCGCACCATATGTATTGACATCTACAATCCCCTGCAACATATGTGTTGGCATATACAGTCTCCTGCAACATATGTATTGGCATCTACATTCTCCTGCAACATATGTATTGGCATCTACAAACTCTCGCAACATATGTATTGACATCTACAATCTCCTGCAACATATGTATTGACATCTACAATCTCCTGCAACATATGTATTGGCATCTACAATCTCCTGCAAAATATGTATTGGTATCTACAATCTCCTGCCACATATTTATTGGCATCTACAATCTCCTGCAACATATGTATTGGCATCTACAAGCTCGTGCAACATATGTCTTGGCATCTACAATCTCCTGCAACATATGTATTGGCATCTACAAACTCCTGCAACATATGTATTGACATCTACAACCTCCTGCAACACATATTGTGGCATCTACAAACTCACAACATATGTAATGGCATCTACAATCTCCTGCAACATATGTATTGGCATCTACAAACTCCTGCAACATATGTATTGATATCTACAATCTCCTGAAACATATTTGTTGGCATCTACAAACTCACAACATATGTATTGCATCTACAATCTCCTGCAACATATGTATTGGCATCTACATTCTCCTGCAACATATGTATTGGCATCTACAATCTCCTGCAACATATGTATTGGCATCTACAATCTCCTGCAAAATATGTATTGGCATCTACAATCTCCTGCAAAATATGTATTGGCATCTACAAGCTCGTGCAACATATGTATTGGCATCTACAATCTCCTGCAACATATGAATTGGCATCTACAAACTCCCGCAACATATGTATTGACATCTACAATCTCCTGAAACATACATGTTGGCATCTACAAACTCACAACATATGTCTTGCATCTACAATCTCCTGCAACAGATGTATTGGCATCTACAACCTCCTGCAACATATGTATTGACATCTACAATCCCCGCAACATATGTATTGTCATCTACAAAACTCTCGCAGCATATATATTGGCATCTACAATCTCCTGCAACATATGTATTGGCATCTACAATCTCCTGCAACATATGTATTGGCATCTACAAGCTCGTGCGACATATGTATTGGCATCTACAATATCCTGCAACATATGTATTGGCATCTACAAACTCATGCAACATATGTATTGGCATCCACATTCTCCTGCAACATATGTATTGGCATCTACAAACTCTCGCAACATTTGTATTGACATATACAATCCCCTGCAACATATGTGTTGGCATCTACAAACTGCTGCAACATATGTATTGGCATCTACATTCTCCTGCAACATATGTATTGGCAACAACAAACTGCTGCAACATATGTATTGACATCTACAAACACACAACATATGTATTGGCATCTACAATATCCTGCAACATATGTATTACATCTACAATCTCATGCGACATATGTATTGGCATCTACAAACTCCTGCAACATATGTATTGGCATCTACAATCCCCTGCAACATATGTATTGACATCTAAAATCTCCTGCAACATATGTATCGGCATCTACAAACTCTCGCACCATATGTATTGGCATCTACAAACTCCTGCAACATATGTATTGACATCTACAAAATTCTCGCAGCATATGTATTGGCATCTACAATCTCCTGCAACATATGTATTGACATCTACAATCTCCTGCAACATATGTATTGGCATCTACATTCTCCTGCAGCATATGTATTGGCATCTACAAAATTTCGCAACATATGTATTGACATCTACAATCTCCTGCAACATATGTATTAGCATCTACAATCTCCTGCAAAATAAGTATTGGCATCTACAATCTCCTGCAACATATGTATTGGCATCTACAAGCTCGTGCAACATATGTATTGGAATCTACAATCTCCTGCAACATATGAATTGGCATCTACAAACTCCTGCAACATATGTATTGACATCTACAATCTCCTGAAACATATATTTTGGCATCTACAACCTCACAACATATGTATTGCATCTACAATCTCCTGCAACATATGTATTGACATCTACAATCTCCTGCAACATATGTATTGGCATCTACAAACTCTTGCAACATATGTATTGGCATCTACAATCTCCTGCAACATATGTATTGGCATCTACAAACTCGTGCAACATATGTATTGGCATCTACAATCTCCTGCAACATATGTATTGGCATCTACAATCTCCTGCAACATATGTATTGGCATCTACAATCTCCTGCAACATATGTATTGGCATCTACAATCTCCTGCAACATATGTATTGGCATCTACAATCTCCTGCAACATATGTATTGGCATCTACAAACTCCTGCAACATATGTATTGGCATCTACAATCTCCTGCAACATATGTATTGACATCTACAATCTCCTGCAACATATGTATTGGCATCTACAATCTCCTGCAAAATATGTATTGGTATCTACAATCTCCTGCCACATATTTATTGGCATCTACAATCTCCTGCAACATATGTATTGGCATCTACAAGCTCGTGCAACATATGTATTGGCATCTACAATCTCCTGCAACATATGTATTGGCATCTACAAACTCATGCAACATATGTATTGGCATCTATATTCTCCTGCAATATATGTATTGGCATCTACAATCTCCTGCAACATATGTATTGGCATCTACAATCTCCTGCAACATATGTATTGGCATCTACAATCCCCTACAACATATATTTTGGCATCTACAAACTTACAACTTATGTATTGGCATCTACAATCCCCTGCAACATATGTATTGACATCTAAAATCTCATGCAACATATGTATTGGCATCTACAAACTCGCGCAACATATGTATTGGCATCTATAAACTCCTGCAACATATGTAATGGCATCTACAAACTCTCGCAACATATGTATTGGCATCTACAAACTCCTGCAACATATGTATTGACATCTACAAAATTCTCGCAGCATATGTATTGGCATCTACAATCTCCTGCAACATATGTATTGACATCTACAATCTCCTGCAACATATGTATTGGCATTTACATTCTCCTGCAACATATGTATTGGCATCTACAAAATTTCGCAAGATATGTATTGACATCTACAATCTCCTGCAACATATGTATTAGCATTTATCTACAATCTCCTGCAAAATAAGTATTGGCATCTACAATCTCCTGCAACATATGTATTGGCATCTACAATCTCCTGCAACATATGTATTGGCATCTACAAGCTCGTGCGACATATGTATTGGCATCTACAAACTCCTGCAACATATGTATTGGCATCTACAAGCTCGTGCAACATATGTATTGGCATCTACAATCTCCTGCAACATATGTATTGGCATCTACAAACTCTCGCACCATATGTTTTGACATCTACAATCCCCTGCAACATATGTGTTGGCATATACATTCTCCTGCAACATATGTATTGGCATCTACATTCTCCTGCAACATATGTATTGGCATCTACAAACTCTCGCAACATATGTATTGACATCTACAATCTCCTGCAACATATGTATTGACATCTACAATCTCCTGCAACATATGTATTGGCATCTACAATCTCCTGCAAAATATGTATTGGTATCTACAATCTCCTGCCACATATTTATTGGCATCTACAATCTCCTGCAACATATGCATTGGCATCTACAAGCTCGTTCAACATATGTCTTGGCATCTACAATCTCCTGCAACATATGTATTGGCATCTACAAACTCATGCAACATATGTATTGGCATCTATATTCTCCTGCAATATATGTATTGGCATCTACAAACTCCTGCAACATATGTATTGGCATCTACAATCTCCTGCAACATATGTATTGGCATCTACAATCTCCTGCAACATAAGTATTGGCATCTACAATCCCCTACAACATATATTTTGGCATCTACAAACTTACAACATATGTATTGGCATCTACAATCCCCTGCAACATATGTATTGACATCTAAAATCTCCTGCAACATATGTATTGGCATCTACAAACTCGCGCAACATATGTATTGGCATCTATAAACTCCTGCAACATATGTAATGGCATCTACAAACTCTCGCAACATATGTATTGGCATCTACAATCCCCTACAACATATGTGTTGGCATCTCCAAACTCCTGCCACATATGTATTGACATCTACAATCTCGTGCAACATATGTATTGGCATCTACAAACTCCTGCATCTACAATCTCCTGCAACATATATTTTGGCATCTACAATCTCCTGCAACATATGTATTGACATATACAATCCCCTGCAACATATGTATTGGCATCTACAATCCCCTGCAACATATGTATTGACATCTAAAATCTCCTGCAACATATGTATTGGCATCTACAAACTCTCGCAACATATGTATTGGCATCTACAAACTCCTGCAACATATGTATTGACATCTACAACCTCCTGCAACACATTTTGTGGCACCTATAAACTCACAACATATGTATTGGCATCTACAATCTCCTGCAACATATGTATTGGCATCTACAAACTCCTGCAACATATGTATTGATATCTACAATCTCCTGAAACATATTTTTTGGCATCTACAAACTCACAACATATGTATTGCATCTACAATCTCCTGCAACATATGTATTGGCATCTACAATCTCCTGCAACATATGTATTGGCATCTACAATATCCTGTAACATATGTATTGGCATCTACAATCTCCTGCAAAATATGTATTGGCATCTACAATCTCCTGCAAAATATGTATTGGCATCTACAAGCTCGTGCAACATATGTATTGGCATCTACAATCTCCTGCAACATATGAATTGGCATCTACAAACTCCTGCAACATATGTATTGACATCTACAATCTCCTGAAACATACATTTTGGCATCTACAAACTCACAACATATGTATTGCATCTACAATCTCCTGCAACATATGTATTGGCATCTACAATCTCCTGCAACATATGTATTGGCATCTACAAGCTCGTGCGACATATGTATTGGCATCTACAATATCCTGCAACATATGTATTGGCATCTACAAACTCATGCAACATATGTATTGGCATCTACATTCTCCTGCAACATATGTATTGGCATCTACAAACTCTCGCAACATTTGTATTGACATCTACACTCCCCTGCAACATATGTGTTGGCATCTACAAACTGCTGCAACATATGTATTGCATCTACAATCTCCTGCGACATATGTATTGGCATCTACAAACTCCTGCAACATATGTATTGGCATCTACAATCTCCTGCAACATATGTATTGGCATCTACAATCTCCTGCAACATATGTATTTGCATCTATAAACTCTCGCAACATATGTATTGGCATCTACAATCCCCTGCAACATATATGTTGGCATCTACAAACTCACAACATATGTATTGGCATCTACAATCCCATGCAACATATGTATTGGCATCTACAATCTCCTGCAACATATGTATTGGAATCTACAAGCTCGTGCGACATATGTATTGGCATCTACAATATCCTGCAACATATGTATTGGCATCTACAGACTCATGCAACATATGTATTGGCATCTACATTCTCCTGCAACATATGTATTGGCATCTACAAACTCTCGCAACATTTGTATTGACATCTACACTCCCCTGCAACATATGTGTTGGCATCTACAAACTGCTGCAACATATGTATTGCATCTACAATCTCCTGCGACATATGTATTGGCATCTACAAACTCCTGCAACATATGTATTGGCATCTACAATCTCCTGCAACATATGTATTGGCATCTACAATCTCCTGCAACATATGTATTTGCATCTATAAACTCTCGCAACATATGTATTGGCATCTACAATCCCCTGCAACATATGTATTGACATCTAAAATCTCCTGCAACATATGTATCGGCATCTACAAACTCTCGCAACATATGTATTGGCATCTACAAACTCCTGCAACATATGTAGTGACATCTACAAAACTCTCGCAGCATATGTATTGGCATCTTCAATCTCCTGCAACATATGTATTGACATCTACAATCTCCTGCAACATATGTATTGGCATCTACATTCTCCTGCAACATATGTATTGGCATCTACAAACTCTCGCAACATATGTATTGACATCTACAATACCCTGCAACATATGTATTGGCATCTACGATCTCTTGCGAAATATGTATTGGCATCTACAATCTCCTGCAACATATGTATTGGCATCTACAAGCTCGTGCAACATATGTATTGGCATCTACAATCTCCTGCAACATATGTATTGGCATCTACAATCTCCTGCAAAATATATATTGGCATCTACAATCTCCTGCAATATATGTATTGGCATCTACAAGCTCGTGCAACATATGTATTGGAATCTACATTCTCCTGCAACATATGAATTGGAATCTACAAACTCCTGCAACATATGTATTGACATCTACAATCTCCTGAAACATATATTTTGGCATCTACAACCTCACAACATATGTATTGCATCTACAATCTCCTGCAACATATGTATTGACATCTACAATCCCCGCAACATATGTATTGGCATCTACAAAACTCTCGCATCATATGTATTGGCATCTACAAACTCCTGCAACATATGTATTGGCATCTACAAGCTCGTGCAACATATGTATTGGCATCTACAATCTCATGCAACATATGTATTGGCATGTACAAACTCTCGCACCATATGTATTGACATCTACAATCCCCTGCAACATATGTGTTGGCATATACATTCTCCTGCAACATATGTATTGGCATCTACATTCTCCTGCAACATATGTATTGGCATCTACAAACTCTCACAACATATGTATTGACATCTACAATCTCCTGCAACATATGTATTGACATCTACAATCTCCTGCAATATATGTATTGGCATCTACAATCTCCTGCAAAATATGTATTGGTATCTACAATCTCCTGCCACATATTTATTGGCATCTACAATCTCCTGCAACATATGTATTGGCATCTACAAGCTCGTGCAACATATGTCTTGGCATCTACAATCTCCTGCAACATATGTATTGGCATCTACAAACTCATGCAACATATGTATTGGCATCTATATTCTCCTGCAATATATGTATTGGCATCTACAAACTCCTGCAACATATGTATTGGCATCTACAATCTCCTGCAACATATGTATTGGCATATACAATCTCCTGCAACATGTGTTGGCATCTACAATCCCCTACAACATATATTTTGGCATCTACAAACTTACAACATATGTATTGGCATCTACAATCCCCTGCAACATATGTATTGACATCTAAAATCTCCTGCAACATATGTATTGGCATCTACAAACTCTCGCAACATACGTATTGGCATCTATAAACTCCTGCAACATATGTAATGGCATCTACAAACTCTCGCAACATATGTATTGGCATCTACAATCCCCTACAACATATGTGTTGGCATCTCCAAACTCCTGCAACATATGTATTGACATCTACAATCTCGTGCAACATATGTATTGGCATCTACAAACTCCTGCATCTACAAACTCCTGCAACATATATTTTGGCATCTACAATCTCCTGCAACATATGTATTGACATCTACAATCCCCTGCAACATATGTATTGGCATCTACAATCCCCTGCAACATGTGTATTGACATTTAAAATCTCCTGCAACATATGTATTGGCATCTACAAACTCTCGCAACATATGTATTGGCATCTACAAACTCCTGCAACATATGTATTGACATCTACAACCTCCTGCAACACATTTTGTGGCATCTATAAACTCACAACATATGTATTGGCATCTACAATCTCCTGCAACATATGTATTGGCATCTACAAACTCCTGCAACATATGTTTTGATATGTACAATCTCCTGAAACATATTTTTTGGCATCTACAAACTCACAACATATGTAATGCATCTACAATCTCCTGCAACATATGTATTGGCATCTACAATCTCCTGCAACATATGTATTGGCATCTACAATATCCTGTAACATATGTATTGGCATCTACAATCTCCTGCAAAATATGTATTGGCATCTACAATCTCCTGCAAAATATGTATTGGCATCTACAAGCTCGTGCAACATATGTATTGGCATCTACAATCTCCTGCAACATATGAATTGGCATCTACAAACTCCTGCAACATATGTATTGACATCTACAATCTCCTGAAACATACATTTTGGCATCTACAAACTCACAACATATGTATTGCATCTACAATCTCCTGCAACATATGTATTGGCATCTACAATCTCCTGCAAAATATGTATTGGCATCTACAATCTCCTGCAAAATATGTATTGGCATCTACAAGCTCGTGCAACATATGTATTGGCATCTACAATCTCCTGCAACATATGAATTGGCATCTACAAACTCCCGCAACATATGTATTGACATCTACAATCTCCTGAAACATACATGTTGGCATCTACAAACTCACAACATATGTATTGCATCTACAATCTCCTGCAAAATATGTATTGGCATCTACAAGCTCGTGCAACATATGTATTGGCATCTACAACCTCCTGCAACATATGTATTGACATCTACAATCCCCGCAACATATGTATTGTCATCTACAAAACTCTCGCAGCATATATATTGGCATCTACAATCTCCTGCAACATATGTATTGGCATCTACAATCTCCTGCAACATATGTATTGGCATCTACAAGCTCGTGCGACATATGTATTGGCATCTACAATATCCTGCAACATATGTATTGGCATCTACAAACTCATGCAACATATGTATTGGCATCCACATTCTCCTGCAACATATGTATTGGCATCTACAAACTCTCGCAACATTTGTATTGACATATACAATCCCCTGCAACATATGTGTTGGCATCTACAAACTGCTGCAACATATCTATTGGCATCTACATTCTCCTGCAACATATGTATTGGCAACAACAAACTGCTGCAACATATGTATTGACATCTACAAACACACAACATATGTATTGGCATCTACAATATCCTGCAACATATGTATTACATCTACAATCTCATGCGACATATGTATTGGCATCTACAAACTCCTGCAACATATGTATTGGCATCTACATTCTCCTGCAATATATGTATTGGCATCTACAAACTCCTGCAACATATGTATTGGCATCTACAATCTCCTGCAACATATGTATTGGCATCTACAATCTCCTGCAACATATGTATTGGCATCTACAATCCCCTACAACATATATTTTGGCATCTACAAACTTACAACTTATGTATTGGCATCTACAATCCCCTGCAACATATGTATTGACATCTAAAATCTCATGCAACATATGTATTGGCATCTACAAACTCGCGCAACATATGTATTGGCATCTATAAACTCTCGCAACATATGTATTGACATCTACAATCTCCTGCAACATATGTATTGACATCTACAATCTCCTGCAACATATGTATTGGCATCTACAATCTCCTGCAAAATATGTATTGGTATCTACAATCTCCTGCAACATATGTATTGGCATCTACAATCTCCTGCAACATATGTATTGGCATCTACAAGCTCGTGCAACATATGTATTGGCATCTACAATCTCCTGCAACATATGTATTGGCATCTACAAACTCATGCAACATATGTATTGGCATCTATATTCTCCTGCAATATATGTATTGGCATCTACAAAACTCCTGCAACATATGTATTGGCATCTACAATCTCCTGCAACATATGTATTGGCATATACAATCTCCTGCAACATATGTTGGCATCTACAATCCCCTACAACATATATTTTGGCATCTACAAACTTACAACATATGTATTGGCATCTACAATCCCCTGCAACATATGTATTGACATCTAAAATCTCCTGCAACATATGTATTGGCATCTACAAACTCTCGCAACATATGTATTGGCATCTATAAACTCCTGCAACATATGTAATGGCATCTACAAACTCTCGCAACATATGTATTGGCATCTACAATCCCCTACAACATATGTGTTGGCATCTCCAAACTCCTGCAACATATGTATTGACATCTACAATCTCGTGCAACATATGTATTGGCATCTACAAACTCCTGCATCTACAAACTCCTGCAACATATATTTTGGCATCTACAATCTCCTGCAACATATGTATTGACATCTACAATCCCCTGCAACATATGTATTGGCATCTACAATCCCCTGCAACATATGTATTGACATCTAAAATCTCCTGCAACATATGTATTGGCATCTACAAACTCTCGCAACATATGTATTGGCATCTACAAACTCCTGCAACATATGTATTGACATCTACAACCTCCTGCAACACATTTTGTGGCATCTACAAACTCACAACATATGTATTGGCATCTACAATCTCCTGCAACATATGTATTGGCATCTACAAACTCCTGCAACATATGTATTGACATCTACAATCTCCTGAAACATATGTTTTGGCATCTACAAACTCACAACATATGTATTGCATCTACAATCTCCTGCAACATATGTATTGGCATCTACAATCTCCTGCAACATATGTATTGGCATCTACAATCTCCTGCAACATATGTATTGGCATCTACAATCTCCTGCAACATATGTATTGGCATCTACAATCTCCTGCAACATATGTATTGGCATCTACAAGCTCGTGCAACATATGTATTGGCATCTACAATCTCCTGCAACATATGTATTGGCATCTACAAACTCCTGCAACATATGTATTGACATCTACAATCTCCTGAAACATACATTTTGGCATCTACAAACTCACAACATATGTATTGCATCTACAATCTCCTGCAACATATGTATTGGCATCTACAATCTCCTGCAAAATATGTATTGGCATCTACAATCTCCTGCAAAATATGTATTGGCATCTACAAGCTCGTGCAACATATGTATTGGCATCTACAATCTCCTGCAACATATGTATTGGCATCTACAAACTCCTGCAACATATGTATTGACATCTACAATCTCCTGAAACATACATTTTGGCATCTACAAACTCACAACATATGTATTGCATCTACAATCTCCTGCAACATATGTATTGGCATCTACAATCTCCTGCAACATATGTATTGGCATCTACACAATCTCCTGCAACATATGTATTGGCATCTACAATCTCCTGCAACATATGTATTGGCATCTACAATCTCCTGCAACATATGTATTGGCATCTACAAGCTCTTGCAACATATGTATTGGCATCTACAATCTCCTGCAACATATGTATTGGCATCTACAAACTCCTGCAACATATGTATTGGCATCTACAATCTCCTGCAACATATGTATTGGCATCTACAATCTCCTGCAACATATGTATTGGCATCTACATTCTCCTGCAACATATGTATTGGCATCTACAAACTCCTGCAACATATGTATTGGCATCTACAATCTCCTGCAACATATGTATTGACATCTACAATCCCCTGCAACATATGTATTGGCATCTAAAATCTCCTGCAACATATGTATTGGCATCTACAATCTCCTGCAACATATGTATTGGCATCTACAAACTGCTGCAACATATGTATTGGCATCTACAAACTCCTAACATATGTATTGGCATCTACAATCTCCTGCAACATATGTATTGACATCTACAATCTCCTGCAACATATGTATTGGCATCTACAATCTCCTGCAACATATGTATTGGCATCTACATTCTCCTGCAACATATGTATTGGCATCTACAAACTCCTGCAACATATGTATGGCATCTACAATCTCCTGCAACATATGTATTGGCATCTACAATCCCGCAACATATGTATTGGCATCTACAATCCCCTGCAACATATGTTTTGGCTATAACAACCTGCAACTTATGTATTGGCATCTACAATCTCCTGCAACATATGTATTGGCATCTACAAACTCATGCAACATATGTATTGGCATCTACAATCCCCTGCAACATATGTATTGGCATCTATAATCTCCTGCAACATATGTATTGGCATCTACAAACTCTCGCAACATATGTATTGGCATCTACAAACTCCTGCAACATATGTATTGACATCTACAAAATTCTCGCAGCATATGTATTGGCATCTACAATCTCCTGCAACATATGTATTGACATCTACAATCTCCTGCAACATATGTATTGGCATCTACATTCTCCTGCAACATATGTATTGGCATCTACAAAATTTCGCAACATATGTATTGACATCTACAATCTCCTGCAACATATGTATTAGCATCTACAATCTCCTGCAAAATAAGTATTGGCATCTACAATCTCCTGCAACATATGTATTGGCATCTACAATCTCCTGCAACATATGTATTGGCATCTACAATCTCCTGCAACATATGTATTGGCATCTACAAACTCCTGCAACATATGTATTGGCATCTACAAGCTCGTGCAACATATGTATTGGCATCTACAATCTCCTGCAACATATGTATTGGCATCTACAAACTCTCGCACCATATGTATTGACATCTACAATCCCCTGCAACATATGTGTTGGCATATACATTCTCCTGCAACATATGTATTGGCATCTACATTCTCCTGCAACATATGTATTGGCATCTACAAACTCTCGCAACATATGTATTGACATCTACAATCTCCTGCAACATATGTATTGACATCTACAATCTCCTGCAACATATGTATTGGCATCTACAATCTCCTGCAAAATATGTATTGGTATCTACAATCTCCTGCCACATATTTATTGGCATCTACAATCTCCTGCAACATATGCATTGGCATCTACAAGCTCGTTCAACATATGTCTTGGCATCTACAATCTCCTGCAACATATGTATTGGCATCTACAAACTCATGCAACATATGTATTGGCATCTATATTCTCCTGCAATATATGTATTGGCATCTACAAACTCCTGCAACATATGTATTGGCATCTACAATCTCCTGCAACATATGTATTGGCATCTACAATCTCCTGCAACATAAGTATTGGCATCTACAATCCCCACAACATATTTTGGCATCTACAAACTTACAACATATGTATTGGCATCTACATCCCCTGCAAATATGTAGAATCTAAAATCTCCTGCAACATATGTATTGGCATCTACAAACTCTCGCAACATATGTATTGGCATCTATAAACTCCTGCAACATATGTAATGGCATCTACAAACTCTCGCAACATATGTATTGGCATCTACAATCCCCTACAACATATGGTTGGCATCTCCAAACTCCTGCCACATATGTATTGACATCTACAATCTCGTGCAACATATGTATTGGCATCTACAAACTCCTGCATCTACAATCTCCTGCAACATATATTTTGGCATCTACAATCTCCTGCAACATATGTATTGACATATACAATCCCCTGCAACATATGTATTGGCATCTACAATCCCCTGCAACATATGTATTGACATCTAAAATCTCCTGCAACATATGTATTGGCATCTACAAACTCTCGCAACATATGTATTGGCATCTACAAACTCCTGCAACATATGTATTGACATCTACAACCTCCTGCAACACATTTTGTGGCACCTATAAACTCACAACATATGTATTGGCATCTACAATCTCCTGCAACATATGTATTGGCATCTACAAACTCCTGCAACATATGTATTGATATCTACAATCTCCTGAAACATATTTTTTGGCATCTACAAACTCACAACATATGTATTGCATCTACAATCTCCTGCAACATATGTATTGGCATCTACAATCTCCTGCAACATATGTATTGGCATCTACAATATCCTGTAACATATGTATTGGCATCTACAATCTCCTGCAAAATATGTATTGGCATCTACAATCTCCTGCAAAATATGTATTGGCATCTACAAGCTCGTGCAACATATGTATTGGCATCTACAATCTCCTGCAACATATGAATTGGCATCTACAAACTCCTGCAACATATGTATTGACATCTACAATCTCCTGAAACATACATTTTGGCATCTACAAACTCACAACATATGTATTGCATCTACAATCTCCTGCAACATATGTATTGGCATCTACAATCTCCTGCAACATATGTATTGGCATCTACAAGCTCGTGCGACATATGTATTGGCATCTACAATATCCTGCAACATATGTATTGGCATCTACAAACTCATGCAACATATGTATTGGCATCTACATTCTCCTGCAACATATGTATTGGCATCTACAAACTCTCGCAACATTTGTATTGACATCTACACTCCCCTGCAACATATGTGTTGGCATCTACAAACTGCTGCAACATATGTATTGCATCTACAATCTCCTGCGACATATGTATTGGCATCTACAAACTCCTGCAACATATGTATTGGCATCTACAATCTCCTGCAACATATGTATTGGCATCTACAATCTCCTGCAACATATGTATTTGCATCTATAAACTCTCGCAACATATGTATTGGCATCTACAATCCCCTGCAACATATATGTTGGCATCTACAAACTCACAACATATGTATTGGCATCTACAATCCCATGCAACATATGTATTGGCATCTACAATCTCCTGCAACATATGTATTGGAATCTACAAGCTCGTGCGACATATGTATTGGCATCTACAATATCCTGCAACATATGTATTGGCATCTACAGACTCATGCAACATATGTATTGGCATCTACATTCTCCTGCAACATATGTATTGGCATCTACAAACTCTCGCAACATTTGTATTGACATCTACACTCCCCTGCAACATATGTGTTGGCATCTACAAACTGCTGCAACATATGTATTGCATCTACAATCTCCTGCGACATATGTATTGGCATCTACAAACTCCTGCAACATATGTATTGGCATCTACAATCTCCTGCAACATATGTATTGGCATCTACAATCTCCTGCAACATATGTATTTGCATCTATAAACTCTCGCAACATATGTATTGGCATCTACAATCCCCTGCAACATATGTATTGACATCTAAAATCTCCTGCAACATATGTATCGGCATCTACAAACTCTCGCAACATATGTATTGGCATCTACAAACTCCTGCAACATATGTAGTGACATCTACAAAACTCTCGCAGCATATGTATTGGCATCTTCAATCTCCTGCAACATATGTATTGACATCTACAATCTCCTGCAACATATGTATTGGCATCTACATTCTCCTGCAACATATGTATTGGCATCTACAAACTCTCGCAACATATGTATTGACATCTACAATACCCTGCAACATATGTATTGGCATCTACGATCTCTTGCGAAATATGTATTGGCATCTACAATCTCCTGCAACATATGTATTGGCATCTACAAGCTCGTGCAACATATGTATTGGCATCTACAATCTCCTGCAACATATGTATTGGCATCTACAATCTCCTGCAAAATATATATTGGCATCTACAATCTCCTGCAATATATGAATTGGCATCTACAAGCTCGTGCAACATATGTATTGACATCTACAATCTCCTGAAACATATATTTTGGCATCTACAACCTCACAACATATGTATTGCATCTACAATCTCCTGCAACATATGTATTGACATCTACAATCCCCGCAACATATGTATTGGCATCTACAAAACTCTCGCATCATATGTATTGGCATCTACAAACTCCTGCAACATATGTATTGGCATCTACAAGCTCGTGCAACATATGTATTGGCATCTACAATCTCATGCAACATATGTATTGGCATCTACAAACTCTCGCACCATATGTATTGACATCTACAATCCCCTGCAACATATGTGTTGGCATATACATTCTCCTGCAACATATGTATTGGCATCTACATTCTCCTGCAACATATGTATTGGCATCTACAAACTCTCACAACATATGTATTGACATCTACAATCTCCTGCAACATATGTATTGACATCTACAATCTCCTGCAATATATGTATTGGCATCTACAATCTCCTGCAAAATATGTATTGGTATCTACAATCTCCTGCCACATATTTATTGGCATCTACAATCTCCTGCAACATATGTATTGGCATCTACAAGCTCGTGCAACATATGTATTGGCATCTACAATCTCCTGCAACATATGTATTGGCATCTACAAACTCATGCAACATATGTATTGGCATCTATATTCTCCTGCAATATATGTATTGGCATCTACAAACTCCTGCAACATATGTATTGGCATCTACAATCTCCTGCAACATATGTATTGGCATATACAATCTCCTGCAACATGTGTTGGCATCTACAATCCCCTACAACATATATTTTGGCATCTACAAACTTACAACATATGTATTGGCATCTACAATCCCCTGCAACATATGTATTGACATCTAAAATCTCCTGCAACATATGTATTGGCATCTACAAACTCTCGCAACATACGTATTGGCATCTATAAACTCCTGCAACATATGTAATGGCATCTACAAACTCTCGCAACATATGTATTGGCATCTACAATCCCCTACAACATATGTGTTGGCATCTCCAAACTCCTGCAACATATGTATTGACATCTACAATCTCGTGCAACATATGTATTGGCATCTACAAACTCCTGCATCTACAAACTCCTGCAACATATATTTTGGCATCTACAATCTCCTGCAACATATGTATTGACATCTACAATCCCCTGCAACATATGTATTGGCATCTACAATCCCCTGCAACATGTGTATTGACATTTAAAATCTCCTGCAACATATGTATTGGCATCTACAAACTCTCGCAACATATGTATTGGCATCTACAAACTCCTGCAACATATGTATTGACATCTACAACCTCCTGCAACACATTTTGTGGCATCTATAAACTCACAACATATGTATTGGCATCTACAATCTCCTGCAACATATGTATTGGCATCTACAAACTCCTGCAACATATGTATTGATATGTACAATCTCCTGAAACATATTTTTTGGCATCTACAAACTCACAACATATGTATTGCATCTACAATCTCCTGCAACATATGTATTGGCATCTACAATCTCCTGCAACATATGTATTGGCATCTACAATATCCTGTAACATATGTATTGGCATCTACAATCTCCTGCAAAATATGTATTGGCATCTACAATCTCCTGCAAAATATGTATTGGCATCTACAAGCTCGTGCAACATATGTATTGGCATCTACAATCTCCTGCAACATATGAATTGGCATCTACAAACTCCTGCAACATATGTATTGACATCTACAATCTCCTGAAACATATATTTTGGCATCTACAAACTCACAACATATGTATTGCATCTACAATCTCCTGCAACATATGTATTGGCATCTACAATCTCCTGCAACATATGTATTGGCATCTAACAATCTCCTGCAACATATGTATTGGCATCTACAATCTCCTGCAACATATGTATTGGCATCTACAATCTCCTGCAACATATGTATTGGCATCTACAATCTCCTGCAACATATGTATTGGCATCTACAAACTCCTGCAACATATGTATTGGCATCTACAAGCTCGTGCAACATATGTATTGGCATCTACAATCTCCTGCAACATATGTATTGGCATCTACAATCTCTCGCAACATATGTATTGGCATCTACAATCCCCTGCAACATATGTATTGGCATCTACAATCTCCTGCAACATATGTATTGGCATCTACAATCTCCTGCAACATATGTATTGGCATCTACAAACTCCTGCAACATATGTATTGGCATCTACAATCTCCTGCAACATATGTATTGGCATCTACAAACTCTTGCAACATATGTATTGGCATCTACAATCCCCTGCAACATATGTGTTGGCATCTACAAACTCCTGCAACATATGTATTGGCATCTACATTCTCCTGCAACATATGTATTGGCATCTACAATCTGCTGCAACATATGTATTGACATCTACAAACTCACAACATATGTATTGGCATCTACAATCTCCTGCAACATATGTATTGCATCTACAATCTCCTGCAACATATGTATTGGCATCTACAAACTCCTGCAACATATGTATTGGCATCTACAATCTCCTGCAACATATGTATTGGCATCTACAATCTCCTGCAACATATGTATTGGCATCTACAATCTCCTGCAACATATGTATTGGTATCTACAATCTCCTGCAACATATGTATTGGCATCTACAAACTCCTGCAACATATGTATTGGCATCTACAATCTCCTGCAACATATGTATTGGCATCTACAATCTCCTGCAACATATGTATTGGCATCTACAATCTCCTGCAACATATGTATTGGCATCTACAATCTCCTGCAACATATGTATTGGCATCTACAAACTCCTGCAACATAGTATTGGCATCTACAATCTCCTGCAACATATGTATTGGTATCTACAATCTCCTGCAACATATGTATTGGCATCTACAAACTCGTGCAACATATGTATTGGCATCTATAAACTCCTGCATCTACAAACTCCTGCAACATATGTATTGGCATCTACAATCTCCTGCAACATATGTATTGGCATCTACAATCTCCTGCAACATATGTATTGGCATCTACAATCTCCGCAACATATGTATTGGCATCTACAATCTCGTGCAACATATGTATTGGCATCTACAATCTCCTGCAACATATGTATTGGCATCTACAACTCTCGCAACATATGTATTGGCATCTACAAACTCACAACATATGTATTGGCATCTACAATCTCCTGCAACATATGTATTGGCATCTACAAACTCCTGCAACATATGTATTGATATCTACATTCTCCTGAAACATATATTTTGGCATCTACAAACTCACAACATATGTATTGCATTTACAATCTCCTGCAACATATGTATTGGCATCTACAATCTCCTGCAACATATGTATTGGCATCTACAATCTCCTGCACATATGTATTGGCATCTACAATCTCCTGCAAATATGTATTGGCATCTACAATCTCCTGCAAAATATGTATTGGCATCTACAAGCTCGTGCAACATATGTATTGGCATCTACAATCTCCTGCAACATATGTATTGGCATCTACAAACTCCGCAACATATGTATTGACATCTACAATCTCCTGAAACATACATTTTGGCATCTACAAACTCACAACATATGTATTGCATCTACAATCTCCTGCAACATATGTATTGGCATCTACAATCTCCTGCAACATATGTATTGGCATCTACAAGCTCGGGCGACATATGTATTGGCATCTACAATATCCTGCAACATATGTATTGGCATCTACAAACTCATGCAACATATGTATTGGCATCTACATTCTCCTGCTACATATGTATTGGCATCTACAAACTCTCGCAACATTTGTATTGACATCTACACTCCCCTGCAACATATTTTTTGGCATCTACAAACTGCTGCAACATATGTATTGCATCTACAATCTCCTGCGACATATGTATTGGCATCTACAAACTCCTGCAACATATGTATTGGCATCTACAATCTCCTGCAACATATGTATTGGCATCTACAATCTCCTGCAACATATGTATTGGCATCTACAAACTCTCGCAACATATGTATTGGCATCTACAATCCCCTGCAACATATATTTTGGCATCTACAAACTCACAACATATGTATTGGCATCTACAATCCCCTGCAACATATGTGTTGGCATATACAAACTCTCGCAACATATGTATTGGTATCTAGAATCCCTGCAACATATATTTTGGCATCTACAAACTCCTGCAACATATATATTGGCATCTACAATCTCATGCAACATATGTATTGGCATCTACAAGCTCGTGCGACATATGTATTGGCATCTACAATATCCTGCAACATATGTATTGGCATCTACAAACTCTCGCAACATATGTATTGGCATCTACAATCCTGCAACATATGTGTTGCATCTACAATCTCCTGCAACATATGTATTGGCATCTACAATCTCGTGCAACATATGTATTGGCATCTACAATCCTGCATTGTTTGGTCTACAATCTCCTGCAACATATGTTTTGGCATCTACATTCTCTTGCAACATATGTATTGGCATCTACAATCCCCTGCAACATATGTTTTGGCATCTACAAACTTTGTTTGGTTTCCCTGTAACATATGTATTGACATCTAAAATCTCCTGCAACATATGTATTGGCATCTACAAACTCTCGCAACATATGTATTTGCATCTACAAACTCCTGCAACATATGTATTGACATCTACAAATTTGGTTGTTTGGTTCTCCTGCAACATATGTTGTGGCATCTACAAACTTCGCAACATATGTATTGGCATCTACAATCTCCTGCAACATATGTGTTGGCATCTACAAACTCCTGCAACATATGTATTGATATCTACAATCTCCTGAAACATATATTTTGGCATCTACAAACTCACAACATATGTATTGCATCTACAATCTCCTGCAACATATGTATTGGCATCTACAAGCTCGTGCAACATATGTATTGGCATCTACAATCTCCTGCAACATATGTATTGGCATCTACAATCTCCTGCAAAATATGTATTGGCATCTACAATCTCCTGCAACATATGTATTGGCATCTACAATCTCCTGCAACATATGTATTGGCATCTACAATCTCCTGCAACATATGTATTGGCATCTACAAACTCCTGCAAATATGTATTGCATCTACAAATCTCCTGCAACATATGTATTGGCATCTACAACCTCACAAATATGTATTGGCATCTACAATCTCCTGCAACATATGTATTGGCATCTACAATCTCCTGCAACATATGTATTGGCATCTACAATCTCCTGCAACATAATTATATATTGGCATCTACAAACTCCTGCAACATATGTATTGGCATCTACAATCTCCTGCAACATATGTATTGGCATCTACAATCTCCTGCAACATATGTATTGGCATCTACAAACTCTAGCAACATATGTATTGGCATCTACAATCACCTG
>CM026402.1:32716630-32736747 GCA_014843695.1 Archivesica marissinica | reverse complement strand
ATGTGTAGCATCGATGGCATAGTACATGACACAAACACGTGTTTTCTTTGAACAAAGTACTACAATGATATATTTATTGTGTAGCATCGATGGCATAGTACAGGTGTACTACAATTATTATTTCAATAACAGTTTGCTATCTGTGTTCACTGCATGTATTGCTTTAATAAAGAAAATAAAAATTGCATTCTAATAAACATATGTTCCTATATAAATATGTTGTTATCTATGCCAATTAGATTTAAAACGTTATGTTTATCTCTAATTTTCGAACTGTTTTATTGTGAATACCACAACTCTCGCAACTAAGTGTTCTATCTTAAAGAGGTAGCAACGCCATTAATCTATATTTTTATCAGAGCCAAATTGACGCCAATAACCAATGACATAGGCGAACTAGAAAAATATGGGTGTGTCGAGTCATTGTAACATCGTCATTGTTATTATGTAGTGTGTAAGGTTGTAGTGGGTATGGTTACAGACGGATCTGTAGTCCAGCGGCAACGTGCTGGATTGATAATCCAGGGAACACAGGTTCGATACCCCGTCTGACCCTAATAAAATTAACAGTCTTTCAGATGGGACTTTAAACCGAGGTCTCATGTCGGTGCTGTACACCGTGCACGTAAAAGAACCAGAGGAGATTCTGGAATGGGTCTCTATTTGTATCATTGCACTATCCTCCAAACATCTAAAATGACTCTTCAGGAGGCGTCGCTCATATGGGCAACCGGTAGCGACGATAAATAAACGTAAAACACAAAGGGTATGGTTTCTCTATAATAAAAAAAGGGATCCAATCAGCTAATGACCAAAGTCCTCAAGCAATTTTAAATGGGTAATATACGTCATGCATGTTAGTTTATACACATTTATTTTAGCTCGATTGCGAAACAAGTTCTTACAACTTATATTAATCACTCTCGAGACCTCATTCCTGATGGAATCCATCGCCACGAGGGAGAGAGAAGAGGCAACGTGTAATTTAATTGTCTTGCCTAAGGGCACACTCGTAACGGCTCCAGCGGGGCTCTTACTCCAGACCTTTCATACATGTTGTTGCAGAAACATACCACAATGCTATACAATACAGTTTTTTGAACAATGAAAAATGTTCCAAAGACGTACTATGTACGTTCAGCGGGCACGTATTACGAACATCGAAATTGCATCAGCTTTGTGTTTTACGTTTTCTTGGGGGTGGGAGCTAAAGTCACACCAACAGCTTAGGTCATGCAACTCTCCAGCTATTATTGGTGGAGGAATGCCTCGGGTACTTCTCCGAGCATTAATTCAGACACCCGGGTAGGACCACCGACCTTCCACAAGCCAGCTGGACAGCTTCCACGCATGAAAGAATACCCCCCAGTGGAATTCGAACGAATTGCATCAGTGATTTGCACTGAATGCTATATGCATATGCCAAGATAGTCCCTATAAAACATGTATATTACATTTTAAGGGTTTCATAGTTGTAAACAAATCAGTTTTACATTGAATAACAATATTCAGGCGACTTGTAAAGTAATGTGTTTGTGTAATATAGTATCACTCCTATTGAAAGTGTCTGCTATTGTTGACATATGATACACCCATTTTTATGAACATCATTTCTTCCCGAATCCTATCCTTGAAGGCCAGGCTGGCAATCGGTAACCATTATATAACTAGCTGGCGGCTCCACAATTGGCATTATCTGAACGAACCCCTCACAAGGTTAGAACCTTGGATCTCCCACTCCGTAGGAGGATGCCGTAACCACTAGGTCACGGACTTGTAATTATAAGATATATATTTTTAAAACTCTATTTAGTTACAATTGCGAAGCAAGTTTTAACAACTTATATTAATCACTCTCGTTGGCTCGGATGAAGGCGTATATGTTATCATTCATGTGGGAGGAAACCGGAGAAAACCCACCTGTCCGATCTGGCAACCATCGTACCATCTCACATACTTCCCGGTCCGAGGATCGAAGCGGAAGATATTATTTAATTGGGAGAAGTGATTTATAATGTGCATTGACGGTCAGGAAACCAATTTAGACATCAATTGGGTTACACTAATGTTGATGGACTGGTAATCCAGGGATCGCAGGTTTGATCCCCCATCTGACCCTAATAAAAAAAAGTATTTCAGGTGGGACTTTAAACCTAGGTCTCGTGTCGGTGCTTTACACCGTGCACGTACAAGAACCAGAGGAGCAATATTGCTGTCAAGGACTGGCAACCAGGCAGAACCACTGACCTACCGCAAGCCAGCTGGATAGCTTCCTCGCATTAAATAAGTCGAAACCCCCAGTGCGATTCCAACCTACAACCGTGAGGGACAAGTGATTTGAAGTCAATGACAGTAACCACTCGCCCACCACAACACCACAGTGAATATAGTTAATATTGATATCTGGTTCTGACCCAAGAGTAAACCAATACTAGTTAGGATTAAAATTTACGAACAACTGACGAAACAATTCGGTTAATAAGTTTATTATTATTGTCATTTATTATTAATATTATATTACCATAAAATAAAAACAGAGCATGTGAAAGCACTAATCTGAGGCACATCATCATATACAATGTATTCAGAATTTGAAAAGGCAGTGCCAATTTATGTTCCATTAATGTCAAACCCCTTGCGGGGACCTAAACATGTTTTCCTGGGCAGGCTTAGCCAACCTAAGTGGTTAACCAGTACTAAGCAATGTGTGTGAGGTGCCTTGCTCAGTGACACTACATATGTGGCCTGATCGAGTATCGAACCCGGGACCGCTCGATTCCAAATCCGACGCTCTACCACTGGACGCCAATAAAAATTAATATTCTTTCATTAACATATGAAAGATAGGTCTTTTTTGACAATGGACATATCTCCATCTAATCCATTTTTCAATAATTTCAATAATAAACTTTCATACCAAACACGATCGAACACCTTGATATAAAATATCTCGGTGCACAATACTGTCACTACGTATACCATTTCTTAAAACATTGTCGTGATGTCATACCCTTGTACTTGCAGTCCATTATTAATAATATTGGACTGCTGTCAAAAGGCCACAGTATTACATTAAATCCTATGCGTACATGTACGAAATTAACAATTTTAATTAGTGGGATCTTGTTATATAATGTGTATTTTAAGTAAGATATAAGCTTCAAATATGTAAAATATTGGTACTGTCTTCCGCGCTACGTGCCTCGCAGTCCAATATTTTACATATCGGATCGCTTTCGGCCCATATCCTATACATAAATCAAGGTAATATAATATAAACCAGACTGATACGCGGAATGACAATGTATGTAAAAAGTGGGAATCACAATGTGTTCACTTTAAAGCGCAGCAAATCTCTAATGGCTATATAAATATATAGAAGTTGGAGACTTGTTGCACGAGATGGACAAACTGTGCCGCACGATCAGATACTGTATTTTATATATAGAAGTTGGAGACTTGTTGCACCAGATGGACAAACTGTGCCGCACGATCAGATACTGTATTTTATATATAGAAGTTGGAGACTTGTTGCACGAGATGGACAAACTGTGCCGCACGATCAGATACTGTATTTTATATCCTTACAACCCTTTCCAATGAATGGTAAACATGAATGGTTCCAAATTCGAAGATGATAATAATAAAACTTACGAGAATGGTAAATATGTGCTAGCACACAGCTCTAAGTAATGATTGTTCTGAAACAAGGTGAGGAAAACGTGCATTTAGTCTGTAGGCAGCCCGGTTAGTTCAGTCAATCATTCGCCCCTGTAAGTGAAAGGCCCCGGGTTTGAGTCCCCGACAGGATGCATGTTTTTCTCACAAGATTAGAACCTTCGACCACATGCTCCGTATTCATTCAATGATAAAATAAGGGAAATTGAATAGTCTATGTAAAGTGCATATTATAAATCCTAGGAGATTAATATTATACTAGAGGACATAGAAAACGCACACCTACATTATATACTATAGGACATAGAAAACGCATGCCTACATTATATGATTATTATTACATGAAAACGAAATATGAAGGATTCCATCAAAGATATATCACATCTTTATTACAAAACACAAACTGAACAACTAAAAATATTCCAAAATGTTTAAAACTATGTATTTATATAGGTATCGTTTTTCATGTAAAACACACTTATCCGAAGTGTGCGTTTTCTATGTCCTCTAGTATAGTTATTGTTTTTCATGTAAAACACACTTATCCGAAGTGTGCATTTTTCTATGTCCTCTAGTATATATAACAACTTCAACTTCTTACTGCCGAAGTAGACGGATCTGTAGTCCAGAGGTAACATGCTGGACTGGTAATCCAGGGATCGCAGATTCGAACCCATGTCTGATCCTAATAAAATTAAACAGTCTTTCAGATGGGACATTAAACCGAGGTCTCGTGTCGGTGCCTTACACTGTGCACGTAAACGAACCAGAGGAGACTCTGGAATGGGTCTCTGTCTGTATCATTGCACTATCCTCCAAAATCTAAAATGACTAATCTCTTCATGAGGCGTCGCTCATATGGGCAACCGGTAGCGACGATAAATAAATGTAAAACACACATTACTGCCGAACAATCAGTCATGAGTATGATTGGCAGGCTCAGTTTAGAAACAGTTAGTTAATCTAAAATGTTATGTGCAAGTTAAAAAGATCGAAGGATCTACAAAGCTATAGTTAAAAGAAGACAGTACATGGATTAGAGAGAGTTCGAGTCCAGTCTGCTAACAAAGGTCGGCAGATAACACATATAAAGCACATAGAAAAAGCATATTACAATTTCATAAAGTCAATAATTGCACTATTTCTAAAATCCAGGGCTCATCCCAGGTGGCGACATGGGTAAATTAATAACACTAGGGACCCCGACTTCATCCCCTGGGGACCCCATTTCTCCCTAAAATGATTTTTTAGAATTAATTTCATACAAAATCTTGTCCATTAAGACAATTTTTGGAATAGGAGGAGTGCATACAGTGCTTTATAATGGCAATTGTAAAGCACTCCTCATATTCAAAACTTGTCTTTAATGGTCATTAGATGTGTGTTTAGACGCTACATGAATAAAAATGAAGAAAACAACCCAACATTTTAATATAAAGGCCAAATCGTGAATGTTTCACACTTCTCCCACAACCTAGGATGTGCCCTGAAATCTTGTCAATTAAAACAGTATAAATAACACATTGCTTTGTACGATATAACTGTAGAAATTTAAAAGTCAATATGTGCACTATTTCTTAAATCTTGTCAATTAAAACAGTATAAATAACACATTGCTTTGTACGATATAACTGTAGAAATTTAAAAGTCAATATGTGCACTATTTCTTAAATCTTGTCAATTAAAACAGTCTTTCAGATGGCACGTTAAACCGAGGTCTCGTGTTGGTGCTTTACACCGTGCACGTTAAAGAACCAGCGGAGACTCTGGAATGGGTCTCTGTCTGTATCATTGCTCTATCCTCCCAAAAATCAAAAATGGCTAATCTCTTCAGGAGGCGTCGCTCATATGGATAACCGATAGCGACGATTAATAAACGTAAAACACACAGAGTATATAAAACAGGAACGAAAATAATTGTTCACTGCAATAAAAACACAGAAATTCCCTTTCACCACAATGCATATATTGCAACTATTTTTCACTACAGGTTACTAATAGGGATGGGAACGAATATTCGAATACCTGACTATTATTCGAATCCTAGTTCGGTATTCAAATACCAAAAAAAATTATTTTCAGTTTGTTTTAAAAAAAATGGTTATTTCTAGTTATTTCAATCCACTGATTTGCACCTCCTCGTCCGAAAACATTTTGTACAAGGTGTTGTTTTCGAAGCATTATCTAAATCTATGTCAATAGAAGCCAATTTCACAAGGTGTAAAATACACGTGACTTTGTGAATAGAGGTTAGGTTGGAAAAAGTTAGGATTTGACGCGAAATATTCATCATATATTAGAACACTATTTCTCTACTCGGTCCCATCCCTAGATACTAATAAAATCACATGTGATTCAACCTATGCTTAAGGAATGAATTGTGGGTTATTAATATCCATTGGGGTATGAACTATATTGGGTGTGGTTAAAGTGTGTGGAGGCTGAAGGCATCCACGCTAACTTTAAACACGCCCAATGTAGTTCACACACTGATGGAAACAATTAACCCGCCATGCATTACTTATATTTATATTAATAATTCTTTTCAATGGCACAAAAATTATTTAAAATGTATTTAGTCCAGATTTGTGACTTTGTGTGCCGGGTAAATAGATCATCCTTGGAACAGCATAGACTGCAAGACACGCCTTGTCTCGCGGGGAATGCTGCCTAACACTGCGAATGCGCATGCCGGTAACTTCGAGTGCGCATGTCAAGATGCATATCATTAGTGAGGATGTAACAGTGATGTAAATATTTAGCTATGTAATAAAATAGTGCAATAATGAATTAAAGTAGATATATATACAAAAAGAGTAACCGAATAGTCCTATATGTCTCTCCCTAAAACATTACCAAAACGATAATGTTAAGTACTCATTTTCATGAATATATTTCCGATGAAACCTTTTTTTGTGATATCAATACATTTTGTGACGTCATAACTAGCGAGCTCGCATCTAAAAATAGACACTGCTGAGAAACCAGTAAATATAAAGTTCTGAACAGTAAAAGGCAGGTTCGATCCCCCGTCTGACCCTAATAAAATTAACAGTCTTTCAGATGGTGCTTTACACCGTGCATGTAAAAGAACTAGAGGAGACTGCACTATCCTCCAAATGACTAATCTCTTCAGGAAGCGTCGCTCATATGGGCAACCGGTAGCGATGATAAATAAACATAAACCACATACTCGGCAGCTATACCAAGGCCATAAAATGAGGAATGAGCCGGCTGTCGCGACATTTTTACGATTTATTTACAGGAAACCTTTTATTAATATGTATATTTTTAACTTTATGTAAAAGCAAGAAAAGTAGTCCGGCTACATTTGAAAACGTCAAATGTGTTACAAGATCTTGTATCACACTGAAGAATACAACATGTATTTGTGGTGGATTTATGATGTGAATATAATCAACATGATTATTGTTATGCATAATCAAATTCTAGCGGTGGTTTAATACGCCACTTAAGTTTATACATATTTATTTTAGCTCGATTGCGAAACAAGTTCTTTCAACTTATATTAATCACTCTCCGTCACTTTGTAAGTAAATTTTAGCCTGGGTACCAGTCTGTCGATTTTTCACTTTTTAATTTCTGGCAAAATGACATATGATTCAGAAACTCAATACGGCCCAATTAATAGTCTCGGTGTTAAAATATATTTATTAAATATATCGACGCCTGTTCCCAGGCTAATAAGTAAGTTTAACAACAATTTCTGTTGGCATTTCATAATAGGCTTATTGTTCATATTATTTAAAGCGAAACTACATCGACAAAAAAGCAAAATTCTACAGAATGTAATTTCCTATATAATATTCAGGGATAATTTTTTTATTTCTTACTTTCCTAATAGTAGCCATATAATCTACGCATTTTAATCAATAAACAAATGCCGTATACGACTTTTGTTGACATAACAAAAATAAGTGTAAATAGGATCAATAACATCCATGCGTAATACAACGCGTGTATCATGAATAACAATATTTATGGTACAGATTTATCATTATACCTCACTTTTCTCACGCCTGTGCATATTATTTTTAGACTAATCCGATTAAATTTCTCTCAAAACGATAGTAGCACGTATTTAGTATACACTTCAATAAAATAAAATTCAATTCAGTTTCAATTATGAAACCTTGTACACCGCAAAAACACTGTTTATGTATTGAAAGTTACTGTTCGAAATAAAACATGTTAAAAGTGCTTTGTCGCTATGCACATTCATTTCTTCGATTATATGGTGTTAGAAAGAGTGCCTTGCCACTACGCACATTCATTTCTTCGATTATATGGAGTTAGAAGGAGTGCTTTGCCGCTACGCACATTCATTTCTTCGATTATATGGAGTTAGAAAGAGAGCTGACCGAAAAAAAGACTACGGTGTCCAGGTAAAAAATAAGAATAGATATTTTTCAACAATGTTCGAATAAATTTAAAATGTTAAATAGGAGTTCTTTGTAGCAAATATAATTACACAGCTATAACCTTCTTAAACTTTGTGATTCACTTTGCTGCAACACTTGGGTACTACTGGTTGTGTAACAAATATAATTACACAGCTATAACCTTCTTAAACGTTGTGAGTCACTTTGCTGCAACACTTGGGTACTACTGGTTGTGTAGCAAATATAATTACACAGCTATAACCGTCTTACACTTTGTGAGTCATTTTGCTGCAACACTTGGGTACTACTGGTCGGGTAGCAAATATAATTGCACAGCTATAACCGTCTTACACTTTGTGAGTCACTTTGCTGCAACACTTGGGTACTACTGGTCGGGTAGCAAATATAATTGCACAGCTATAACCGTCTTACACTTTGTGAGTCACTTTGCTGCAACACTTGGGTACTACTGGTTGTGTAGCAAATATAATTACACAGCTATAACCGTCTTACACTTTGTGAGTCATTTTGAGCAACGATATGACTTTGATGTACGCAGCGAATAAAGAGCGATGGGTAATGAGTGGAAGAGTGATGATGCGGAGTTGAGTTTATTTACTCTCGCCCCTGCAGAGCATATGGGCGAGTAAGACGTGCTGAGCACCGTCGATTATCCGATAAATTGATGTCGTTGATGTGGTGTCAAAGTCTTGTAGAGTTTACACAGGACAAAGTACATTCCAGTCATGGATTTCTGTCCTTAAACGGGAAGAAGACGAAGTGTGTGGATGGTCTAGTTGATGTTGTTCTGCGACGATTCTGTATCAAGACGACCATTTTCTAAGACGATTGAATTCTAGAAAATGTGGTTCTGTGTCGATTAAGTTCCAAATATGAGTTGACCTCTAGGATGTTACGTTGGTGGTCTGATGCAAGTAGGTCAGCCAAACCTCGCGAAGTGGCACGACTACTATATGTGACCTAGTTTGGTCTCTCCAATGCATGGAAGATTGTCCACTTATTAATACTTTAATACCTTCGTCCACCTCCACGAGTATTCCGTGTGTTCTTCGGCAACAATCCCAGAAAGTCAGATGCTTTGTTCTTCACATCAGGAGGCACTGATGAATTCTTGGCGAAGAAATTTAACTTTCCCCTAAACCCATCGTTCACAGATAATCTTCCAGCTCGACAATCATCAAAATCTTTACATAACTTCTCGTAGGTGACTTTCCAATGCAAAGACACAACGACGGGATGGTAGGACTTGGACGAAATTTTTAACCTCTCTAGAAAGATTTTATCGGAATCCAACAATTCGCCAACACGGGTATCTCTTGTATATTTCTGCTGTATTCTGTCCACAATCACCGATTCGTACTTATCCAATAGTGCTTGGGATATTCTTTTTATGCGCGCTGGTACACGAGGGTTACTCGTAAAGAACCTTAGTTTAGGAATCATTGTTACCTCGTAATTAGGGATAGCGTTCAGTTTCTGTGCAACATCGTTTACATCTGCCTCTGCAATTTTCCAATGCAAAGCCAAGATGGTGGGTTGATAGGCTGGTTCGCCATCCAAAAGTGGTTTCAACCCTCTAAGGAACTGTATTTCCGGTGCAGATATGTTTTCCAATGGGGTATCAGGATTGTATTTCTTCTGGACATCATCTGTAATTACCCTAACAACTTGTTCTTTGATTCTGCTAGCCTCTTTCCCTAATGCACCGGAGCCATGGCGCTCAATTTCGTTCAGTTTGAACATTAAGCTGCGCTCTGAATTGAAAGTAGTAGGATCACTTAGTCTCTCTTCTAGGGACTTCAGGAGTGCTGCCATCGAACCACGCTTCAAGGCCTGTATCACATCTGGGAGGTGAGACATCTCTGTAAAGTTGGCATTGTCTAGAGCTTTGATCTGTTCGAATGTAATGTGATATACAGTCAAACATGTGATAGTGGTCACCTCTATTAAGCAGCCAACCTGTATTAAGCAGCCAGTTTTAAGATTTCCAATATGTTACATTTGATCTCTATTAAGCAGCCACTTTATGTTATTCCTTTGGCTGGCTGCTTAAGACAGGTTTGACTGTAATATGTTTTATTTTATGCTTTCCAATGAAATCGGATCAGATTGAATATGATTGAATGAGGGACAGATTGAATATGATTGAATGCGGGACAGATTGAATGAGGGACAGATTGAATGTGGATCAGGTTGAATATGATTGAATGTGGATCAGGTTGAATATGATTGAATGAGGGACAGATTGAATATGATTGAATGAGGGACAGGTTGAATATGATTGAATGCGGGACAGATTGAACATGATTGAATGTGGATCAGATTGAATATGATTAAATGAGGGACAGATTGAATATGATCAGATTGAATATGATTGAATGAGGGACAGATTGAATATGATTGAATGAGGGACAGATTGAATATGGATCAGATTGAATATGATTGAATGTGGATCAGATTGAATATGGATCAGATTGAATATGATTGAATGTGGATCAGATTGAATATGATTGAATGAGGGACAGATTGAACATGGATCAGATTGAATATGATTGAATATGGATCAGATTGAATATGATTGAATGTGGATCAGATTGAATATGGATCAGATTGAATATGATTGAATGTGGATCAGATTGAATATGATTGAATGAGGGGCAGATTGAATATGATTGAATGCGGATCAGATTGAATATGATTGAATGTGGATCAGATTGAATATGATTGAATGAGAGACAGATTGAATATGATTGAATGTGGATCAGATTGAATATGGATCAGATTGAATGAGGGACAGATTGAATATGGATCAGATTGAATATGGATCAGATTGAATATGATTGAATGAGGGACAGATTGAATATGATTGAATGAGGGACAGATTGAATATGATTGAATGAGGGACAGATTGAATATGGATCAGATTTAATATGGATCAGATTGAATATGATTGAATGAGGGACAGGTTGAATATGATTGAATGAGGGACAGATTGAATATGATTGATTGTGGATCAGATTGAATATGATTGAATGTGGATCAGATTGAATATGGATCATATTGAATGCAGGACAGATTGAATATGATTGAATGAGGGACAGATTGAATGTGATTGAATATGGATCAGATTGAATATGGATCAGATTGAATATGGATCAGATTGAATATGATTGAATGAGGGACAGATTGAATATGATTGAATGAGGGACAGATTGAATATGATTGAATGAGGGACAGATTGAATATGATTGAATGAGGGACAGATTGAATATGGATCAGATTGAATGAGGGACAGATTGAATGAGGGACAGATTGAATATGATTGAATGAGGGACAGGTTGAATATGATTGAATGTGGATCAGATTGAATGTGATTGAATGAGGGACAGATTGAATATGATTGAATGAGGGACAGATTGAATATGATTGAATGAGGGACATATTGAATATGATTGAATGAGGGACAGGTTGAATATGATTGAATGCGGATCAGGATGCTTTGTTTGTTTGTTTTTGGGTCTAAAGTCGCACCAACAGTTTAGGTTTTATGGCAATTCTCCAGCTATTATTGGTGGAGGAAGACCCTGGGTGCTCTAGCTATTATTAGTGGAGGAAGACCCCGGGTGCTCTAGCTATTATTGGTGGAGGAAGAAGACCCCGGGTGCTCTAGCTATTATTGGTGGAGGAAGACCCCGGGTGCTCTAGCTATTATGGGTGGAGGAAGACCCAGATGTCCCTCTGAGCAGTATTTCAGGCACGGATGGGCATCCGGGTAGAACCACCAACCTTCCACAAACAAGCTGGATAGCTTCTCACATGAAAGACTTCGATACCCCCAGTGGGATTCAAACCTAGAGCAGTGAGAGCCAGTGATTTGAATGACTCGGCCATAGAAGCCCCTGGATCAGGATGCATATCGTAAAACGTAGAAACCGAATGAAGAAATTAATCGTTACCTCGTCCTCATTGGTAATAGAGGTAAAGTCTATTCTCTCCCGATATTTCTCAGCCATATCTTGAAGTATAGCGAGTCGGACTTCAGCATGCTTTTGTTTGCGACGTTCTTTTCCGGTTGGATCTATTTCGTAATCAATTTCTTCTTGGACCTCCTTCGCAAATATATCAAGCAGATTATTTTGTTCAAGATATCTGCAAGAGATAAACATGTCATTCAGATTATTTTGTTTAATTCCTGTATTTATAATAGTTTATTCCAGGTATCTGTAAGAATTGATCATTTCAAACAGATTAGCTTATTCCAGGAATCTGTAAGAATTGATCATTTCAAACAGATTAGTTTATTCCAGGAATCTGTAAGAATTGATCATTTCAAACAGATTAGTTTATTCCAGGAATCTGTAAGAATTGATCATTTCAACAGATTAGTTTATTCCAGGTATCTGTAAGAATTGATCATTTCAAACAGATTAGTTTATTCCAGGAATCTGTAAGAATTGATCATTTCAAACAGATTAGTTTATTCCAGGAATCTGTAAGAATTGATCATTTCAACAGATTAGTTTATTCCCGGTATCTGTAAGAATTGATCATTTCAAACAGATTAGTTTATTCCAGGTATCTGTAATAATTGATCGTTTCAAACAGATTAGTTTATTCCAGGAATCTGTAGGAATTGATCATTTCAACAGATGATTTTATTCCAGGAATATGTAAGAATTGATCATTTCAACAGATTAGTTTATTCCAGGAATCTGTAAGAATTGATCATTTCAAACAGATTAGCTTATTCCAGGAATCTGTAAGAATTGATCATTTCAAACAGATTAGTTTATTCCAGGAATCTGTAAGAATTGATCATTTCAAACAGATTAATTTATTCCAGGAATCTGTAAGAATTGATCATTTCAAACAGATTAGTTTATTCCAGGAATCTGTAAGAATTGATCATTTCAAACAGATTAGTTTATTCCAGGAATCTGTAAGAATTGATCATTTCAAACAGATTAGTTTATTCCAGGTATCTGTAAGAATTGATCATTTCAACAGATTAGTTTATTCCAGGAATCTGTAAGAATTGATCATTTCAAACAGATTATTTTATTCCAGGAATCTGTAAGAATTGATCATTTCAAACAGATTAGTTTATTCCAGGTATCTGTAAGAATTGATAATTTCAACAGATTAGTTTATTCCAGGAATCTGTAAGAATTGATCATTGTGTTAAACTACAATCTCAGGACATACACGTTGTGTTGTACTACAATCTCAGGACATACACGTTGTGTTGTACTACAATCTCAGGACATACATGTTTTGTTGTACTACAATCTCAGGACATACACGTTGTGTTGTACTACAATCTCAGGACATACACATTGTGTTGTACTACAATCTCAGGACATACACGTTGTGTTGTACTACAATCTCAGGACATACACGTTGTGTTGTACTACAATCTTAGGACATACATGTTGTGTTGTAATACAATCTCAGGACATACACGTTGTGTTGACTACAATCTCAGGACATACACGTTGTGTTGACTACAATCTCAGGACATACACATAGTGTTGTACTACAATCTCAGGACGTACACGTTGTGTTGACTACAATCTCAGGACATACACGTTGTGTTGACTACAATCTCAGGACATACACGTTGTGTTGTAATACAATCTCAGGACGTACACGTTGTGTTGACTACAATCTCAGGACATATACGTTGTGTTGTACTACAATCTCAGGACGTACATGTTGTGTTGACTACAATCTCAGGACATACACGTTGTGTTGACTACAATCTCAGGACATACACGTTGTGTTGACTACAATCTCAGGACATACACGTTGTGTTGTACTACAATCTCAGGAATTACACGTTGTGCTGTACTACAATCTCAGGACGTACATGTTGTGTTTCCAACTGTATTAGTAGGTTATATTGAAAATGGTCTTACATAGTGGCAGGAAGTACAAATTGCAGCAAACGGCCATTGAAGTTATATGTAATCTTAACACCGTGGTCCGCAATCGGCAGTATCTGCTGATCCACTGGTTGTGTTTAGTTTATTTATACTTGCACATATTTACCAGTTCCAAGCCGAGTTGTGCATATGGTTATTTACTCCCCGCTCGGTCGATCGTTGATAGAGTTATCGTCATTTGAAGCCCAAACACTCTTAGTTTTACTAGGACTAGATTTTCTAACTTCCTGTCTAGATTTCAAAACTATATACATATAGTATTTAAATTACCTCAAATTCCTTAAGCTGTAATACAAGGTTTACTAATATATTGTAGTATGTGAGAATACCATGCATACAAATTCAATGCCAAGTATACATCATAGTAGTGTATGCCACCATCAGTCTGGGAACCAATCAATACCCAGTATACATCATAGTTGTGTATAACACCACTAGTCTGGGACCCAATCAATACCCAGTATATATCATAGTAGTGTATGCCACCATCAGTCTGGGAACCAATCAATACCCAGTATATATCATAGTTGTGCATACAACCACTAGTCTGGGAACCAATCAATACCCAGTATACATCATAGTTGTATATGCCACCATCAGTCTGGGACCCAATCAATACCCAGTATATATCATAGTTGTGTATGCCACCATCAGTCTGGGGACCAATCAATACCCAGTATACATCGTAGTTGTGTATGCCACCATCAGTCTGGGAACCAATCAATGCCCAGTATATGTATACATCATAGATGTGTATGCCACCATCAGTCTGGGGACCAATCAATACCCAGTATACATCATAGATGTGCATACCACCATCAGTCTGGGAACCAATCAATACCCAGTATACATCATAGTTGTGCATACAACCACTAGTCTGGGAACCAATCAATACCCAGTATGCATCATAGTTGTGTATGCCACCATCAGTCTGGGAACCAATCAATACCCAGTATACATCATAGTTGTGTATGCCATCATCAGTCTGGGAACCAATCAATACCCAGTATACATCATAGATGTGTATGCCACCATCAGTCTGGGAACCAATCAATACCCATTATACATCATAGTTGTGTATGCCACCATCAGTCTGGGAACCAATCAATACCCAGTATACATCATAGTTGTGTATAACACCACTAGTCTGGGAACCAATCAATACCCAGTATACATCATAGTTGTGTATAACACCATCAGTCTGGGAACGAATCAATACCCAGTATACATCATAGTTGTGTATAACACCACTAGTCTGGGAACCAATCAATACCCAGTATACATCATAGTTGTGTATAACACCATCAGTCTGGGAACGAATCAATACCCAGTATAAATCATAGTTGTGTATAACACCATCAGTCATGGAGGCAATGTCACCATCAGTCTGGGAGGCAATGTCACCATCAGTCATGGAGGCAATGTCACCATCAGTCTGGGAGGCAATGTCACCATCAGTCATGGAGGCAATGTCACCATCAGTCTGGGAGGCAATGTCACCATCAGTCATGGAGGCAATGTCACCATCAGTCTGGGAGGCAATGTCACCATCAGTCTGGGAGGCAATGTCACCATCAGTCTGGGAGGCAATGTCACCATCAGTCTGGGAGGCAATGTCACCATCAGTCTGGGAGGCAATGTCACCATCAGTCTGGGAGGCAATGTCACCATCAGTCTGGGAGGCAATGTACCATCAGCTGGATGCAATGTCACCATCAGTCTGGGAGGCAATGTCACCATCAGACTGAGAGACAATGTCACCATCAGTCTGGGAGGCAATGTCACCATCAGTCTGGGAGGCAATGTCACCATCAGTCTGGGAGGCAATGTCACCATCAGTCTGGGAGGCAATGTCACCATCAGTCTGGGAGGTAATGTCACCATCAGTCTGGGAGGCAATGTCACCATCAGTCTGGGAGGAAATGTCACCATCAGTCTGGGAGACAATGTCACCATCAGTCTGGGAGGCAATGCTACCATCAGTCTGGGAGGCAATGTCACCATCAGTCTGGGAGGCAATGTCACCACCAGTCTGGGAGGAAATGTCACCATCAGTCTGGGAGGCAATGTCACCATCAGTCTGGGAGACAATGTCACCATCAGTCTGGGAGACAATGTCACCATCAGTCTGGGAGACAATGTCACCATCAGTCTGGGAGGCAATGCTACCATCAGTCATGAGGTAATGTCACCATCAGTCTGGGAGACAATGTTACCATCAGTCTGGGAGGAAATGTCACCATCAGTCATGGAGGCAATGTTACCATCAGTCTGAGAGACAATGTCACCATCAGTCTGGGAGGCAATGTCACCATCAGTCTGGGAGGCAATGTCACCATCAGTCTGGGAGGCAATGTCACCATCAGTCTGGGAGGCAATGTCACCATCAGTCATGGAGGAATGTCACCATCAGTCTGGGAGGGCCATGTTGACTTGTTTTCACATCATGTCACTCCGAATATCATTCATAGAGGGAAACATTTAGCTTTATTAAAAAGATCCGTGTTAAATACTACCTCTTCTGTGTTTCATAGACCTCGGGGATAAGAGCTGTGACATCACCACTGGCGTAGTCTATCATATCCTTCGTCATTGGCCGTTTTGCCCAGAAATTACCCACGTTCTTAACCCATTCCATCTAAAATACGATTTATAGATGACATAAATAAACAAACAGGAAATAGATTTTACCAACAGTTCAATTGTACTAACCAGTTTGCAGTCAATCCGAGTGGCAATACCATTGTTATGGAGGTAAACTAAACAAGGTTGCCAGAAAGTCTATCCCATAATTATCCTTGATTCCAGATTTATAAAGTCAAACACTTGAGTCTGCCGCTAAACGGTATAAAGTGTTTGTTTATTATAGTGTCACCCCTATTTAAAGGGCCAGCCATTTCTGACGTATGAGACACCTCTTTTTATGAACATCAGTACTTCCCAAATCCTATGCTTGTACCGGTATGCTTGGCGCAAGGCTGGTAGGCAATCGGTAGCCATTAGATAACTAGCTGGCGGTTCACAAACAGGCCATATCAGAACAAACCCCTGATGAGGTTCGAACCTTCGACCTCCCGCTCTGTAGGCGGACGCCTTAACCACTAGGCCACGGAGACGGTATATATAGCTATCTACTCAAATTGGATTGAGTTACGTTCCGACGAATTCCAATGGGAACGTAACTACTAACTAGTGAACGGTTTTTTATGCAGTCGTTCTTAAATGTCATAACTGTCTTGAATAAATGACAAGGGATATATTTTATGTTTTAGAAGAAAATACAATGTATGCAGCATATCTGAAAGGACTTTTCTACTGCAGGGATCATTCTAGAGGGCGATGTGGGCGAAATTGTCGCCTTAGGGACCATTTAAGGAAGCGAACACGCGCTTTCTCACTTCTCCCAAAAATTCTGACCTAGAATGAACCCTGAAGATGACTTGAAAGTTTTATCGATCAATTTTTGTGTGTGTTTTGTTGCGTTGGGCGAACAAAGTTTAAGATGAGAATCTAGCATTTATTTTATCCCTCTGTCTGACCTGGAATGAACCCTGCTACTGTGCTAAGTGTTAATTCCAAGAAGGATGAAACATTAATACATAGTCTGCAGTGCCGAAGCCAGAGGTTCACAATGACCGAGGCCAACCGGAACATTCTTGAGGACATTATAGTTTAGTTTATGCAAATTTATTTTAGCTCGATTGCAAAACAAGTTCTTTCAACTTATATTAATCACTCTTGTGACCTCATTCCTATTGGAATCCTATCCGCCATGAAGAAGAGAGAAGAGGCAATGTGGAATTTAAATGCCTTGCCTAAGGGCACAATCGTAACGGCTCCAGCAGGGCTCAAACTCCGGACCTTTCGCACCTCAGGTTATAAACAATATAAAATATAAAAAAATGTGAAAAAATGACCAAGGCCCCTCGTGTGCCTCAATGTGGCTACGGCGCTGGTCTGAGTGAGATGACCGAGACCCCTCGGTGTGCCTCAATGTGACTATGGCGCTGGTCTGAGTGAGATGACCGAGACCCCTCGGTGTGCCTCAATGTGACTATGGCGCTGGTCTGAGTGAGATGACCGAGACCCCTCGGTGTGCCTCAATGTGACTATGGCGCTGGTCTGAGTGAGATGACCGATACCCCTCGGTGTGCCTCAATGTGTCTATGGCGCTGGTCTGAGTGAGATGACCGAGACCCCTCGGTGTGCCTCAATGTGACTATGGCGCTGGTCTGAGTGAGATGACCGAGACCCCTCGGTGTGCCTCAATGTGACTATGGCGCTGGTCTGAGTGAGATGACCGAGACCCCTCGGTGTGCCTCAATGTGACTATGGCGCTGGTCTGAGTGAGATGACCGAGACCCCTCGGTGTGCCTCAATGTGACTATGGCGCTGGTCTGAGTGAGTGTGATAGGGACTAGGGACTGTATGGCTCATTCTAGGTGGAAGTCGTGATAGCACAGTTGATGCGCGTTCGCTTCAGGTGCGAATGGTCCGGAGTTCGAGCCCCGCTGGAGCCGTTACGATTGTGCCCTTAGGCAAGGCATTTAAATTCCATGTTGCCTCTTCTCTCTCTCTCGTGGCGATGGATTCAATCAGGAATGAGGTCTCGAGAGTGATTAGTATAAGTTGTAAAAGTTGTATAAACTATTCTAGGTCCAACATATTGGGATAAATGAGAAAGCGTGCAATTGTGTCATTAATTGGTGTTATTCGATAAATTTCAGCAAAATAGGTTTAAAGTACACGGTATGACCATTAAATACAACAATTGAATAGAAGGAGTGCTTTATAATGGGACTATGTATCTTAGTAGATAATATTGTGTATGAATATTATAAACAAGACTATTTCGCCCAAGTCGCCCTCTAGAATCAACCCTGCGGCTGGGGGTCACTGTGGTCAATTTTATACCCATTCAATTAGGATTCACCACATTTCTTATTTTACTTGGTCCTGTTGGATAAAAGGGCATTTGTTTATAAACATGATACAACAGAAAACATTGTGACGTTAAATATGATACTGTACAATGAAATGCTGAAAGGGTGTGTGTGCAACCTGTTTGAGGGCTGTTGCGGTAGTCCAATGGTATACAGTCAAACCTGTGTTAGTGGTCACCTCTATTAAGCAGCCAACCTGTATTAAGCAGCCAGTTTCAAGATTCCCAATATGTTGTTTTACTATATATTTGACCTCTATTAAGCAGCCACCTGTGCTAAGCAACCACTTTCTGTGATTCCTTGGCTGGCTGCTTAAGACAGGTTTGACTGTAGTGGTCACAGTTTTAGAGTTGATAGCAGTAGCGGTGCAGGATGCCTGGCACATGCCGATATAATTAATATTCACAACAGCGCTATTTGATCAGTGTGGCGGACGTACGGTCTCCCAGTCTCCCCAATGCTTATAGCTACAGTTGTCATCATATTAAACTTGTCATCGTAGTGACACATTGCAGACGGCTCCATCAACACTAACAGTGCACTATTCATAGTGATAGAGCGGTATACATCGGGCTCTATCAACACTAACAGTGCACTATTCATAGTTATAGAGCGGTATACATCGGGCTCTATCAACACTAACAGTGCACTATTCATAGTGATAGAGCGGTATACACCGGGCTCTATCAACACTAACAGTGCACTATTCATAGTGATAGAGCGGTATACATCGGGCTCTATCAACACTAACAGTGCACTATTCATAGTGACAAAACGGTATACATCGGGCTCTATCAACACTAACAGTGCACTATTCATAGTGACAGAGCGGTATACATCGGGCTCTATCAACACTAACAGTGCACTATCTATAGTGATAGAACGGTATACATCGGGCTCTATCAACACTAACAGTGCACTACTCATAGTGATAGTGCGGTATACATCGGGCTCTATCAACACTAACAGTGCACTATTCATAGTGATAGAGCGGTATACATCGGGCTCTATCAACACTAACAGTGCACTATTCATAGTGATAGAGCGTTATACATCGGGCTCTATCAACACTAACAGTGCACTATTCATAGTGATAGAGCGGTATACACCGGGCTCTGTCAACACTA
>CM026402.1:32634233-32715630 GCA_014843695.1 Archivesica marissinica | reverse complement strand
ATGTGTAGCATCGATGGCATAGTACATGACACAAACACGTGTTTTCTTTGAACAAAGTACTACAATGATATATTTATTGTGTAGCATCGATGGCATAGTACAGGTGTACTACAATTATTATTTCAATAACAGTTTGCTATCTGTGTTCACTGCATGTATTGCTTTAATAAAGAAAATAAAAATTGCATTCTAATAAACATATGTTCCTATATAAATATGTTGTTATCTATGCCAATTAGATTTAAAACGTTATGTTTATCTCTAATTTTCGAACTGTTTTATTGTGAATACCACAACTCTCGCAACTAAGTGTTCTATCTTAAAGAGGTAGCAACGCCATTAATCTATATTTTTATCAGAGCCAAATTGACGCCAATAACCAATGACATAGGCGAACTAGAAAAATATGGGTGTGTCGAGTCATTGTAACATCGTCATTGTTATTATGTAGTGTGTAAGGTTGTAGTGGGTATGGTTACAGACGGATCTGTAGTCCAGCGGCAACGTGCTGGATTGATAATCCAGGGAACACAGGTTCGATACCCCGTCTGACCCTAATAAAATTAACAGTCTTTCAGATGGGACTTTAAACCGAGGTCTCATGTCGGTGCTGTACACCGTGCACGTAAAAGAACCAGAGGAGATTCTGGAATGGGTCTCTATTTGTATCATTGCACTATCCTCCAAACATCTAAAATGACTCTTCAGGAGGCGTCGCTCATATGGGCAACCGGTAGCGACGATAAATAAACGTAAAACACAAAGGGTATGGTTTCTCTATAATAAAAAAAGGGATCCAATCAGCTAATGACCAAAGTCCTCAAGCAATTTTAAATGGGTAATATACGTCATGCATGTTAGTTTATACACATTTATTTTAGCTCGATTGCGAAACAAGTTCTTACAACTTATATTAATCACTCTCGAGACCTCATTCCTGATGGAATCCATCGCCACGAGGGAGAGAGAAGAGGCAACGTGTAATTTAATTGTCTTGCCTAAGGGCACACTCGTAACGGCTCCAGCGGGGCTCTTACTCCAGACCTTTCATACATGTTGTTGCAGAAACATACCACAATGCTATACAATACAGTTTTTTGAACAATGAAAAATGTTCCAAAGACGTACTATGTACGTTCAGCGGGCACGTATTACGAACATCGAAATTGCATCAGCTTTGTGTTTTACGTTTTCTTGGGGGTGGGAGCTAAAGTCACACCAACAGCTTAGGTCATGCAACTCTCCAGCTATTATTGGTGGAGGAATGCCTCGGGTACTTCTCCGAGCATTAATTCAGACACCCGGGTAGGACCACCGACCTTCCACAAGCCAGCTGGACAGCTTCCACGCATGAAAGAATACCCCCCAGTGGAATTCGAACGAATTGCATCAGTGATTTGCACTGAATGCTATATGCATATGCCAAGATAGTCCCTATAAAACATGTATATTACATTTTAAGGGTTTCATAGTTGTAAACAAATCAGTTTTACATTGAATAACAATATTCAGGCGACTTGTAAAGTAATGTGTTTGTGTAATATAGTATCACTCCTATTGAAAGTGTCTGCTATTGTTGACATATGATACACCCATTTTTATGAACATCATTTCTTCCCGAATCCTATCCTTGAAGGCCAGGCTGGCAATCGGTAACCATTATATAACTAGCTGGCGGCTCCACAATTGGCATTATCTGAACGAACCCCTCACAAGGTTAGAACCTTGGATCTCCCACTCCGTAGGAGGATGCCGTAACCACTAGGTCACGGACTTGTAATTATAAGATATATATTTTTAAAACTCTATTTAGTTACAATTGCGAAGCAAGTTTTAACAACTTATATTAATCACTCTCGTTGGCTCGGATGAAGGCGTATATGTTATCATTCATGTGGGAGGAAACCGGAGAAAACCCACCTGTCCGATCTGGCAACCATCGTACCATCTCACATACTTCCCGGTCCGAGGATCGAAGCGGAAGATATTATTTAATTGGGAGAAGTGATTTATAATGTGCATTGACGGTCAGGAAACCAATTTAGACATCAATTGGGTTACACTAATGTTGATGGACTGGTAATCCAGGGATCGCAGGTTTGATCCCCCATCTGACCCTAATAAAAAAAAGTATTTCAGGTGGGACTTTAAACCTAGGTCTCGTGTCGGTGCTTTACACCGTGCACGTACAAGAACCAGAGGAGCAATATTGCTGTCAAGGACTGGCAACCAGGCAGAACCACTGACCTACCGCAAGCCAGCTGGATAGCTTCCTCGCATTAAATAAGTCGAAACCCCCAGTGCGATTCCAACCTACAACCGTGAGGGACAAGTGATTTGAAGTCAATGACAGTAACCACTCGCCCACCACAACACCACAGTGAATATAGTTAATATTGATATCTGGTTCTGACCCAAGAGTAAACCAATACTAGTTAGGATTAAAATTTACGAACAACTGACGAAACAATTCGGTTAATAAGTTTATTATTATTGTCATTTATTATTAATATTATATTACCATAAAATAAAAACAGAGCATGTGAAAGCACTAATCTGAGGCACATCATCATATACAATGTATTCAGAATTTGAAAAGGCAGTGCCAATTTATGTTCCATTAATGTCAAACCCCTTGCGGGGACCTAAACATGTTTTCCTGGGCAGGCTTAGCCAACCTAAGTGGTTAACCAGTACTAAGCAATGTGTGTGAGGTGCCTTGCTCAGTGACACTACATATGTGGCCTGATCGAGTATCGAACCCGGGACCGCTCGATTCCAAATCCGACGCTCTACCACTGGACGCCAATAAAAATTAATATTCTTTCATTAACATATGAAAGATAGGTCTTTTTTGACAATGGACATATCTCCATCTAATCCATTTTTCAATAATTTCAATAATAAACTTTCATACCAAACACGATCGAACACCTTGATATAAAATATCTCGGTGCACAATACTGTCACTACGTATACCATTTCTTAAAACATTGTCGTGATGTCATACCCTTGTACTTGCAGTCCATTATTAATAATATTGGACTGCTGTCAAAAGGCCACAGTATTACATTAAATCCTATGCGTACATGTACGAAATTAACAATTTTAATTAGTGGGATCTTGTTATATAATGTGTATTTTAAGTAAGATATAAGCTTCAAATATGTAAAATATTGGTACTGTCTTCCGCGCTACGTGCCTCGCAGTCCAATATTTTACATATCGGATCGCTTTCGGCCCATATCCTATACATAAATCAAGGTAATATAATATAAACCAGACTGATACGCGGAATGACAATGTATGTAAAAAGTGGGAATCACAATGTGTTCACTTTAAAGCGCAGCAAATCTCTAATGGCTATATAAATATATAGAAGTTGGAGACTTGTTGCACGAGATGGACAAACTGTGCCGCACGATCAGATACTGTATTTTATATATAGAAGTTGGAGACTTGTTGCACCAGATGGACAAACTGTGCCGCACGATCAGATACTGTATTTTATATATAGAAGTTGGAGACTTGTTGCACGAGATGGACAAACTGTGCCGCACGATCAGATACTGTATTTTATATCCTTACAACCCTTTCCAATGAATGGTAAACATGAATGGTTCCAAATTCGAAGATGATAATAATAAAACTTACGAGAATGGTAAATATGTGCTAGCACACAGCTCTAAGTAATGATTGTTCTGAAACAAGGTGAGGAAAACGTGCATTTAGTCTGTAGGCAGCCCGGTTAGTTCAGTCAATCATTCGCCCCTGTAAGTGAAAGGCCCCGGGTTTGAGTCCCCGACAGGATGCATGTTTTTCTCACAAGATTAGAACCTTCGACCACATGCTCCGTATTCATTCAATGATAAAATAAGGGAAATTGAATAGTCTATGTAAAGTGCATATTATAAATCCTAGGAGATTAATATTATACTAGAGGACATAGAAAACGCACACCTACATTATATACTATAGGACATAGAAAACGCATGCCTACATTATATGATTATTATTACATGAAAACGAAATATGAAGGATTCCATCAAAGATATATCACATCTTTATTACAAAACACAAACTGAACAACTAAAAATATTCCAAAATGTTTAAAACTATGTATTTATATAGGTATCGTTTTTCATGTAAAACACACTTATCCGAAGTGTGCGTTTTCTATGTCCTCTAGTATAGTTATTGTTTTTCATGTAAAACACACTTATCCGAAGTGTGCATTTTTCTATGTCCTCTAGTATATATAACAACTTCAACTTCTTACTGCCGAAGTAGACGGATCTGTAGTCCAGAGGTAACATGCTGGACTGGTAATCCAGGGATCGCAGATTCGAACCCATGTCTGATCCTAATAAAATTAAACAGTCTTTCAGATGGGACATTAAACCGAGGTCTCGTGTCGGTGCCTTACACTGTGCACGTAAACGAACCAGAGGAGACTCTGGAATGGGTCTCTGTCTGTATCATTGCACTATCCTCCAAAATCTAAAATGACTAATCTCTTCATGAGGCGTCGCTCATATGGGCAACCGGTAGCGACGATAAATAAATGTAAAACACACATTACTGCCGAACAATCAGTCATGAGTATGATTGGCAGGCTCAGTTTAGAAACAGTTAGTTAATCTAAAATGTTATGTGCAAGTTAAAAAGATCGAAGGATCTACAAAGCTATAGTTAAAAGAAGACAGTACATGGATTAGAGAGAGTTCGAGTCCAGTCTGCTAACAAAGGTCGGCAGATAACACATATAAAGCACATAGAAAAAGCATATTACAATTTCATAAAGTCAATAATTGCACTATTTCTAAAATCCAGGGCTCATCCCAGGTGGCGACATGGGTAAATTAATAACACTAGGGACCCCGACTTCATCCCCTGGGGACCCCATTTCTCCCTAAAATGATTTTTTAGAATTAATTTCATACAAAATCTTGTCCATTAAGACAATTTTTGGAATAGGAGGAGTGCATACAGTGCTTTATAATGGCAATTGTAAAGCACTCCTCATATTCAAAACTTGTCTTTAATGGTCATTAGATGTGTGTTTAGACGCTACATGAATAAAAATGAAGAAAACAACCCAACATTTTAATATAAAGGCCAAATCGTGAATGTTTCACACTTCTCCCACAACCTAGGATGTGCCCTGAAATCTTGTCAATTAAAACAGTATAAATAACACATTGCTTTGTACGATATAACTGTAGAAATTTAAAAGTCAATATGTGCACTATTTCTTAAATCTTGTCAATTAAAACAGTATAAATAACACATTGCTTTGTACGATATAACTGTAGAAATTTAAAAGTCAATATGTGCACTATTTCTTAAATCTTGTCAATTAAAACAGTCTTTCAGATGGCACGTTAAACCGAGGTCTCGTGTTGGTGCTTTACACCGTGCACGTTAAAGAACCAGCGGAGACTCTGGAATGGGTCTCTGTCTGTATCATTGCTCTATCCTCCCAAAAATCAAAAATGGCTAATCTCTTCAGGAGGCGTCGCTCATATGGATAACCGATAGCGACGATTAATAAACGTAAAACACACAGAGTATATAAAACAGGAACGAAAATAATTGTTCACTGCAATAAAAACACAGAAATTCCCTTTCACCACAATGCATATATTGCAACTATTTTTCACTACAGGTTACTAATAGGGATGGGAACGAATATTCGAATACCTGACTATTATTCGAATCCTAGTTCGGTATTCAAATACCAAAAAAAATTATTTTCAGTTTGTTTTAAAAAAAATGGTTATTTCTAGTTATTTCAATCCACTGATTTGCACCTCCTCGTCCGAAAACATTTTGTACAAGGTGTTGTTTTCGAAGCATTATCTAAATCTATGTCAATAGAAGCCAATTTCACAAGGTGTAAAATACACGTGACTTTGTGAATAGAGGTTAGGTTGGAAAAAGTTAGGATTTGACGCGAAATATTCATCATATATTAGAACACTATTTCTCTACTCGGTCCCATCCCTAGATACTAATAAAATCACATGTGATTCAACCTATGCTTAAGGAATGAATTGTGGGTTATTAATATCCATTGGGGTATGAACTATATTGGGTGTGGTTAAAGTGTGTGGAGGCTGAAGGCATCCACGCTAACTTTAAACACGCCCAATGTAGTTCACACACTGATGGAAACAATTAACCCGCCATGCATTACTTATATTTATATTAATAATTCTTTTCAATGGCACAAAAATTATTTAAAATGTATTTAGTCCAGATTTGTGACTTTGTGTGCCGGGTAAATAGATCATCCTTGGAACAGCATAGACTGCAAGACACGCCTTGTCTCGCGGGGAATGCTGCCTAACACTGCGAATGCGCATGCCGGTAACTTCGAGTGCGCATGTCAAGATGCATATCATTAGTGAGGATGTAACAGTGATGTAAATATTTAGCTATGTAATAAAATAGTGCAATAATGAATTAAAGTAGATATATATACAAAAAGAGTAACCGAATAGTCCTATATGTCTCTCCCTAAAACATTACCAAAACGATAATGTTAAGTACTCATTTTCATGAATATATTTCCGATGAAACCTTTTTTTGTGATATCAATACATTTTGTGACGTCATAACTAGCGAGCTCGCATCTAAAAATAGACACTGCTGAGAAACCAGTAAATATAAAGTTCTGAACAGTAAAAGGCAGGTTCGATCCCCCGTCTGACCCTAATAAAATTAACAGTCTTTCAGATGGTGCTTTACACCGTGCATGTAAAAGAACTAGAGGAGACTGCACTATCCTCCAAATGACTAATCTCTTCAGGAAGCGTCGCTCATATGGGCAACCGGTAGCGATGATAAATAAACATAAACCACATACTCGGCAGCTATACCAAGGCCATAAAATGAGGAATGAGCCGGCTGTCGCGACATTTTTACGATTTATTTACAGGAAACCTTTTATTAATATGTATATTTTTAACTTTATGTAAAAGCAAGAAAAGTAGTCCGGCTACATTTGAAAACGTCAAATGTGTTACAAGATCTTGTATCACACTGAAGAATACAACATGTATTTGTGGTGGATTTATGATGTGAATATAATCAACATGATTATTGTTATGCATAATCAAATTCTAGCGGTGGTTTAATACGCCACTTAAGTTTATACATATTTATTTTAGCTCGATTGCGAAACAAGTTCTTTCAACTTATATTAATCACTCTCCGTCACTTTGTAAGTAAATTTTAGCCTGGGTACCAGTCTGTCGATTTTTCACTTTTTAATTTCTGGCAAAATGACATATGATTCAGAAACTCAATACGGCCCAATTAATAGTCTCGGTGTTAAAATATATTTATTAAATATATCGACGCCTGTTCCCAGGCTAATAAGTAAGTTTAACAACAATTTCTGTTGGCATTTCATAATAGGCTTATTGTTCATATTATTTAAAGCGAAACTACATCGACAAAAAAGCAAAATTCTACAGAATGTAATTTCCTATATAATATTCAGGGATAATTTTTTTATTTCTTACTTTCCTAATAGTAGCCATATAATCTACGCATTTTAATCAATAAACAAATGCCGTATACGACTTTTGTTGACATAACAAAAATAAGTGTAAATAGGATCAATAACATCCATGCGTAATACAACGCGTGTATCATGAATAACAATATTTATGGTACAGATTTATCATTATACCTCACTTTTCTCACGCCTGTGCATATTATTTTTAGACTAATCCGATTAAATTTCTCTCAAAACGATAGTAGCACGTATTTAGTATACACTTCAATAAAATAAAATTCAATTCAGTTTCAATTATGAAACCTTGTACACCGCAAAAACACTGTTTATGTATTGAAAGTTACTGTTCGAAATAAAACATGTTAAAAGTGCTTTGTCGCTATGCACATTCATTTCTTCGATTATATGGTGTTAGAAAGAGTGCCTTGCCACTACGCACATTCATTTCTTCGATTATATGGAGTTAGAAGGAGTGCTTTGCCGCTACGCACATTCATTTCTTCGATTATATGGAGTTAGAAAGAGAGCTGACCGAAAAAAAGACTACGGTGTCCAGGTAAAAAATAAGAATAGATATTTTTCAACAATGTTCGAATAAATTTAAAATGTTAAATAGGAGTTCTTTGTAGCAAATATAATTACACAGCTATAACCTTCTTAAACTTTGTGATTCACTTTGCTGCAACACTTGGGTACTACTGGTTGTGTAACAAATATAATTACACAGCTATAACCTTCTTAAACGTTGTGAGTCACTTTGCTGCAACACTTGGGTACTACTGGTTGTGTAGCAAATATAATTACACAGCTATAACCGTCTTACACTTTGTGAGTCATTTTGCTGCAACACTTGGGTACTACTGGTCGGGTAGCAAATATAATTGCACAGCTATAACCGTCTTACACTTTGTGAGTCACTTTGCTGCAACACTTGGGTACTACTGGTCGGGTAGCAAATATAATTGCACAGCTATAACCGTCTTACACTTTGTGAGTCACTTTGCTGCAACACTTGGGTACTACTGGTTGTGTAGCAAATATAATTACACAGCTATAACCGTCTTACACTTTGTGAGTCATTTTGAGCAACGATATGACTTTGATGTACGCAGCGAATAAAGAGCGATGGGTAATGAGTGGAAGAGTGATGATGCGGAGTTGAGTTTATTTACTCTCGCCCCTGCAGAGCATATGGGCGAGTAAGACGTGCTGAGCACCGTCGATTATCCGATAAATTGATGTCGTTGATGTGGTGTCAAAGTCTTGTAGAGTTTACACAGGACAAAGTACATTCCAGTCATGGATTTCTGTCCTTAAACGGGAAGAAGACGAAGTGTGTGGATGGTCTAGTTGATGTTGTTCTGCGACGATTCTGTATCAAGACGACCATTTTCTAAGACGATTGAATTCTAGAAAATGTGGTTCTGTGTCGATTAAGTTCCAAATATGAGTTGACCTCTAGGATGTTACGTTGGTGGTCTGATGCAAGTAGGTCAGCCAAACCTCGCGAAGTGGCACGACTACTATATGTGACCTAGTTTGGTCTCTCCAATGCATGGAAGATTGTCCACTTATTAATACTTTAATACCTTCGTCCACCTCCACGAGTATTCCGTGTGTTCTTCGGCAACAATCCCAGAAAGTCAGATGCTTTGTTCTTCACATCAGGAGGCACTGATGAATTCTTGGCGAAGAAATTTAACTTTCCCCTAAACCCATCGTTCACAGATAATCTTCCAGCTCGACAATCATCAAAATCTTTACATAACTTCTCGTAGGTGACTTTCCAATGCAAAGACACAACGACGGGATGGTAGGACTTGGACGAAATTTTTAACCTCTCTAGAAAGATTTTATCGGAATCCAACAATTCGCCAACACGGGTATCTCTTGTATATTTCTGCTGTATTCTGTCCACAATCACCGATTCGTACTTATCCAATAGTGCTTGGGATATTCTTTTTATGCGCGCTGGTACACGAGGGTTACTCGTAAAGAACCTTAGTTTAGGAATCATTGTTACCTCGTAATTAGGGATAGCGTTCAGTTTCTGTGCAACATCGTTTACATCTGCCTCTGCAATTTTCCAATGCAAAGCCAAGATGGTGGGTTGATAGGCTGGTTCGCCATCCAAAAGTGGTTTCAACCCTCTAAGGAACTGTATTTCCGGTGCAGATATGTTTTCCAATGGGGTATCAGGATTGTATTTCTTCTGGACATCATCTGTAATTACCCTAACAACTTGTTCTTTGATTCTGCTAGCCTCTTTCCCTAATGCACCGGAGCCATGGCGCTCAATTTCGTTCAGTTTGAACATTAAGCTGCGCTCTGAATTGAAAGTAGTAGGATCACTTAGTCTCTCTTCTAGGGACTTCAGGAGTGCTGCCATCGAACCACGCTTCAAGGCCTGTATCACATCTGGGAGGTGAGACATCTCTGTAAAGTTGGCATTGTCTAGAGCTTTGATCTGTTCGAATGTAATGTGATATACAGTCAAACATGTGATAGTGGTCACCTCTATTAAGCAGCCAACCTGTATTAAGCAGCCAGTTTTAAGATTTCCAATATGTTACATTTGATCTCTATTAAGCAGCCACTTTATGTTATTCCTTTGGCTGGCTGCTTAAGACAGGTTTGACTGTAATATGTTTTATTTTATGCTTTCCAATGAAATCGGATCAGATTGAATATGATTGAATGAGGGACAGATTGAATATGATTGAATGCGGGACAGATTGAATGAGGGACAGATTGAATGTGGATCAGGTTGAATATGATTGAATGTGGATCAGGTTGAATATGATTGAATGAGGGACAGATTGAATATGATTGAATGAGGGACAGGTTGAATATGATTGAATGCGGGACAGATTGAACATGATTGAATGTGGATCAGATTGAATATGATTAAATGAGGGACAGATTGAATATGATCAGATTGAATATGATTGAATGAGGGACAGATTGAATATGATTGAATGAGGGACAGATTGAATATGGATCAGATTGAATATGATTGAATGTGGATCAGATTGAATATGGATCAGATTGAATATGATTGAATGTGGATCAGATTGAATATGATTGAATGAGGGACAGATTGAACATGGATCAGATTGAATATGATTGAATATGGATCAGATTGAATATGATTGAATGTGGATCAGATTGAATATGGATCAGATTGAATATGATTGAATGTGGATCAGATTGAATATGATTGAATGAGGGGCAGATTGAATATGATTGAATGCGGATCAGATTGAATATGATTGAATGTGGATCAGATTGAATATGATTGAATGAGAGACAGATTGAATATGATTGAATGTGGATCAGATTGAATATGGATCAGATTGAATGAGGGACAGATTGAATATGGATCAGATTGAATATGGATCAGATTGAATATGATTGAATGAGGGACAGATTGAATATGATTGAATGAGGGACAGATTGAATATGATTGAATGAGGGACAGATTGAATATGGATCAGATTTAATATGGATCAGATTGAATATGATTGAATGAGGGACAGGTTGAATATGATTGAATGAGGGACAGATTGAATATGATTGATTGTGGATCAGATTGAATATGATTGAATGTGGATCAGATTGAATATGGATCATATTGAATGCAGGACAGATTGAATATGATTGAATGAGGGACAGATTGAATGTGATTGAATATGGATCAGATTGAATATGGATCAGATTGAATATGGATCAGATTGAATATGATTGAATGAGGGACAGATTGAATATGATTGAATGAGGGACAGATTGAATATGATTGAATGAGGGACAGATTGAATATGATTGAATGAGGGACAGATTGAATATGGATCAGATTGAATGAGGGACAGATTGAATGAGGGACAGATTGAATATGATTGAATGAGGGACAGGTTGAATATGATTGAATGTGGATCAGATTGAATGTGATTGAATGAGGGACAGATTGAATATGATTGAATGAGGGACAGATTGAATATGATTGAATGAGGGACATATTGAATATGATTGAATGAGGGACAGGTTGAATATGATTGAATGCGGATCAGGATGCTTTGTTTGTTTGTTTTTGGGTCTAAAGTCGCACCAACAGTTTAGGTTTTATGGCAATTCTCCAGCTATTATTGGTGGAGGAAGACCCTGGGTGCTCTAGCTATTATTAGTGGAGGAAGACCCCGGGTGCTCTAGCTATTATTGGTGGAGGAAGAAGACCCCGGGTGCTCTAGCTATTATTGGTGGAGGAAGACCCCGGGTGCTCTAGCTATTATGGGTGGAGGAAGACCCAGATGTCCCTCTGAGCAGTATTTCAGGCACGGATGGGCATCCGGGTAGAACCACCAACCTTCCACAAACAAGCTGGATAGCTTCTCACATGAAAGACTTCGATACCCCCAGTGGGATTCAAACCTAGAGCAGTGAGAGCCAGTGATTTGAATGACTCGGCCATAGAAGCCCCTGGATCAGGATGCATATCGTAAAACGTAGAAACCGAATGAAGAAATTAATCGTTACCTCGTCCTCATTGGTAATAGAGGTAAAGTCTATTCTCTCCCGATATTTCTCAGCCATATCTTGAAGTATAGCGAGTCGGACTTCAGCATGCTTTTGTTTGCGACGTTCTTTTCCGGTTGGATCTATTTCGTAATCAATTTCTTCTTGGACCTCCTTCGCAAATATATCAAGCAGATTATTTTGTTCAAGATATCTGCAAGAGATAAACATGTCATTCAGATTATTTTGTTTAATTCCTGTATTTATAATAGTTTATTCCAGGTATCTGTAAGAATTGATCATTTCAAACAGATTAGCTTATTCCAGGAATCTGTAAGAATTGATCATTTCAAACAGATTAGTTTATTCCAGGAATCTGTAAGAATTGATCATTTCAAACAGATTAGTTTATTCCAGGAATCTGTAAGAATTGATCATTTCAACAGATTAGTTTATTCCAGGTATCTGTAAGAATTGATCATTTCAAACAGATTAGTTTATTCCAGGAATCTGTAAGAATTGATCATTTCAAACAGATTAGTTTATTCCAGGAATCTGTAAGAATTGATCATTTCAACAGATTAGTTTATTCCCGGTATCTGTAAGAATTGATCATTTCAAACAGATTAGTTTATTCCAGGTATCTGTAATAATTGATCGTTTCAAACAGATTAGTTTATTCCAGGAATCTGTAGGAATTGATCATTTCAACAGATGATTTTATTCCAGGAATATGTAAGAATTGATCATTTCAACAGATTAGTTTATTCCAGGAATCTGTAAGAATTGATCATTTCAAACAGATTAGCTTATTCCAGGAATCTGTAAGAATTGATCATTTCAAACAGATTAGTTTATTCCAGGAATCTGTAAGAATTGATCATTTCAAACAGATTAATTTATTCCAGGAATCTGTAAGAATTGATCATTTCAAACAGATTAGTTTATTCCAGGAATCTGTAAGAATTGATCATTTCAAACAGATTAGTTTATTCCAGGAATCTGTAAGAATTGATCATTTCAAACAGATTAGTTTATTCCAGGTATCTGTAAGAATTGATCATTTCAACAGATTAGTTTATTCCAGGAATCTGTAAGAATTGATCATTTCAAACAGATTATTTTATTCCAGGAATCTGTAAGAATTGATCATTTCAAACAGATTAGTTTATTCCAGGTATCTGTAAGAATTGATAATTTCAACAGATTAGTTTATTCCAGGAATCTGTAAGAATTGATCATTGTGTTAAACTACAATCTCAGGACATACACGTTGTGTTGTACTACAATCTCAGGACATACACGTTGTGTTGTACTACAATCTCAGGACATACATGTTTTGTTGTACTACAATCTCAGGACATACACGTTGTGTTGTACTACAATCTCAGGACATACACATTGTGTTGTACTACAATCTCAGGACATACACGTTGTGTTGTACTACAATCTCAGGACATACACGTTGTGTTGTACTACAATCTTAGGACATACATGTTGTGTTGTAATACAATCTCAGGACATACACGTTGTGTTGACTACAATCTCAGGACATACACGTTGTGTTGACTACAATCTCAGGACATACACATAGTGTTGTACTACAATCTCAGGACGTACACGTTGTGTTGACTACAATCTCAGGACATACACGTTGTGTTGACTACAATCTCAGGACATACACGTTGTGTTGTAATACAATCTCAGGACGTACACGTTGTGTTGACTACAATCTCAGGACATATACGTTGTGTTGTACTACAATCTCAGGACGTACATGTTGTGTTGACTACAATCTCAGGACATACACGTTGTGTTGACTACAATCTCAGGACATACACGTTGTGTTGACTACAATCTCAGGACATACACGTTGTGTTGTACTACAATCTCAGGAATTACACGTTGTGCTGTACTACAATCTCAGGACGTACATGTTGTGTTTCCAACTGTATTAGTAGGTTATATTGAAAATGGTCTTACATAGTGGCAGGAAGTACAAATTGCAGCAAACGGCCATTGAAGTTATATGTAATCTTAACACCGTGGTCCGCAATCGGCAGTATCTGCTGATCCACTGGTTGTGTTTAGTTTATTTATACTTGCACATATTTACCAGTTCCAAGCCGAGTTGTGCATATGGTTATTTACTCCCCGCTCGGTCGATCGTTGATAGAGTTATCGTCATTTGAAGCCCAAACACTCTTAGTTTTACTAGGACTAGATTTTCTAACTTCCTGTCTAGATTTCAAAACTATATACATATAGTATTTAAATTACCTCAAATTCCTTAAGCTGTAATACAAGGTTTACTAATATATTGTAGTATGTGAGAATACCATGCATACAAATTCAATGCCAAGTATACATCATAGTAGTGTATGCCACCATCAGTCTGGGAACCAATCAATACCCAGTATACATCATAGTTGTGTATAACACCACTAGTCTGGGACCCAATCAATACCCAGTATATATCATAGTAGTGTATGCCACCATCAGTCTGGGAACCAATCAATACCCAGTATATATCATAGTTGTGCATACAACCACTAGTCTGGGAACCAATCAATACCCAGTATACATCATAGTTGTATATGCCACCATCAGTCTGGGACCCAATCAATACCCAGTATATATCATAGTTGTGTATGCCACCATCAGTCTGGGGACCAATCAATACCCAGTATACATCGTAGTTGTGTATGCCACCATCAGTCTGGGAACCAATCAATGCCCAGTATATGTATACATCATAGATGTGTATGCCACCATCAGTCTGGGGACCAATCAATACCCAGTATACATCATAGATGTGCATACCACCATCAGTCTGGGAACCAATCAATACCCAGTATACATCATAGTTGTGCATACAACCACTAGTCTGGGAACCAATCAATACCCAGTATGCATCATAGTTGTGTATGCCACCATCAGTCTGGGAACCAATCAATACCCAGTATACATCATAGTTGTGTATGCCATCATCAGTCTGGGAACCAATCAATACCCAGTATACATCATAGATGTGTATGCCACCATCAGTCTGGGAACCAATCAATACCCATTATACATCATAGTTGTGTATGCCACCATCAGTCTGGGAACCAATCAATACCCAGTATACATCATAGTTGTGTATAACACCACTAGTCTGGGAACCAATCAATACCCAGTATACATCATAGTTGTGTATAACACCATCAGTCTGGGAACGAATCAATACCCAGTATACATCATAGTTGTGTATAACACCACTAGTCTGGGAACCAATCAATACCCAGTATACATCATAGTTGTGTATAACACCATCAGTCTGGGAACGAATCAATACCCAGTATAAATCATAGTTGTGTATAACACCATCAGTCATGGAGGCAATGTCACCATCAGTCTGGGAGGCAATGTCACCATCAGTCATGGAGGCAATGTCACCATCAGTCTGGGAGGCAATGTCACCATCAGTCATGGAGGCAATGTCACCATCAGTCTGGGAGGCAATGTCACCATCAGTCATGGAGGCAATGTCACCATCAGTCTGGGAGGCAATGTCACCATCAGTCTGGGAGGCAATGTCACCATCAGTCTGGGAGGCAATGTCACCATCAGTCTGGGAGGCAATGTCACCATCAGTCTGGGAGGCAATGTCACCATCAGTCTGGGAGGCAATGTCACCATCAGTCTGGGAGGCAATGTACCATCAGCTGGATGCAATGTCACCATCAGTCTGGGAGGCAATGTCACCATCAGACTGAGAGACAATGTCACCATCAGTCTGGGAGGCAATGTCACCATCAGTCTGGGAGGCAATGTCACCATCAGTCTGGGAGGCAATGTCACCATCAGTCTGGGAGGCAATGTCACCATCAGTCTGGGAGGTAATGTCACCATCAGTCTGGGAGGCAATGTCACCATCAGTCTGGGAGGAAATGTCACCATCAGTCTGGGAGACAATGTCACCATCAGTCTGGGAGGCAATGCTACCATCAGTCTGGGAGGCAATGTCACCATCAGTCTGGGAGGCAATGTCACCACCAGTCTGGGAGGAAATGTCACCATCAGTCTGGGAGGCAATGTCACCATCAGTCTGGGAGACAATGTCACCATCAGTCTGGGAGACAATGTCACCATCAGTCTGGGAGACAATGTCACCATCAGTCTGGGAGGCAATGCTACCATCAGTCATGAGGTAATGTCACCATCAGTCTGGGAGACAATGTTACCATCAGTCTGGGAGGAAATGTCACCATCAGTCATGGAGGCAATGTTACCATCAGTCTGAGAGACAATGTCACCATCAGTCTGGGAGGCAATGTCACCATCAGTCTGGGAGGCAATGTCACCATCAGTCTGGGAGGCAATGTCACCATCAGTCTGGGAGGCAATGTCACCATCAGTCATGGAGGAATGTCACCATCAGTCTGGGAGCTGGGAGGCAATGTCACCATCAGTCTGGGAGGCAATGTCACCATCAGTCTGGGAGGCAATGTCACCATCAGTCTGGGAGGCAATGTCACCATCAGTCTGGGAGGCAATGTCACCATCAGTCTGGGAGGCAATGTCACCATCAGTCATGGAGGCAATGTCACCATCAGGCTGGGAGGTAATGTCACCATCAGTCTGGGAGGCAATGTCACCATCAGGCTGGGAGGTAATGTCACCATCAGTCTGGGAGGCAATGTCACCATCAGTCATGGAGGCAATGTCACCATCAGTCATGGAGGCAATGTCACCATCAGTCTGAGAGGCAATGTTACCATCAGTCTGGGAGGCAATGCCACCATCAGTCTGGAAGGTAATGTCACCATCAGTCATGGAGACAATGTTACCATCAGTCTGAGAGGCAATGTCACCATCAGTCATGGAGGCAATGTCACCATCAGTATGGGAGGCAATGTCACCATCAGTCTGGGAGGCAATGTCACCATCAGTCATGGAGGCAATGTTACCATCAGTCTGGGAGGCAATGCCACCATCAGTCTGGGAGGCAATGTCACCATCAGTCTGGGAGACAATGTCACCATCAGTCTGGGAGACAATGCCACCATCAGTCTGAGAGGCAATGTTACCATCAGTCTGGGAGACAATGTCCACATCGGTCTGGGAGGCAATGTTACCATCAGTCATGGAGGCAATGTCACCATCAGTCTGGGAGGCAATGTCAACATCGGTCTGGGAGGAAATGTCACCATCAGTCTGGGAGGTAATGTTACCATCAGTCTGGGAGGCAATGTCACCATCAGTCTGGGAGGCAATGTCACCATCGGTCTGGGAGGCAATGTTACCATCGGTCTGGGAGGCAATGTCACCATCGGTCTGGGAGGCAAAGTCACCATCAGCCTGGGAGGCAATGTCACCATCAGTCTGGGAGGCAATGTCACCATCAGTCTGGGAGGCAATGTCACCATCAGTCTGGGAGGCAATCTCACCATCAGTCTGAGAGGCAATCTCACCATCAGTCTGAGAGGCAATGTCACCATCAGTCATAGAGGCAATGTTACCATCAGTCTGAGAGGCAATGTCACCATCAGTCATGGAGGCAATGTCACCATCAGTATGGGAGGCAATGTCACCATCGGTCTGGGAGGCAATGTCACCATCGGTCTGGGAGGAAATGTCACCATCGGTCTGGGAGGCAAAGTCACCATCAGTCTGGGAGGCAATGTCACCATCAGTCTGGGAGGCAATGTCACCATCAGTCTGGGAGGCAATGTCACCATCGGTCTGGGAGGCAATGTCACAATCAGTCTGGGAGGCAATGTCACCATCAGTCTGGGAGGCAATGTCACCATCAGTCTGGGAGGCAATGTCACCATCATTCTGGGAGGCAATGTCACCATCAGTCTGGGAGGCAATGCCACCATCAGTCTGGGAGGCAATGTCATCATCAGTCTGGGAGGCAATGTCACCATCAGTCATGGAGGCAATGTCACCATCAGGCTGGGAGGTAATGTCACCATCAGTCTGGGAGGCAATGTCACCATCAGGCTGGGAGGTAATGTCACCATCAGTCTGGGAGGCAATGTCACCATCAGTCATGGAGGCAATGTCACCATCAGTCATGGAGGCAATGTCACCATCAGTCTGAGAGGCAATGTTACCATCAGTCTGGGAGGCAATGCCACCATCAGTCTGGAAGGTAATGTCACCATCAGTCATGGAGGCAATGTTACCATCAGTCTGAGAGGCAATGTCACCATCAGTCATGGAGGCAATGTCACCATCAGTATGGGAGGCAATGTCACCATCAGTCTGGGAGGCAATGTCACCATCAGTCATGGAGGCAATGTTACCATCAGTCTGGGAGGCAATGTTACCATCAGTCTGGGAGACAATGTCCACATCGGTCTGGGAGGCAATGTTACCATCAGTCATGTAGGCAATGTCACCATCAGTCTGGGAGGCAATGTCAACATCGGTCTGGGAGGCAATGTCACCATCAGTCTGGGAGGTAATGTTACCATCAGTCTGGGAGGCAATGTCACCATCAGTCTGGGAGGCAATGTCACCATCGGTCTGGGAGGCAATGTTACCATCGGTCTGGGAGGCAATGTCACCATCGGTCTGGGAGGCAAAGTCACCATCAGTCTGGGAGGCAATGTCACCATCAGTCTGGGAGGCAATGTCACCATCAGTCTGGGAGGCAATGTCACCATCAGTCTGGGAGGCAATCTCACCATCAGTCTGAGAGGCAATCTCACCATCAGTCTGAGAGGCAATGTCACCATCAGTCTGGGAGGCAATGTCACCATCGGTCTGGGAGGCAATGTCACCATCAGACTGAGAGACAATGTCACCATCAGTCTGGGAGGCAATGTCACCATCAGTCTGGGAGGCAATGTCACCATCAGTCTGGGAGGCAATGTCACCATCAGTCTGGGAGACAATGCCACCATCAGACTGAGAGGCAATGTCACCATCAGTCTGGGAGGCAATGTAACCATCAGACAAGATGCAATGTCACCATCAGTCTGGGAGGCAATGTCACCATCAGACTGAGAGACAATGTCACCATCAGTCTGGGAGGCAATGTCACCATCAGTCTGGGAGGCAATGTCACCATCAGTCTGGGAGGCAATGTCACCATCAGTCATGGAGGCAATGTCACCATCAGTCTGGGAGGCAATGTCACCATCAGTCTGGGAGGCAATGTCACCATCAGTCTGGGAGGCAATGTCACCATCAGTCATGGAGGCAATGTCACCATCAGTCTGAGAGGCAATGTCACCATCAGTCATGGAGGCAATGTCACCATCAGTATGGGAGGCAATGTCACCATCAGTCTGGGAGGCAATGTCACCATCAGTCATGGAGGCAATGTTACCATCAGTCTGGGAGGCAATGTTACCATCAGTCTGGGAGCAATGTCCATCGTCTGGGAGGCAATGTTACCATCAGTCATGGAGGCAATGTCACCATCAGTCTGGGAGGCAATGTCACCATCAGTCTGGGAGGCAATGCCACCATCAGTCTGGGAGGTAATGTCACCATCAGTCATGGAGACAATGTTACCATCAGTCTGAGAGGCAATGTCACCATCAGTCATGGAGGCAATGTCACCATCAGTATGGGAGGCAATGTCACCATCAGTCTGGGAGGCAATGTCACCATCAGTCATGGAGGCAATGTTACCATCAGTCTGGGAGGCAATGCCACCATCAGTCTGGGAGGCAATGTCACCATCAGTCTGGGAGACAATGTCACCATCAGTCTGGGAGACAATGCCACCATCAGTCTGAGAGGCAATGTTACCATCAGTCTGGGAGACAATGTCCACATCGGTCTGGGAGGCAATGTTACCATCAGTCATGGAGGCAATGTCACCATCAGTCTGGGAGGCAATGTCAACATCGGTCTGGGAGGCAATGTCACCATCAGTCTGGGAGGTAATGTTACCATCAGTCTGGGAGGCAATGTCACCATCAGTCTGGGAGGCAATGTCACCATCGGTCTGGGAGGCAATGTTACCATCGGTCTGGGAGGCAATGTCACCATCGGTCTGGGAGGCAAAGTCACCATCAGTCTGGGAGGCAATGTCACCATCAGTCTGGGAGACAATGTCACCATCAGACTGAGAGACAATGTCACCATCAGTCTGGGAGGCAATGTAACCATCAGACTGAGATGCAATGTCACCATCAGTCTGGGAGGCAATGTCACCATCAGACTGAGAGACAATGTCACCATCAGTCTGGGAGGCAATGTCACCATCAGTCTGGGAGGCAATGTCACCATCAGTCTGGGAGGCAATGTCACCATCAGTCTGGGAGGCAATGTCACCATCAGTCTGGGAGGCAATGTCACCATCAGTCTGGGAGGCAATGTCACCATCAGTCTGGGAGGCAATGTCACCATCAGTCTGGGAGGCAATGTCACCATCAGTCTGGGAGGCAATGTCACCATCAGTCTGGGAGGCAATGTCACCATCAGTCATGGAGGCAATGTCACCATCAGTCTGGGAGGCAATGTCACCATCAGGCTGGGAGGTAATGTCACCATCAGTCTGGGAGGCAATGTCACCATCAGTCATGGAGGCAATGTCACCATCAGTCATGGAGGCAATGTCACCATCAGTCTGAGAGGCAATGTTACCATCAGTCTGGGAGGCAATGCCACCATCAGTCTGGAAGGTAATGTCACCATCAGTCATGGAGACAATGTTACCATCAGTCTGAGAGGCAATGTCACCATCAGTCATGGAGGCAATGTCACCATCAGTATGGGAGGCAATGTTACCATCAGTCTGGGAGACAATGTCCACATCGGTCTGGGAGGCAATGTTACCATCAGTCATGGAGGCAATGTCACCATCAGTCTGGGAGGCAATGTCAACATCGGTCTGGGAGGTAATGTCACCATCAGTCTGGGAGGCAATGTTACCATCAGTCTGGGAGGCAATGCCACCATCAGTCTGGGAGGCAATGTCACCATCAGTCTGGGAGACAATGCCACCATCAGTCTGAGAGGCAATGTTACCATCAGTCTGGGAGACAATGTCCACATCGGTCTGGGAGGCAATGTTACCATCAGTCATGGAGGCAATGTCACCATCAGTCTGGGAGGCAATGTCAACATCGGTCTGGGAGGCAATGTCACCATCAGTCTGGGAGGCAATGTTACCATCAGTCTGGGAGGCAATGTCACCATCAGTCTGGGAGGCAATGTCACCATCAGTCTGGGAGGCAATGTCACCATCAGTCTGGGAGGCAATGTCACCATCAGTCATGGAGGCAATGTCACCATCAGTCTGGGAGGCAATGCCACCATCAGTCTGGGAGGCAATGTCACCATCAGTCTGGGAGACAATGTCACCATCAGTCTGGGAGACAATGCCACCATCAGTCTGAGAGGCAATGTTACCATCAGTCTGGGAGACAATGTCCACATCGGTCTGGGAGGCAATGTTACCATCAGTCATGGAGGCAATGTCACCATCAGTCTGGGAGGCAATGTCAACATCGGTCTGGGAGGTAATGTCACCATCAGTCTGGGAGGTAATGTTACCAACAGTCTGGGAGGCAATGTCACCATCAGTCTGGGAGGCAATGTCACCATCGGTCTGGGAGGCAATGTTACCATCGGTCTGGGAGGCAATGTCACCATCGGTCTGGGAGGCAAAGTCACCATCAGTCTGGGAGGCAATGTCACCATCAGTCTGGGAGGCAATGTCACCATCAGTCTGGGAGGCAATGTCACCATCAGTCTGGGAGGCAATCTCACCATCAGTCTGAGAGGCAATCTCACCATCAGTCTGAGAGGCAATGTCACCATCAGTCTGGGAGGCAATGTCACCATCAGTCTGGGAGGCAATGTCACCATCAGTCTGGGAGGCAATGTCACCATCAGTCTGGGAGGCAATGTCACCATCAGTCTGGGAGGCAATGTCACCATCAGTCTGGGAGGCAATGTCACCATCAGTCTGGGAGACAATGTCCACATCGGTCTGGGAGGCAATGTTACCATCAGTCATGGAGGCAATGTCACCATCAGTCTGGGAGGCAATGTCACCATCGGTCTGGGAGGCAATGTCACCATCAGTCTGGGAGGCAATGTCACCATCAGTCTGGGAGGCAATGTCACCATCAGTCTGGGAGGCAATGTCACCATCAGTCTGGGAGGCAATTTCACCATCAGTCTGGGAGGCAATCTCACCATCAGTCTGAGAGGCAATGTCACCATCAGTCATGGAGGCAATGTTATCATCAGTCTGAGAGGCAATGTCACCATCAGTCTGAGAGGCAATGTCACCATCAGTCTGGGAGGCAATTTCACCATCAGTCTGGGAGGCAATCTCACCATCAGTCTGAGAGGCAATGTCACCATCAGTCATGGAGGCAATGTCACCATCAGTCTGGGAGGCAATGTCACCATCAGACTGGGAGGCAATGTCACCATCAGACTGGGAGGCAATGTCACCATCAGTCTGAGAGGCAATGTCACCATTAGTCATGGAGGCAATGTCACCACCAGTCTGGGAGGCAATGTCACCATCAGTCTGGGAGGCAATGCTACCATCAGTCATGGAGGCAATGTCACGATCAGTCATGGAGACAATGTCACCATCAGTCTGGGAGGCAATGTCACCATCAGTCATGGAGGCAATGTTACCATCAGTCATGGAGGCAATGTCACCATCAGTCATGGAGGCAATGCCACCCTCAGTCTGGGAGGCAATGTCACCATCAGTCATGGAGGCAATGTTACCATCAGTCATGGAGGCAATGTCACCATCAGTCATGGAGGCAATGTCACCATCAGTTTGGGAGGCAATGTCACCATCAGTCTGGGAGGCAATGTTACCATCAGTATGGGAGGAAATGTCACCATCAGTCATGGAGGCAATGTCACCATCAGTCATGGAGGCAATGTCACCATCAAGCATGATGTCACCATCAGTCTGGGAGGCAATGTCCACATCAGTCTGGGAGGCAATGTCCACATCAGTCTGGGAGGCAATGTCACCATCAGACTGGGAGGCAATGTCACCATCAGTCTGGGAGGCAATGTCACCATCAGTCATGGAGGCAATGTCACCATCAGTCATGGAGGCAATGTCACCATCAAGCATGATGTCACCATCAGTCTGGGAGGCAATGTCCACATCAGTCTGGGAGGCAATGTCCACATCAGTCTGGGAGGCAATGTCACCATCAGACTGGGAGGCAATGTCACCATCAGTCTGGGAGGCAATGTCACCATCAGTCATGGAGGCAATGTCACCATCAGTCTGAGAGGCCATGTTGACTTGTTTTCACATCATGTCACTCCGAATATCAATCATAGAGGGAAACATTTAGTTTTATTAAAAAGATCCGTATTAAATACTACCTCTTCTGTGTTTCATAGACCTCGGGGATAAGAGCTGTGACATCACCACTGGCGTAGTCTATCATATCCTTCGTCATTGGCCGTTTTGCCCAGAAATTACCCACGTTCTTAACCCATTCCATCTAAAATACGATTTATAGATGACAAACAGGAAATAGATTTTACCAACAGTACAATTGTACTAACCAGTTTGCAGTCAATCCGAGTGGCAATACTATTGTTATGGAGGTAAACTAAACAAGGTTGCCAGAAAGTCTATCCCATAATTATCCTTGATTCCAGATTTATAAAGTCAAACACTTGAGTCTGCCGCTAAACGGTATAAAGTGTTTGTTTATTATAGTGTCACCCCTATTTAAAGGGCCAGCCATTTCTGACTTATGAGACACCTCTTTTTATGAACATTAGTACTTCCCAAATCCTTTGCTTGTACCGGTATGCTTGGCACCAGGCTGGTAGGCAATCGATAGCCATTAGATAACTAGCTGGCGGTTCACAAACAGGCCATATCAGAACAAACCCCTGATGAGGTTCGAACCTTCGACCTCCCGCCCTGTAGGCGGACGCCTTAACCACTAGGCCACGGAGACGGTATATATAGCTATCTACTCAAATTGGATTGAGTTACGTTCCGACTAATTCCAATGGGAATGTAACTACTAACTAGTGAACGGTTTTTTATGCAGTCGTTCTTAAATGTCATAACTGTCTTGAATAAATGACAAGGGATATATTTTATGTTTTAGAAGAAAATACAATGTATGCAGCATATCTGAAAGGACTTTTCTACTGCAGGGATCATTCTAGAGGGCGATGTGGGCCTAGGGACCTGACTTCCCCTTCTGGGGGCCCCACTTCTCCCCCCCACCCAAAATAATACTTTATTTGGTTTTTACGATTTACAAACCAAATTTTGTCTAGTAAGATACACTGGCCCATTATAAAGCACTCCTTCTATTCAAATGTTGTATTTAATGGTTGTACTGTGCATTTTAACCCTATTTTGCAGCAGTATATTAAAGAACACCATTTAAGGAAGCGATCACGCGCTTTCTCACGTCTCCCAAAAATTCTGACCTAGAATGAACCATGAAGATGACATGAAAGTTTTATCGATCAATTTTTGTGTGTGTTTTGTTGCGTTGGGCGAACAAAGTTTAAGAGGAGAACCTAGCATTTATTTTATAATGTCCTTACGTTTCCACAGTAATCACCACACATTCTTGGGTTGTGTTGTGATTATCAGGGTTCCCTCTGTCTGACCTGGAATGAACCCTGCTACTGTGCTAAGTGTTAATTCCAAGAAGGATGAAACATTAATACATAGTCTGCAGTGCCGAAGCCAGAGGTTCACAATGACCGAGGCCAACCGGAACATTCTTGAGGACATTATAGTTTAGTTTATGCAAATTTATTTTAGCTCGATTGCGAAACAAGTTCTTTCAACTTATATTAATCACTCTTGTGACCTCATTCCTATTGGAATCCTATCCGCCATGAAGAAGAGAGAAGAGGCAATGTGGAATTTACCTCAGGTTATAAACAATATAAAATATAAAAAAATGTGAAAAAATGACCAAGGCCCCTCGTGTGCCTCAATGTGGCTACGGCGCTGGTCTGAGTGAGATGACCGAGACCCCTCGGTGTGCCTCAATGTGACTATGGCGCTGGTCTGAGTGAGATGACCGAGACCCCTCGGTGTGCCTCAATGTGGCTACGGCGCTGGTCTGAGTGAGATGACCGAGACCCCTCGGTGTGCCTCAATGTGACTATGGCGCTGGTCTGAGTGAGATGACCGAGACCCCTCGGTGTGCCTCAATGTGACTATGGCGATGGTCTGAGTGAGATGACCGAGACCCCTCGGTGTGCCTCAATGTGACTATGGCGCTGGTCTGAGTGAGTGTGATAGGGACTAGGGACTGTATGGCTCATTCTAGGTGGAAGTCGTGATAGCACAGTTGATGCGCGTTCGCTTCAGGTGCGAATGGTCCGGAGTTCGAGCCCCGCTGGAGCCGTTACGATTGTGCCCTTAGGCAAGGCATTTAAATTCCATGTTGCCTCTTCTCTCTCTCTCGTGGCGATGGATTCAATCAGGAATGAGGTCTCGAGAGTGATTAGTATAAGTTGTAAAAGTTGTATAAACTATTCTAGGTCCAACATATTGGGATAAATGAGAAAGCGCGCAATTGTGTCATTAATTGGTGTTATTCGATAAATTTCAGCAAAATAGGTTTAAAGTACACGGTATGACCATTAAATACAACAATTGAATAGAAGGAGTGCTTTATAATGGGACTATGTATCTTAGTAGATAATATTGTGTGTGAATATTATAAACAAGACTATTTCGCCCAAGTCGCCCTCTAGAATGAACCCTGCGGCTGGGGGTCACTGTGGTCAATTTTATACCCATTCAATTAGGATTCACCACGTTTCTTATTTTACTTGGTCCTGTTGGATAAAAGGGCATTTGTTTATAAACATGATACAACAGAAAACATTGTGACGTTAAATATGATACTGTACAATGAAATGCTGAAAGGGTGTGTGTGCAACCTGTTTGAGGGCTGTTGCGGTAGTCCAATGGTATACAGTCAAACCTGTGTTAGTGGTCACCCTTATTAAGCAGCCAACCTGTATTAAGCAGCCAGTTTCAAGATTCCCAATATGTTGTTTTACTATATATTTGACCTCTATTAAGCAGCCACCTGTGCTAAGCAACCACTTTCTGTGATTCCTTGGCTGGCTGCTTAAGACAGGTTTGACTGTAGTGGTCACAGTTTTAGAGTTGATAGCAGATGTTGCAGTAGCGGTGCAGGATGCCTGGCACATGCCGATATAATTAATATTCACAACAGGGCTATTTGATCAGTGTGGCGGACGTACGGTCTCCCAGTCTCCCCAATGCTTATAGCTACAGTTGTCATCAAATTAAACTTGTCATCGTAGTGACACATTGCAGACGGCTCTATCAACACTAACAGTGCACTATTCATAGTGATAGAGCGGTATACATCGGGCTCTATCAACACTAACAGTGCACTATTCATAGTGATAGAGCGGTATACATCTGGCTCTATCAACACTAACAGTGCACTATTCATAGTGATAGAGCGGTATACATCGGGCTCTATCAACACTAACAGTGCACTATTCATAGTGATAGAGCGGTATACATCGGGCTCTATCAACACTAACAGTGCACTATTCATAGTGATAGAGCGGTATACATCGGGCTCTATCAACACTAACAGTGCACTATTCATAGTGATAGAGCGGTATACATCGGGCTCTATCAACACTAACAGTGCACTATTCATAGTGATAGAGCGGTATACATCGGGCTCTATCAACACTAACAGTGCACTATTCATAGTGATAGAGCGGTATACATCGGGCTCTATCAACACTAACAGTGCACTATTCATAGTGATAGAGCGGTATACATCGGGCTCTATCAACACTAACAGTGCACTATTCATAGTGATAGAGCGGTATACATCGGGCTCTATCAACACTAACAGTGCACTATTCATAGTGACAGAGCGGTATACATCGGGCTCTATCAACACTAACAGTGCACTATTCATAGTGATAGAGCGGTATACATCGGGCTCTATCAACACTAACAGTGCACTATTCATAGTGATAGAGCGGTATACATCGGGCTCTATCAACACTAACAGTGCACTATTCATAGTGATAGAGCGGTATACATCGGGCTCTATCAACACTAACAGTGCACTATTCATAGTGATAGAGCGGTATACATCGGGCTCTATCAACACTAACAGTGCACTATTCATAGTGATAGAGCGGTATACATCGGGCTCTATCAACACTAACAGTGCACTATTCATAGTGATAGAGCGGTATACATCGGGCTCTATCAACACTAACAGTGCACTATTCATAGTGATAGAGCGGTATACATCGGGCTCTATCAACACTAACAGTGCACTATTCATAGTGATAGAGCGGTATACATCGGGCTCTATCAACACTAACAGTGCACTATTCATAGTGATAGAGCGGTATACATCGGGCTCTATCAACACTAACAGTGCACTATTCATAGTGATAGAGCGGTATACATCGGGCTCTATCAACACTAACAGTGCACTATTCATAGTGATAGAGCGGTATACATCGGGCTCTATCAACACTAACAGTGCACTATTCATAGAGCGGTATACATCGGGCTCTATCAACACTAACAGTGCACTATTCATAGTGATAGAGCGGTATACATCGGGCTCTATCAACACTAACAGTGCACTATTCATAGTGATAGAGCGGTATACATCGGGCTCTATCAACACTAACAGTGCACTATTCATAGTGATAGAGCGGTATACATCGGGCTCTATCAACACTAACAGTGCACTATTCATAGTGATAGAGCGGTATACATCGGGCTCTATCAACACTAACAGTGCACTATTCATAGTGATAGAGCGGTATACATCGGGCTCTATCAACACTAACAGTGCACTATTCATAGTGATAGAGCGGTATACATCGGGCTCTATCAACACTAACAGTGCACTATTCATAGTGATAGAGCGGTATACATCGGGCTCTATCAACACTAACAGTGCACTATTCATAGTGATAGAGCGGTATACATCGGGCTCTATCAACACTAACAGTGCACTATTCATAGTGACAGAGCGGTATACATCGGGCTCTATCAACACTAACAGTGCACTATTCATAGTGATAGAGCGGTATACATCGGGCTCTATCAACACTAAGAGTGCACTATTCATAGTGATAGAGCGGTATACATAGTACTGCGACGTCGAGGTGCAGGTTGGAAGCATTGACTTATATCTATATAATTATCAGACATTCATTGTTTATAATATATTCAATTAAGTAACAACCTGTACATATTCTTTGCCTTCATACACACTGGCATTTTCTGAATACGTCTTGCATATCTCAGCCAACTTCACTCGAGACGCCAGTTTTTGTCCCTTGTTCTCCTGGATTACCAGATGCGCCACCTACAATACAGAATTTAATGACAAGTTTGATTTATTTAAAGCGACACTACATCAATGAAAACGCAAATTTCTGTAGAATGTAATTTCCTATTATATGGTAGAATTTCCCCCCACATATTTGCCTCAAAAACTGAGTATTTCAACTAATAAATAAACATCGTATATGCGATTTGTTTACATAACAAAATAATGTAAATATGGCCGACATCCATGTGTAATACAACGCGTGTATCCTGAATAACACGATATATGGTACATATTTATCGTTATATGAAACCCTACTTTCAATTTTGAAAGTTTGTAGACCACAAAAATACTCTGTTTATTGATTCAATGTTAGTGTTCGAAAGTATTTGGAAGACTTTGTAATAGCAATGCATTTATACGTGAAAAAATGCATTTTATTTACTTGTTGCTATGTAATGTCGCTTTAAAACATAATGTAACAACAACATTTAAACAATAGCCAATGACAGGCATTGCATCTTTTAACTGTAGACATTCCAGATAGCTCTATGCGATTTGTTTGCTTGAGTGTATTATAGAATGATTTTATTTAACCGAATGAACATGCAATATTATCACGAGTGATGCTAGCAACAAGTGATAATGATATCTTTCTATGTCCCGCTCTGTTACAAATCATAAATGTGCCTGCGTTGTCCCGCTCTGTTACAAATCATAACTGTGCCTGCGTTGTCCCGCTTTGTTACAAATCATAAATGTGCCTGCGTTGTCCCGCTCTGTTACAAATCATAAATGTGCCTGCATTGTCCCGCTCTGTTACAAATCATAACTGTGCCTGCGTTGTCCCGCTTTGTTACAAATCATAAATGTGCCTGCGTTGTCCCGCTCTGTTACAAATCATAAATGTGCCTGCGTTCTCCCGCTTTGTTACAAATCATAAATGTGCCTGCGTTCTCCCGCTCTGTTACAAATCATAAATGTGCCTGCGTTGTCCCAGCTCTGTTACAAATCATAAATGTGCCTGCGTTCTACCGCTCTGTTACAAATCATAAATGTGCCTGCATTGTCCCGCTCTGTTACAAATCATAAATGTGCCTGCATTGTGTAGCTGTTACAAATCATAAATGTGCCTGCGTTCTACCACTCTGTTACAAATCATAAATGTGCCTGCGTTCTACCGCTCTGTTACAAATCATAAATGTGCCTGCGTTGTCCCGCTCTGTAGCTCTGTAGCTCTGTTACAAATCATAAATGTGCATGCTTGTCCCGCTCTGTTACAAATCATAACTGTGCCTGCGTTCTACCGCTTTGTTACAAATCATAAATGTGCCTGCGTTCTACCGCTCTGTTACAAATCATAAATGTGCCTGCGTTCTCCCGATCTGTTACAAATCATAACTGTGCCTGCGTTCTACCACTCTGTTACAAATCATAAATGTGCCTGCGTTCTACCGCTCTGTTACATATCATAACTGTGCCTGCGTTGTCCCGCTCTGTTACAAATCATAAATGTGCCTGCGTTCTACCGCTCTGTTACATATCATAAATGTGCCTGCGTTGTTCCATTCTACCGCTCTTTTACAAATCATAGTTGTGCCTGCGTTGTCTCGCTCTGTAGCTCTGTTACAAATCATAAATGTGCCTGCGTTGTTCCGCTCTGTAGCTCTGTTACAAATCATAAATGTGCCTGCGTTCTCCCGCTCTGTCGCTCTGTTACAAATCATTAATGAGCCTGCGTAAATCACATTTTTTATGTTATATTAAAATAAAATTGCTGGCACAATAATGGACACCGCTTGCAGGGCAACAGCCTTCCAGCATGTTAGCAGGTAGGAAGGTCGTGGATCTATCGGGGTCCCACCCAGACCTTATAGGAGGAAACCATCAGCACAATAATGGACACCGCATGCAGGGCAACAGCTATCCAGCATGTTAGCAGGTAGGAAGGTCGTGGATCTATCGGGGTCCACACCCAGACCTTATAGGAGGAAACCATCAGCACAATAATGGACACCGCATGCAGGGCAACAGCTATCCAGCATGGCACAATAATGGACACCGCATGCAGGGCAACAGCTATCCAGCATGGCACAATAATGGACACCGCTTGCAGGGCAACAGCCATCCAGCATGGCACAATAATGGACACCGCTTGCAGGGCAACAGCCATCCAGCATGGCACAATAATGGACACCGCTGGCAGGGCAACAGCTATCCAGCATGGCACAATATTGGACACCGCTTGCAGGGCAACAGCCATCCAGCATGGCACAATATTGGACACCGCTTGCAGGGCAACAGCCATCCAGCATGGCACAATAATGGACACCACTTGCAGGGTAACAGCCATCCAGCATGGCACAATATTGGACACCGCTTGCAGGGCAACAGCCATCCAGCATGGCACAATAATGGACACTGCTTGCAGGGCAACAGCTATCCAGCATGTTAGCAGGCAGGAAGGTCGTGGATCTATCGGGGTCCCCACCCAGACCTTATAGTAGGAAACCATCAACAAGGTTCATGTTATTCATAAAATGTGGTGAAAGAATTTTGAAAATCACTGCAAATAAAGTTATGACAAGTCAACTAGAATATGATGGCGATAGCCATCTTGGATTGGAGCACACGTTTATAGCCTTTCCAATTCGTGTATCATCGTTCTTTGTGTTGTATGCAACGGTATTGAATCGGGGATACTCGGCAATCTACGTCGGCTACTAAATGGCGATGTTTCCTTGGTCAATTATGTCGTGCACGTGTTTTGTCTCATGAACACATGTCAATGTCTTGTTCTGTATCCAATCGTTTTGTTTGTTGTATTTGTATGAATGAAAGATTGTATGAACATTAATGAAAGCTTTGCATGCATTGGTTACTAATAAATCCTCTTTGCACTATGATACATCCCGCACGTGGTCAGAACCCAGAGAAACTCCTACATGTGAAGTCATAACTGTATAGAGAATATTTACTTTAGAAACTTTACATTTCAATATATATTGAAAGCGTATTTCATTACGACACTGTGGCTTTTCCCATGTATACAGAATAAAGATATATATAACGAACGATCCTACGCCAGGGTGGCCCCCGTCACATATGTTCAATATTAGTTTTGGCTGAACACTGTTTTTGTATGATGGAAAAGGATGTTACCATGCTACATTGTTAAAGCGACATTATAACTGAGTAATGGATGCATTTTGGTAAAAAAGTATCAGCTAATAACAGAATATGATTTCCAATGACTGTGTGTTTAAAAGATTCCAAATATTTGCACAGAAACGAAAAAGAATCAAATATATATATAGCACCATCATATTCGCGAATTGTTTATCAACAAACATAATTATGTAAACAATGCTTAATGCGCATGTGTGACGAAACAACGGATGGTGACATGGCTGTCTTAGATGTTTGTTCTGATTTGTGATTGAGGTCGATACATTCCAAATCTACACAGGGCAGTGAGGAACTGATTCAGGAAAGTCGCATTTTCACTTTCAGTTCGTCAGATTGCCAAAACACACTGATTACTGAATGAAAATAATAATAATCGTAGAATGTGGTGTAACATTGTTACATGTTAGTAACATTTCAAATTTTATAATATTTTTATTCTATACAATATAGTGTCTATTTAAATATAGCTAGTAGTATTATATACATACCTGTGTATCAAATACATTTTCCAGTCTTATTCCAAACTGGTAGAATAGAGCTGCACTATCCCCCGAACATGACTGGATCACCTGAAATGACATGGTACACAATGTACAACATGTGAATCAACGACACATTAGAAATATTAAGTACATCAAGTACTTCCACATACATCAAGTACTTCCACACACGTAAAGTACTTCCACATACGTCAAGTACTTCCACATACATCAAGTACTTCCACATACATCAAGTACTTCCACATACATCAAGTACTTCCACACACATCAAGTACCTCCACATACATCAAGTACTTCCACATACATCAAGTACTTCCACATACATCAAGTACGTCCACATACGTCAAGTACTTCCACACACATCAAGTACCTCCACATACATCAAGTACTTCCACATACATCAAGTACTTCCACATACATCAAGTACTTCCACACACATCAAGTACCTCCACATACATCAAGTACTTCCACATACATCAAGTACTTCCACATACATCAAGTACTTCCACATACATCAAGTACTTCCACATACATCAAGTACTTCCACATACATCAAGTACTTCCACATACATCAAGTACTTCCACATACATCAAGTACTTCCACACACATCAAGTACTTCCACATACATCAAGTACTTCCACATACATCAAGTACTTCCACATACGTCAAGTACTTCCACATACGTCAAGTACTTCCACATACGTCAAGTACTTCCACATACATCAAGTACTTCCACATACATCAAGTACTTCCACATACATCAAGTACTTCCACATACATCAAGTACTTCCACATACATCAAGTACTTCCACATACATCAAGTACTTCCACATACGTCAAGTACTTCCGCACACATCAAGTACTTCCACATACATCAAGTACTTCCACATACGTCAAGTACTTCCACATACATCAAGTACTTCCACATACGTCAAGTACTTCCACATACGTCAAGTACTTCCACATACGTCAAGTACTTCCACATACATCAAGTACTTCCACATACGTCAAGTACTTCCACATACGTCAAGTACTTCCCCATACGTCAAGTACTTCCACATATGTCAAGTACTTCCACATACGTCAAGTACTTCCACATACGTCAAGTACTTCCACATACATCAAGTACTTCCACATAGGTCAAGTACTTCCACATACGTCAAGTACTTCCACATACATCAAGTACTTCCACATACATCAAGTACTTCCACATACGTCAAGTACTTCCACACACATCAAGTACTTCCACATACATCAAGTACTTCCACATACGTCAAGTACTTCCACACACATCAAGTACTTCCACATACATCAAGTACTTCCACATACGTCAAGTACTTCCACACACATCAAGTACTTCCACATATGGCAAGTACTTCCACATACATCAAGTACTTCCACATATGTCAAGTACTTCCACACACATCAAGTACTTCCACATACATCAAGTACTTCCACATATGTCAAGTACTTCCACATATGGCAAGTACTTCCACACACATCAAGTACTTCCACACACATCAAGTACTTCCACACACGTCAAGTACTTCCATATATGTCAAGTACTTCCACACACATCAAGTACTTCCACATATGGCAAGTACTTCCACCCACATCAAGTACTTCCACATATGTCAAGTACTTCCACACACATCAAGTACTTCCACATATGGCAAGTACTTCCACACACATAATGTACTTCCACATACATCAAGTACTTCCACATATGTCAAGTACTTCCACACACATCAAGTACTTCTACACACGTCAAGTACTTCCACACATGTCAAGTACTTCCACATACGTCAAGTACTTCCACACACATCAAGTACTTCCACATATGGCAAGTACTTCCACATAGGTCAAGTACTTCCACATACGTCAAATACTTCAACATATGGCAAGTACTTCCACACACATCAAGTACTTCCACACACAGCACGTACTTCCACATACAGCAAGTACTTCCACACACAGCAAGTACTTCCACACACGTCAAGTACTTCCACACACATCAAGTACTTCCACACACGTCAAGTACTTCCACACACATCAAGTACGTCCACATATGTCAAGTACTTACACACACATCAAGTACTTCCACACACATCAAGTACGTCCACATATGTCAAGTACTTACACACACATCAAGTACTTCCACACACAGCAAGTACTTCCCCATACGTCAAGTACTTCCACATAAGTCAAGTACTTCCACATACATCAAGTACTTCCACATACGTCAAGTACTTCCACATACGTCAAGTACTTCCACATAAGTCAAGTACTTCCACATATGTCAAGTACTTCCCCATATGTCAAGTACTTCCACATACGTCAAGTACTTCCACATATGTCAAGTACTTCCCCATACGTCAATACTTCCACATAAGTCAAGTACTTCCACACATGTCAAGTACTTCCCCATACGTCAAGTACTTCCACATAAGTCAAGTACATCCACATATGTCAAGTACTTACACACACATCAAGTATTTCCACACAAATCAAGTACTTCCACATAAGTCAAGTACTTCCACATATGTCAAGTACTTCCCCATACGTCAAGTACTTCCACATAAGTCAAGTACTTCCACACATGTCAAGTACTTCCACATACGTCAAGTACTTCCACATAAGTCAAGTACATCCACATATGTCAAGTACTTACACACACATCAAGTACTTCCACACACATCAAGTACTTCCACATAAGTCAAGTACTTCCACATATGTCAAGTACTTCCCCATACGTCAAGTACTTCCACATAAGTCAAGTACTTCCACATAAGTCAAGTACTTCCACATACGTCAAGTACTTCCACATATGTCAAGTACTTCCACATACGTCAAGTACTTCCACATATGTCAAGTACTTCCACATACGTCAAGTACTTCCACATAAGTCAAGTACTTCCACATAAGTCAAGTACTTCCACATATGTCAAGTACTTCCACATAAGTCAAGTGTGGCTCATTCAATGAAGTCACTGCAATGAATGGTTTAACCAGTTTTGCAAACAAAGAGGTTGGTGGTGTGTGTTCTACGTTTATTTATCTTCGCTACCGGTTGCCCATATGAGCGATGCCTCCTGAAAAGATGCCTCCTGAAGAGATTAGTCATTTTAGATATTTGGAGGACAGTGCAATGATACAGGCAGAGACACATTCCAGGATATCCTAGTGTTCTTTTACGTGCACGGTGTACAGCACTGACACGAGACCTTGGTTTATAGTCCCATCTGAAAGACTGTTAATTTTATTAGGATCAGACGGGGGATCGAACCTGTGAGAGGTTGGTGGTAAGCATCAAATGACCTATACGTTTTGCGGGAAGAGGATTAAAAATCAATGTACATGTACCACTAATATTTTACTAGCCTGGGTTCCAGTCTGTCGATTTTTCACTTTTTAACTTCTGGCCAAATGACATGATCAGAAGCTCAATATGGCCCAATTAGTAGTCTCGGTGTTAAATTATATTTATTTGACTGACCAGGCAAAATATATCGACGCCTGTTCCCAGGCTAATCTTTTACGTGTTCACTCAATAAACTACCGAAATAACATATTGCATTTTAGGATGGATGTGTGATGGATGTGTGATGGATGTGTGATGGATGTAAGATGGATGTGTGATAGATGTAAGATGGATGTGTGATAGATGTAAGACGGATGTGTGATGGATGTAAGATGGATGTGTGATGGATGTAAGATGGATGTGTGATGGATGTAAGATGGATGTGTGATGGATGTAAGATGGATGTGTGATGGATATGTGATGGATGTAAGATGGATGGAGGATGTATGTGTTATGGATGTAAGATGGATGTGTGATGGATGGAGGATGGATGTGTGATGGATGTAAGATGGATGTGTGATGGATGCAGGATGGATGTGTGATGGATGTGTTATGGATGTGTGATGGATGTGTGATGGATGGAGGATGGATGTGTGATGGATGTAAGAGGGATGGATGTGTTATGGATGGAGGATGGACGTGTGATGGACGTGTGGTGGATGTAAGATGGATGTGTGATGGATGGAGGATGGATGTGTGATGGATGTAAGAGGGATGGATGTGTGATGGATGGAGGATGGACGTGTGATGGACGTGTGGTGGATGTAAGATGGATGTGTGATGGATGGAGGATGGATGTGTGATGGATGGAGGATGGATGTGTGATGGATGTAAGAGGGATGGATGTGTTATGGATGTGTTATGGATGGAGGATGGATGTAAGATGGATGTGTGATGGACGTGTGATGGATGTAAGATGGATGTAAGATGGATGTGTGATGGATGTGTGATGGATGGAGGATGGCTGTGTGATGGATGTAAGATGTATGTGTGATGTATGTGTGATGGATGTATGATGGATGGAGGATGGATGTGTGATGGATGGATGTGTGATGGATGTGTGATGGATGTGTGATGGATGTGTGATGGAATGGAGGATGGATGTGTGCTGGATGTGTGATGGATGGAGGATGGATGTGTGATGGATGGAGGATGGTTGTGTGATGGATGTGTGATGGATGGAGGATGGATGTGTGATGGATGGATGTGTGATGGATGGAGGATGGATGTGTGATGGATGGATGTGTGGAGGATGGATGTGTGATGGATGTGTGATGGAATGGAGGATGGATGTATGATGGATGGAGGATGGATGTGTGATGGATGTGTGATGGATGGAGGATGGATGTGTGATGGATGTGTGTTGGATGAAGGATGGATGTGTGATGGATGGATGTGTGATGGATGGAGGATGGTTGTGTGATGGATGTAAGATGGATGTGTGATGGATGGAGGATGGATGTGTGATGGATGGATGTGTGATGGATGGAGGATGGATGTGTGTTGGATGGATGTGTGATGGATGTGTGATGGATGGAGGATGGGTGTATGATGATTCAGGCTTTCCTATCTGTCCGTGTTCACTCAATAAACTACCGAAATAACATATTGCATTTTAGGATGGATGTGTGATGGATGTGTGATGGATGTGTGATGGATGTAAGATGGATGTGTGATAGATGTAAGACGGATGTGTGATGGATGTAAGATGGATGTGTGATGGATGTAAGATGGATGTGTGATGGATGTAAGATGGATGTGTGATGGATGTAAGATGGATGTGTGATGGATGTGTGATGGATGTAAGATGGATGGAGGATGTATGTGTTATGGATGTAAGATGGATGTGTGATGGATGGATGATGGATGTAAGATGGATGTGTGATGGATGGATGTGTGATGGATGTGTTATGGATGTGTGATGGATGGAGGATGGATGTGTGATGGATGGAGAATGGATGTGTGATGGATGTAAGAGGGATGGAAGTGTTGAGGATGGACGTGTGATGGACGTGTGGTGGATGTAAGATGGATGTGTGATGGATGGAGGATGGATGTGTGATGGATGTAAGAGGGATGGATGTGTGATGGATGGAGGATGGACGTGTGATGGACGTGTGGTGGATGTAAGATGGATGTGTGATGGATGGAGGATGGATGTGTGATGGATGGAGGATGGATGTGTGATGGATGTAAGAGGGATGGATGGAGGATGGATGTGTTATGGATGGAGGATGGATGTGTGATGGATGTAAGATGGATGTGTGATGGACGTGTGATGGATGTGTGATGGATGTAAGATGGATGTGTGATGGATGTGTGATGGATGGAGGATGGATGTGTGATGGATGGAGGATGGATGTGTGATGGGTGTGATGGATGTGTGATGGATGTGTGATGGATGGAGGATGGATGGAGGATGGATGTGTGATGGATGGAGGATGGATGTGTGATGGATGTGTGGTGGAGGAGGATGGATGTGTGATGGAGGATGGATGGATGTGTGATGGATGAAGGATGGATATGTGATGGATGGATGTGTGATGGATGGAGGATGGTTGTGTGATGGATGGAGGATGGATGTGTGATGGATGGATGTGTGATGGATGGAGGATGGATGTGTGATGGATGGATGTGTGATGGATGGAGGATGGATGTGTGATGGAATGGAGGATGGATGTGTGATGGATGTGTGATGGATGTGGGATGGATGTGTGATGGATGGAGGATGGATGTGTGATGGATGGAGGATGGTTGTGTGATGGATGTAAGATGGATGTGTGATGGATGGATGTGTGATGGATGGAGGATGGATGTGTGTTGGATGGAGGATGGATGTGTGATGGATGTGTGATGGATGTGTGATGGATGGAGGATGGGTGTATGATGATTCAGGCTTTCCTATCTGTCCGTGTTTTCTCAATTAAACATGGTAGCAATACCGTTCCTGCAAAATAAGCTAGTAATTTCTGATATCTTCTTACCTTTACTATTTTCGTAGATTTCAGAACGATATTGAGTCCGGTATCCTTGAAAAAGTTTTTATCTTGGTCATGTTCATTGAGCATGACATCAAATAAGTAGACATTTCCATCTAACGTCCCTATCTGCAGCAGTGTTAGAGGCCCATCTTTACCCAGCTGGATCCCTTCTGAATCCAAGGCGATTAGTTGCTCTTTTTGAAGAGTTCTCACTGCTGCTCGGCATTCTTCTTTGTTTGTCGGGGAGAATACCTGTACGTGTGGTGAAGATGCCATACTTCTATTTCGGTTAATAGATTATTTGTCTCTGTAAAGCAAAATTTGGATTGGCAAGGAGGTCAATCAAGAATCTATCTATCTAGGCCTACTGATATATCAAAATAACTAAATTCATATTTCAAACTTTAATCAAGAATCTATCTATCTATCTATCTATCTATCTATCTATCTATCTAGGCCTACCGGTATATCAAAATAACTAAATTCATATTTCAAACTTGAATCAAGAATCTATCTATCTATCTAGGCCTACCGGTATATCGAAATAAATAAATTCAGATTTCAACAATTATTGATCATAATTTTACTAAATGTGCGACACTCTTATATTAGATGAATACACTGTCTGGCTTTCCATGTCTCAATTGAACAGTCACCACCTGTCAATCAAACATATTGATTATCCAATCAGCTATCGTTAATTAGCACACCCTCAAGCAATGCTTATCAATGTGAACAGGCGTTGATACAGTTTGCCTTGTCCGTCATATAAATATATTTATCTAACACTCAAACCTTTAAAGCAGCATTACATCGTAATAAAGGATGTTTTGGGTAAAATATAAATACTAATGTGTGTGTGTTTACAGAAATCGAAATAGTCGCTCAGAAACGATAAAATTCCAATAAATTTAAACTGTCGTATACGCGAATTTGTCAACACACGAAATGTAAACACACACAGTGCGCATGCATGAAACAACAGAGGATGTAGAAATCAACGTATATATTTTGAACATGAAAGACTATCTATCTATTGTCCTAAAACTAAAAGACTTAGCTAACAGAGGTATGAATCAACATATCAAGTAATTTAATTAAAAAAGACAACGTGGGACAAATGGGGACGATGCATTCCGAATGCAAACAAGTGCGGACGATGCGTTCCGGTTGTAAACAAGTGCATGACCGATCGACTCGGAAAGTCCTTTCGGTTTCAAGTTTATTTTTTTTTTTTTAACAAATGAACATAAGCATACAAAGTATAATGTTATAATGTGTAGCAGCATTGCTACCCATACATAAAAATTGAATTTTTCAAATATCTTTTATTTCATACGATGTAATGCTGCTTTAATTGAGCTGTACTGTATATATGCCTATTTAGGCTATTAGTTTCTGATAATATCAATATTTTGCGAAATATATGACAAAACACACCTCTGACAATCTAGCAGAATTCTATTTTTCTGGGGACATGACCCAGACCCCACCTCAAGTTGGGCTACAGATCAATTCTAGCCAAGCTGTCTCCCTGTAGATAGATGTCGCACAAACCTATCCAGTCTTCTTGCACAAATCGTACTTGGAAGTCGAATTCCGAACTGTGCATTATTGCAGCAATGATTTGCTCGATTGAAATGGCCAATCGACGACGAATGTTTCATTATAAATAAATATTTCGTGTGTCAAGCAACGAAACACACGTGTTCGCTAAAAATGACTTAATATTCTGTTAAATTCCACTTCCGCGTTCTCAAACATCCATCTACCATAAATGAGTCTTGTTAACACATAAATGCCGTTCAATACGGTACCGTATATGCTTTATTAGCGGCGTGGAACGGGTACATTCACATTCAACTACACCATACTCCCAACACTCGTTGACCTGCACATGCTTTTCTACATAGCTTGCATTTTTCGCTTAGGAAAAGGAATACCTTAGGAAAACACGTAACCATTTGTCCGGAACGATCTAGATAGCGACTGTATATATGTATACATGTATGTTCCATTAATGTTAAACACCTTGCGGGACCTAGACATGTTTTCATGGGCATGCTTAGCCGACCTAAGTGGTTAACCAGTACTAAGCAATGTGTGTGAGGTGCCTTGCTCAATGACACTACATACGTGGCCTGACTGAGTATCGAACCCGGACCGTTCTATTCCATATCCGACGCTCTACCATTGGACAACGGACGCCACACTGTATGTATGACACGTGTATACCAAATACCCCAGTCACCAAAATAGCAGTATGGTATCAAATACCCCAGTCACCAATATAGCAGCATGGTACGAAATACCCCAGTCACCAATATAGCAGTATGGTACTAAATACCCCAGTCACCAATATAGCAGTATGGTACGAAATACCCCAGTTACCAATATAGCAGCATGGTACTAAATACCCCAGTTACCAATATAGCAGTATGGTACTAAATATCCCAGTCACCAATATAGCAGCATGGTACCAAATATCCCAGTTACCAATATAGCAGTATGGTACCAAATACCACAGTTACCAATATAGCAGCATGGTACTAAATACCCCAGATGCTTGAATCTTTCAGTGCGCTTTAAACATGTCTGTACTTCAAGGAATATAAATTCGTTTTCTTCGTCAGTGAGATTTTCGTTACTAAACAATAATTTGTTTGTATTAAGAGCAGTGGCGGCCGGTCCATGGGGAGTGGTTGGCTAATAGCCAGGGGCTCCGCCCCCCCCCCGAAGACCAGAAGGAAAAAATAAATTAGGAGTTTTTTGAGGCCCCCTCTTGAAATGTGGGCCCCCAACTGCGCCTCAGGATGCACAATCTCATGTATACGAACTGAAAACAGTTTGCGCCAAATCTCTGTTCCGTACTTTTCCGGGTTTCCCCCCGATAAACATATTTTATTAAACCGAAAGTACTAACACGATGTCAGTTGAAGAACCGATATATATAATTGTGTTATATGTCAGTGAAGTACAGTGTTGTTCTAATAGTTTTTTATTTTATTTCCTTATTAAAGAACCTACCTCAACCTAGCGTCACTTGGATATGTTATCATATGTATCACAGGGATTCGGCACGCTTGGGGGTACTAGTATATATATATAGCTTGGGGGTACTAGTATATATATATATAAGTATATATACTAGTACCCTCAAACGTGCCGAATCCCTGTGCTCCCATCGGGCCGAATCATGTTTGGCCAGGTGTGTTTTGTGTCCGAGGGTGGGGGGGGGGGGGCATCATAATTATAGCCAGGGGGCCCGGAAGGCGTCCGGCCGCCACTGATTAAGAGGATGAAAAATTCGAGTAGATTGGAATAAGATGTATCTTTGATGGCGTTATCTATATATGGGTGAACCAACCGCTACAAACACCAACTACTTTAACCCAGCTTGGTTTTTACTTCATGGTAAAAGCATTAGTACTAACAACGCCTACCATTAAAGGGAAATGATATAAACAAAAATGCCGGGATATATAGAGGATATTTGTTTGTTTTGAGTGAATATGGAATATATCTCACTGAGAAGTGAGAAAATTTCAAATATTTTCACGAGCGCGTAGCTTGAGTGAAAATTGTCTCACTTCGAGGTGAGATATATTCCATATTCACTCAAAACAAACAAATTTTCTTTTTATTTTATGATAATTGGTGAAAAACAAACAAAATGAAGAAATTAAAATAGCTGGCCGCCGTGTTTTTGCGCGGATGAATACATTAACAACTATACGTCGTGAGTCGAAAGAAACACAAACAATATTGCAAAATTGGCTAATAAAAACTCAGTTTAATGGCTACAATATTGCAAAATTGGCTAATAAAAACTCAGTTTGGCGAAAATTATAAAAACGGCGAAAATCTGTAAAATATCCGAAAATTGGAAATTCCCCCGATACTATTTTTGGAAAATTACTCGGGTCAAGGTGAAATCGTGTCGCGCGTGACTAATATCTCAGACTGGAGAATCATACAAGCGTGTTGTTTGTTTATTTAATGGGGCGTAATGTTTGATTAGTGTGCAAACACGGGACACACTATGAATGCTTATTATATTGAGCAGGTGATAATTAAGAGCAAGGCGGCATTACATTGTTGCCCAAATCCTTTGTAGAATTATGCTACACAGCTTTACACGACTGTTAGACGCACAGAGCCAGAGCAGGCCTTAATTTAATTTGGATTTATTGTTTCAATTTACAGTAACAAAATTCGAGACATTGTCAGTTGTATTTCGCTTTTGATTTGTTTCATAACAAAAACAATACTACAGGTAAATAGTGTCATTGAAGCCAGGTAAACGGTGACAATTAAATGACACGGTGCAAGTTTGTGAAAAAAACAACAACATCGGATGATAAAATTATTTTACATTCCAGGTACATATCCTCAATATTGTTAGATTCCAATTTTTATTTATTTAAATTTTGTTAGAGCTATTAATTGTTTATATATTATTATTCAATAGCAGACGGTTGATTTGTTGTTGTTGTCTAAGCATTTAAAGGGAGAGTAATACTGCAAAAATAGTGTATTGGGAAGGGAGATAATAAAAAAGTAGTCCGGCAGTGAGATATAATCCATATCTCACCGATGAGATATGGATTATATCTCACTGATAGAACACTGTATTTCATCAATTAGCATAAAATATACTTATATATGTTACGCTACTTTTCGAAAACTAGAAACCGAGTAAAATAATTAAGCGTTAAAAACGAAAGTAGGACGTATTCCTGGAAATGTTTTGTGTACCACACTCGGAAAATGAAACTCATCTGAATGCAGGAGCGTAGCGGTCTACGAAGGCAGGCGCGTAGCGGTCTGTATGTAATATAACTAACACCTCGTAATAATTACATACTGATTTAATCAAAAAGTGCACATCCGCACATTTGACTGATTTACTTGCAAATTGTTGAAATTTCTGTGACAATCGTTGTAATATAAATGAAGATTATTCAGTTTATTTCATCATATCATATACAATAAAATACACGTCACAAAATCTCAGTTTCTGTCCCCAGTTAGGATAAACACTGTAGCCTATGATAATCTAACCATTAGCCTATAATAAAGTATCATTTATACTGATTTAGCCTATAAATGAAGATTATTCAGTTTATTTCATCATATCATATACAATAAAATACACGTCACAAAATCTCAGTTTCTGTCCCCAGTTAGGATAAAAATTGTAGCCTATGATAATCTAACCATTAGCCTATAATCAAGTATCATCTATACTGATTTACTTTCTGTGATTCATTAATTGATTAGAACGTGACTGTCACTGTGACGTTACAGTTTATAAACATTTATTTAAATCTGTTTATAAAACATAATGTTTTATATTTAACCGAACAAATAAATAGCTTACCCGAGTGGCAATGCCAGATGTTGTTATGAAATGTCGGTAGAAATGTAGACAATGTAACGATTTTCTTAACCTACTTCACTAGTGAGCTTGATTTCGGAAAACTCATATATACATGTATTATGAAATGTCCCTGGTATATGAATAAACGCCGTCCTATGAACGTACGTGCTCGTCCCAATGAACAATAATAACACACGAGGCGATTAAATTCATTTTTCGACAACTAGACACACGCGTGTAATCAAATACTGTGGTATGCTACCTAATATGGGTATGTTTTGTCTTAGTATGAATACCACAAACCTATGCCATATATAGGCAAGATATAAAATAAATTGGCGTTATGGGGGGGGGTGTGCATGGTGGTTTTCTGGGTGCATCCCCCGGAAACAGAGAGCCTTACATTGGATGTAGTCCGTTGGATTTTCCACAGGCATCCAGCTCATACCCTGGACCCCCATGGTTACTACATCACAGAACTATGTTACAACCCAAAATACATCGTAGCAGGCCCGTAGCCACACCGAGGCAGCTCGGTTAAAATTTCCAAAGAAAAAATATATAAATAAAATGCAAAAAGTATCCCTTTGCTGTATAAAATGTTTATACTGCTATACCCCAACACTGTTATGCACCCGGACTCTCTAGATTTCCTCGGTTTAAATTGCCTCTGGCTGTGGCACTGTGTAGCATCAATCAAATACCATTTCTAGTGAGAAAAAAAAAACATTTCTGAAAAACAAGTTCTTTTTGATAATCTATATGGGTATGCGCCGGATACCTGTGGCACTTTTCAGTGTGTTTTGCTTGCGTCAAATAACAATGAATTATACATAATGATCACACACATAAAGTATCGTCGCGAAGATATAGCTCGGGTACATGTCTACCTAGTTTCGTCATATATGTCAGTCAGAGTCCTTGTTGATGTATGGTGTTCCGTAAATAGGTCACAATAGGGTATGCACCTACTATGTCGCGCACCCACTGTGTCACACCCACTGTGGGTAACCATGGGCTTTGTTTTAGCAGTAACCAACGAGGTTGGTCCATATATAGCCTTTTCGAAAAATATAACCGACTAAATCATTTAACGTTAAAAATGAAAGTAGGACGTATTCCTGGAAATTTGCGTATCACATTCGGAAAATGACATTCATCTGAATGCAGGAGCGTAGCGATCTGCAGGTAATATTACTGGCATCTAAATATTAAATGTGCGTGTTTATGTGGCGCCGTTTTGGTCTTTATTCAGTATTTATGCATATCCATAATTCTATATTTTGGGGAATATCCATACTTCTATTTTTGGATATCCATAAATCGATTATTGGATATCCATAATTCGATTTTGGGATATCCATAATTCCATTTGATTTTTGGATATCCATAATTCGATATAAATCTGCCAGTCCGGATGCACTGCATGTCACGGTGTAATGGGTGCTCACACGTTGAGTGTATATATGTATGCCAGTCCGGATGCACTGCATGTCACGGTGTAATGGATGCTCACCCGTTGAGTGTATATATGTCTGCAAACCCGAATGCACTGCATGTCACGGGGTAATGGATGCTCACACGTTGAGTGTATATATGTCTACACGCCCGAATGTACTGCACGTCACGGGTAATGGATGCTCACCCGTTGAGTGTATATATGTCTGGAAACCCGAATGTACTGCATGTCACGGTGTAATGGATGCTCACCCGTTGAGTGTATATATGTCTGCAAGCCCGAATGCACTGCATGTCACGGGATAATGGATGCTCACCCGTTGAGTGTATATATGTCTGCAAGCCCGAATGCACTGCATGTCACGGGATAATGGATGCTCACCCGTTGAGTGTATATCTGTCTGCAAGCCCGAATGCACTGCATGTCACGGGATAATGGATGCTCACCCGTTGAGTGTATATATGTCTGCAAGCCCGAATGCACTGCATGTCACGGAATAATGGATGCTCACCCGTTGAGTGTATATATGTCTGCAAGCCCGAATGCACTAGATTCTCTGTAGTCCAGTGGTTAACACGCTGGACTGGTACTCCATGGATAGCAGGTTCGATTACCCCGTTTTTGTTTTTATTTAACCATATTTGATTGCAAATCAATAGTACATATGTCTTACAGATACAATACATAGCATGAAAATTCAAAGGTTTGGGCCACACGTTTTAACAACATTAGACAACGGCCCGCACCAGATCCCCCCGTCTGACCATAATAAAATTAACGGTCTTTCAGATGGGACTTTAAACCGAGGTCTCGTATCGGTGCCTACACCGTGCACGTAAAAGAACCAGGGAGACTCTGGCATTGATCTCTTACTGTATCATTGCACTATCCTCCAAAAATCTAAAATGACTTCGCTTCAGGAGGCGTCGCTCATATTGGCAACCGTTAGCGACGATAAATAAACGTAAGCACGCAATCACGAACGCACGCACGTACGTACGCACGCATGCACGATGGTGGCTCACCCGTTGAGGTTTGGCGTCTTAAATATGTGTGTTGTTGCTGCTGTTTGTTTGTTTGTTGTTATTGTTGGAATAAGGTTAAATAATGAAAGCGGCTGTGTACTAACATCTTATGTTTTCGTGAATTTTGATTCAAATTACAAAGCTTGGAATTTCGAGGCACTGTTGGCTAGTGAAATCAGCTATATCGTCATTCCTTAGAACATGTATTCACCCCACCTCCGAGTAACTTACTTCCGGCACGGATGGGCTCCCTAATATAGCCACCAATCTCTCCCACACACGCTTGGGAATTTGACAAGTGGTTTTGGGTTTAAACACGAATTATAGGCTTGACACTATACATACAAACATATTAGGTCACATCCAAGCCTGTTAAAAATGACACTTATGTACTCTGCTTGTGACGGGGTGTCATTTTTAAATATGCATGGATATGACCTCAAATGTGTGTACGTATAGTGTCAAGCCCATGGTTTATCAAACAAAAATGTTTTGAAACCGAAACTATTTGTCCAGGCCCCAAGCGTCTGTGACCTCTCTTCTTCAATTACAATACAGTCATACTTTACAGAGCAGTAGTATTGTTATCTAGGCAAGTAGTAGTACGTTTATTTATCCTCGCTGCCGGCGAACCACCATGTGGGCGAGCATTCTAAGTAGATTATCTGCATTGATTATTCGTGAAGTGTATGTAGAGTTGTAGAATGGTGTCTTGTAGTGTGATGGTCTTGAAGTATTCGATGATGTGTATGTAGAGTTGTAGAATGGTGTCTTGTGGTGTGATGGTCTTGAAGTATTCGATGATGTGTATGTAGAGTTGTAGAATGGTGTCTTGTAGTGTGATGGTCTTGAGGTATTCGATGATGTGTAGATAGAGTTGTAGAATGGTGTCTTGTAGTGTGATGTTGAAGTATTCGATGATGTGTATGTAGAGTTGTAGAATGGTGTCTTGTAGTGTAATGGTCTTAAGGTATTCGATGATGTGTAGGTAGAGTTGTAGAATGGTGTCTTGTAGTGTGATGGTCTTGAAGTATTCGATGATGTGTATGTAGAGTTGTAGAATGGTGTCTTGTAGTGTGATGGTCTTGAGGTATTCGATGAAGTGTATGTAGAGTTGTAGAATGGTGTCTGGTAGTGTGATGGTCTTGAAGTATTCGATGAAGTGTATGTAGAGTTGTAGACTGGTGTCTTGTAGTGTGATGGTCTTGAAGTATTCGATGATGTGTATGTAGAGTTGTAGAATGGTGTCTTGTAGTGTGATGGTCTTGAAGTATTCGATGAAGTGTATGTAGAGTTGTAGACTGGACAGGTGTCTTGTAGTGTGATGGTCTTGAAGTATTCGATGATGTGTATGTAGAGCTGTAGAATGGTGTCTTGTAGTGTGATGGTCTTGAAATATTCGATGATGTGTATGTAGAGTTGTAGAATGGTGTCTTGTAGTGTGATGGTCTTGAAGTATTCGATGATGTGTATGTAGAGTTGTAGAATGGTGTCTTGTAGTGTGATGGTCTTGAAGTATTCGATGATGTGTATGTAGAGTTGTAGAATGGTGTCTTGTAGTGTGATGGTCTTGAGGTATTCGATGATGTGTAGATAGAGTTGTAGAATGGTTTCTTGTAGTGTGATGTTGAAGTATTCGATGATGTGTATGTAGAGTTGTAGAATGGTGTCTTGTAGTGTGATGGTCTTGAGGTATTCGATGATGTGTATGTAGAGTTGTAGAATGGTGTCTTGTAGTGTGATGGTCTTGAAGTATTCGATGATGTGTATGTAGAGTTGTAGAATGGTGTCTGGTAGTGTGATGGTCTTGAAGTATTCGATGAAGTGTATGTAGAGTTGTAGACTGGTGTCTTGTAGTGTGATGGTCTTGAGGTATTCGATGATGTGTATGTAGAGTTGTAGAATGGTGTCTTGTAGTGTGATGGTCTTGAAGTATTCGATGAAGTGTATGTAGAGTTGTAGACTGGACAGGTGTCTTGTAGTGTGATGGTCTTGAAGTATTCGATGATGTGTATGTAGAGCTGTAGAATGGTGTCTTGTAGTGTGATGGTCTTGAAATATTCGATGATGTGTATGTAGAGTTGTAGAATGGTGTCTTGTAGTGTGATGGTCTTGAAGTATTCGATGATGTGTATGTAGAGTTGTAGAATGGTGTCTTGTAGTGTGGTGTTGAAGTATTCGATGATGTGTATGTAGAGTTGTAGAATGGTGTCTTGTAGTGTGATGGTCTTGAAATATTCGATGATGTGTATGTAGAGTTGTAGAATGGTGTCGTGTAGTGTGATGGTCTTGAAGTATTCGGTGATGTGTATGTAGAGTTGTAGAATGGTGTCTTGTAGTGTGATGGTCTTGAAATATTCGATGATGTGTATGTAGAGTTGTAGAATGGTGTCTGGTAGTGTGATGGTCTTGAAATATTCGATGAAGTGTATGTAGAGTTGTAGACTGGTGTCTTGTAGTGTGATGGTCTTGAAGTATTCGATGAAGTGTATGTAGAGTTGTAGACTGGACAGGTGTCTTGTAGTGTGATGGTCTTGAAGTATTCGATGATGTGTATGTAGAGCTGTAGAATGGTGTCTTGTAGTGTGATGGTCTTGAAATATTCGATGATGTGTATGTAGAGTTGTAGAATGGTGTCTTGTAGTGTGATGGTCTTGAAGTATTCGATGATGTGTATGTAGAGTTGTAGAATGGTGTCTTGTAGTGTGATGTTGAAGTATTCGATGATGTGTATGTAGAGTTGTAGAATGGTGTCTTGTAGTGTGATGGTCTTGAAGTATTCGATGATGTGTATGTAGAGTTGTAGAATGGTGTCTTGTAGTGTGATGGTCTTGAAGTATTCGATGATGTGTATGTAGAGTTGTAGAATGGTGTCTTGTAGTGTGATGGTCTTGAAGTATTCGATGATGTGTATGTAGAGTTGTAGAATGGTGTCTTGTAGTGTGATGGTCTTGAAGTATTCGATGATGTGTATGTAGAGTTGTAGAATGGTGTCTTGTAGTGTGATGGTCTTGAAGTATTCGATGATGTGTATGTAGAGTTGTAGAATGGTGTCGTGTGATGGTCTTGAAGTATTCGATGATGTGTATGTAGAGTTGTAGAATGGTGTCTTGTAGTGTGATGTTGAAGTATTCGATGATGTGTATGTAGAGTTGTAGAATGGTGTCTTGTAGTGTGATGGTCTTGAAGTATTCGATGATGTGTATGTAGAGTTGTAGAATGGTGTCTTGTAGTGTGATGGTCTTGAAGTATTCGATGATGTGTATGTAGAGTTGTAGAATGGTGTCTTGTAGTGTGATGGTCTTGAAGTATTCGATGAAGTGTATGTAGAGTTGTAGAATGGTGTCTTGTAGTGTGATGGTCTTGAAGTATTCGATGATGTGTATGTAGAGTTGTAGAATGGTGTCTTGTAGTGTGATGGTCTTGAAGTATTCGATGATGTGTATGTAGAGTTGTAGAATGGTGTCTTGTAGTGTGATGGTCTTGAAGTATTCGATGATGTGTATGTAGAGTTGTAGAATGGTGTCTTGTAGTGTGATGGTCTTGAAGTATTCGATGATGTGTATGTAGAGTTGTAGAATGGTGTCTTGTAGTGTGATGGTCTTGAAGTATTCGATGATGTGTATGTAGAGTTGTAGAATGGTGTCTTGTAGTGTGATGGTCTTGAAGTATTCGATGAAGTGTATGTAGAGTTGTAGACTGGTGTCTTGTAGTGTGATGGTCTTGAAGTATTCGATGAAGTGTATGTAGAGTTGTAGACTGGTGTCTTGTAGTGTGATGGTCTTGAAGTATTCGATGATGTGTATGTAGAGTTGTAGAATGGTGTCTTGTAGTGTGATGGTCTTGAAGTATTCGATGATGTGTATGTAGAGTTGTAGAATGGTGTCGTGTGATGGTCTTGAAGTATTCGATGATGTGTATGTAGAGTTGTAGAATGGTGTCTTGTAGTGTGATGTTGAAGTATTCGATGATATGTAGAGTTGTAGAATGGTGTCTTGTAGTGTGATGGTCTTGAAGTATTCGATGATGTGTATGTAGAGTTGTAGAATGGTGTCTTGTAGTGTGATGGTCTTGAAGTATTCGATGATGTGTATGTAGAGTTGTAGAATGGTGTCTTGTAGTGTGATGGTCTTGAAGTATTCGATGATGTGTATGTAGAGTTGTAGAATGGTGTCTTGTAGTGTGATGGTCTTGAAGTATTCGATGATGTGTATGTAGAGTTGTAGAATGGTGTCTTGTAGTGTGATGGTCTTGAAGTATTCGATGATGTGTATGTAGAGTTGTAGAATGGTGTCTTGTAGTGTGATGGTCTTGAAGTATTCGATGATGTGTATGTAGAGTTGTAGAATGGTGTCTTGTAGTGTGATGGTCTTGAAGTATTCGATGATGTGTATGTAGAGTTGTAGAATGGTGTCTTGTAGTGTGATGGTCTTGAAGTATTCGATGATGTGTATGTAGAGTTGTAGAATGGTGTCGTGTGATGGTCTTGAAGTATTCGATGATGTGTATGTAGAGTTGTAGAATGGTGTCTTGTAGTGTGATGTTGAAGTATTCGATGATATGTAGAGTTGTAGAATGGTGTCTTGTAGTGTGATGGTCTTGAGGTATTCGATGATGTGTATGTAGAGTTGTAGAATGGTGTCTGGTAGTGTGATGGTCTTGAAGTATTCGATGAAGTGTATGTAGAGTTGTAGACTGGTGTCTTGTAGTGTGATGGTCTTGAGGTATTCGATGATGTGTATGTAGAGTTGTAGAATGGTGTCTTGTAGTGTGATGGTCTTGAAGTATTCGATGAAGTGTATGTAGAGTTGTAGACTGGTGTCTTGTAGTGTGATGGTCTTGAGGTATTCGATGATGTGTATGTAGAGTTGTAGAATGGTGTCTTGTAGTGTGATGGTCTTGAAGTATTCGATGAAGTGTATGTAGAGTTGTAGACTGGACAGGTGTCTTGTAGTGTGATGGTCTTGAAGTATTCGATGATGTGTATGTAGAGCTGTAGAATGGTGTCTTGTAGTGTGATGGTCTTGAAATATTCGATTATGTGTATGTAGAGTTGTAGAATGGTGTCTTGTAGTGTTATTGTCTTGAAGTATTCGATGATGTGTATGTAGAGTTGTAGAATGGTGTCTTGTGGTGTGATGGTCTCTAAATATTCGATGATGTGTATGTAGAATGGTGTCTTGTAGTGTGATGGTGTTGAAGTATTCGACGATGTGTATGTAGAGTTGTAGAATGGTGTCTTGTAGTGTGATGGTGTTGAAGTATTCGATGATGTGTATGTAGAGTTGTAGAATGGTGTCTTGTAGTGTGATGGTCTTGAAGTATTCGATGATGTGTATGTAGAGTTGTAGAATGGTGTCTTGTAGTGTGATGGTCTTGACGTATTCGATGATGTGTATGTAGAGTTGTAGAATGGTGTATTGTAGTGTGATGGTGTTGAAGTATTCGATGATGTGTATGTATAGTTGTAGAATGGTGTCTTGTAGTGCGATGTTCTTGAAGTATTCGATGATGTGTATGTAGAGTTGTTGAATGGTGTCTTGTAGTGTGATGTTGAAGTATTCGATGATGTGTATGTAGAGTTGTAGAATGGTGTCTTGTAGTGTGATGGTCTTGGAGTATTCGGTGATGTGTATGTAGAGTTGTAGAATGGTGTCTTGTAGTGTGATGGTCTTGAAGTATTCGATGGTGATCCAATAAAACTGGAGCAGGCATCTTCTTCCTCTTCAGGATGACAAGTCCTGGTGGTCTTCTCTTTCTGAACGGCGCTTTATAGGGCCACCCTCCTCACTGTTGGTCATCCCACAGCAGAATATAAACGGATCTAACAGTTACACATATTGCCGTCTCGGTCGCTCCAGGGTCTGTCCATACCTCCACCACTTCCGTTGTAGTCAGCGATGGTGAAGCGTGTGTCCATTGTTGCAAGTTCGACGGCTAGAAGATCCCAGTATCCTACGCTGCTGCTGCGAGATGTGCCCCGACCGCGACGTGCACGCCACGAAGAGATCGACCAGGTGTTATATATGCCGAGGTAAACACATTATGCCTATCAGCACTATGTAATCAATAGTCCGCATCGGTGGTCGAGTAGTTAAGGTCGCTGACTTGTATTGTATACCACTTGTCATGAGATCGAGCCCCGCTTAGGTCGTGTCTCATTTATATGAAAATGTTGGCCGTTTCATCCGGAGGTTGGTGCACCAATACTGGATAACCACTGGAGCCTGTCCAGGAATAATGTTGTTAGGTATACTGTCCGTCGCTATATCTTCGTCGTTATATCTTCATCGCTAGTCGCTATATCTTCGTCGCTAGTCGCTATATCTTCGTCGCTAGTCGCTATACCTTCGTCGCTATATCTTCGCGACGATAATTTATGAGTTTGATCATTATGTATATTTCATGAGAATAATACAGCCGATACATAAGGGGATTGTACGGTGTTCCGTTAGGGTCATCGCGGTATATAAAAAATGTAACGCGATGGTACGATGGCACGATGTCGATGGTACGATGGTGATGGTACGATGTCGATGGCACGATGTCGATGGTACGATGGTACGATGTCGATGGTACGATGGCACGATGATAATAACACATCGTACCATCGTACCATCGACATCGTGCCATCGTACCATCGACATCGTACCATCGACATCGTGCCATCGTACCATCGGCATCGTACCATCGTACCATCGACATCGTGCCATCGTACCATCGACATCGTACCATCGTACCATCGACATCGTACCATCGTACCATCGACATCGTGCCATCGACATCGTACCATCGACATCGTGCCATCGACATCGTGCCATCGTACCATCGCCTTTTTGTGGCAATCAAGCGCTTTCATGCAGTAACGCGTTCAAGCGCTTCCATGCAGTAAAGCATCTATTGCATCCGATGTTGACAAGTGGGAAAAATACAAACATGTCGTCTGATGAAGAAGGTAAGCGAATTCCACGGTGAAAATAACGAACTATGGAAACGTTCATTGTTGTTGTCACTTAATGCGCATGCGTCACAGGAAGGCGATGGCACGATGTCGATGGTACGATGGCACGATGTCGATGGTACGATGGTACGATGTCGATGGTACGATGGCACGATGGTACGATGTCGATGGTACGATGCCACGATGTCGATGGTACGATGGCGTTGACCATCGTACCATCGTATCATCGACATCGTACCATCGACATCGTACCATCGTACCATCGTACCATCGACATCGTGCCATCGTACCATCGACATCGTGCCATCGTACCATCGACATCGTGCCATCGTACCATCGTACCATCGACATCGTACCATCGTACCATCGACATCGTGCCATCGTACCATCGACATCGTACCATCGTGCCATCGTACCATCGCCTTCCTGATTTCCCTCTATATACCGCGATGGCCCTAACGGAACACCGTAGGATTGTGTGTGTGTGCGTGCGTGCCTGCCTGCGTGCGTGCGTTACCGGTTGCCCATATGAGCGACGCCTCCTGAAGAAATTAGTCATTTTAGAGTTTGGAGGACAGTGACCCATTCCAGAGTCTCCTCTGGTTCTATTACGTGCACGGTGTAAAGCACCGACACGAGACCTCGGTTTAACGTCCCATCTGAATGACTGTTAATTTTATTATGGTCAGACGGGGGATCGAACCTGTGACCCCTGGATTACCAGTCCAGCGTGTTACCACTGGACTACATATCCAAAGTCGCACAAACAGCTGCTCTTACGTCATAGCCTGGGAACAGGCATCGATATAATTTGCCTTGTCAGTCAAATAAATATATTTTAACACCGAGACTATTAATTGGGCCGTATTGAGTTTCTGGTCATATCAATGCCATTTTGCCAGAAGTTAAAAAGTGAAAAATCGACAGACTGGCACCCGGACTAGTCATAGCTCTACAGCTAGTATGAGGTAATAGGTAGAAGGTAATATTACTAACATCTCAATATTAAGTTATGACACAGTCTCCTGCAACATATGTATTGGCATCTACAAACTCCTGCAACATATGTATTGGTATCTACAAACTCCTGCAACATATGTATTGGCATCTACAATCTCCTGCAACATATGTATTGACATCTACAATCTCGTGCAACATATGTATTGGTATCTACACTCTCGTGCAACATATGTGTTGGCATCTACAAACTCCTGCAACATATGTATTGGCATCTACAAGCTCGTGCAACATATATATTGGCATCTACAAACTCGTGCAACATATGTATTGGCATCTACAAACTCGTGCAACATATGTATTGGCATCTACAATCTCCTGCAACATATGTATTGGCATCTACAAACTCTCGCAACATATGTATTGGCATCTACAATCTCCTGCAACATATGTATTTTCATCTACATTCTCCTGCAGCATATGTATTGGCATCTACACACTCGTGCAACATATGTATTGCATCTACAATCTCCTGCAACATATGTATTGGCATCTACAACCTCCTGCAACATATGTATTGTCATCTACAATCTCCTGCAACATATGTATTGGCATCTACAAACTCCTGCAAAATATGTATTGGCATCTACAATCTCCTGCAACATATGTATTGGCATCTACAAGCTCGTGCAACATATGTATTGGCATCTACAATCTCCTGCAACATATGAATTGGCATCTACAAACTCCTGCAACATATGTATTGACATCTACAATCTCCTGAAACATATATTTTGGCATCTACAAACTCACAACATATGTATTGGCATCTACAAAACTCTCGCAGCATATGTATTGGCATCTACAAACTCCTGCAACATATGTATTGGCATCTACAATCTCCTGCAACATATGTATTGGCATCTACAAACTCCTGCAACATATGTATTGGCATCTACATTCTCCTGCAACATATGTATTGGCATCTACAAACTGCTGCAACATATGTATTGACATCTACAAACTCACAACATATGTATTGGCATCTACAATCTCCTGCAACATATGTATTGACATCTAAATTCTCCTGCAACATATGTATTGGCATCTACGAACTCTCGCAACATATGTATTGGCATCTACAAACTCCTGCAAGATATGTATTGACATCTACAAAACTCTCGCAGCATATGTATTGGCATCTACAAACTCCTGCAACATATGTATTGGCATCTACAATCTCCTGCAACATATGTATTGGCATCTACAATCTCCCGCAACATATGTATTGGCATATACAATCTCCTGCAACATATGTATTGGCATCTACATTCTCCTGCAACATATGTATTGGCATCTACAAACTCTCGCAACATATGTATTGACATATACAATCCCCTGCAACATATGTGTTGGCATCAACAATCTCCTGCAAAATATGTATTGGATTCTACAATCTCCTGCAACATATGTATTGGCATCTACAAGCTCGTGCAACATATGTATTGACATCTACAATCTCCTGAAACATATATTTTGGCATCTACGAACTCACAACATATGTATTGCATCTACAATCTCCTGCAACATATGTATTGGCATCTACAAACTCCTGCAACATATGTATTGACATCTACAATCTCCTGAAACATGTATTTTGGCATCTACAAACTCACAACGTATGTATTGCATCTACAATCTCCTGAAACATATATGTTGGCATCTACAAACTCACAACATATATATTGCATCTACAATCTCCTGCAACATATGTATTGGCATCTACAATCTCCTGCAACATGTGTATTGACATCTACAATCCCCGCAACATATGTATTGGCATCTACAAAACTCTCGCAGCATATGTATTGGCATCTACAAACTCCTACAACATATATATTGGCATATACAATCTCCTGCAACATATGTATTGGAATCTACAAACTCCTGCAACATATGTATTGGCATCTACAAGCTCGTGCAACATATGTATTGTCATCTACAATCTCCTGCAACATATGTGTTGGCATCTACATTCTCCTGCAACATATGTATTGGCATCTACATTCTCCTGCAACATATGTATTGGCATCTACAAACTCTCGCAACATATGTATTGACATCTACAATCTCCTGCAACATATGTATTGGCATCTACAATCCCCTACAACATATGTGTTGGCATCTCCAAACTCCTGCAACATATGTATTGGCATCTACAATCTCCTGCAACATATGTATTGACATCTACAATCTCGTGCAACATATGTATTGGTATCTACAATCTCCTGCAACATATGTATTGACATCTACAAACTCTCGCAACATATGTATTGACATCTACAATCTCCTGCAACATATGTATTGGCATCTACAATCCCCTACAACATATATGTTGGCATCTCCAAACTCCTGCAATATATATGTATTGGCATCTACAATCTCCTGCAACATATGTATTTTCATCTTCATTCTCCTGCAGCATATGTATTGGCATCTACAAACTCCTGCAACATATGTATTGGTATCTACAATCTCCTGCAACATATGTATTGACATCTACAATCTCGTGCAACATATGTATTGGTATCTACAATCTCCTGCAACATATGTATTGACATCTACTATCTCGTGCAACATGTATATTGGCATCTACAAACTCCTGCATCTACAAACTCCTGCAACATATGTATTGGCATCTACATTCTCCTGCAACATATGTATTGGCATCTACAAACTGCTGCAACATATATATTGACATCTACAAACTCATAACATATGTATTGGCATCTACAATCTCATGCAACATATGTATTGCATCTACAATCTCCTGCAACATATGTACTGGCATCTACAATCTCCTGCAACATATGTATTGGCATCTACAAACTCCTGCAACATATTTATTGACATCTACAATCTCGTGCAATATAACTGCTGCAACATATGTATTGATATCTACAATCCCCTGCAACATATGTATTGGCATCTACAATCTCCTGCAACATATATATTGGCATCTACAAACTCCTGCAACATATGTATTGGCATCTACATTCTCCTGCAACATATGTATTGGCATCTACAAACTCTCGCAACATATGTATTGACATCTACAATCTCCTGCAACATATGTATTGGCATCTACAATCCCCTGCAACATATGTATTGGCATCTACAATCTCCTGCAACATATGTATTTTCATATACATTCTCCTGCGGCATATGTATTGGCATCTACAAACTCCTGCAACATATGGATTGGCATCTACAATCACCTGCAACATATGTATTGGTATGTACAATCTCCTGCAACATATGTATTGACATCTACAATCTCGTGCAATATATGTATTGGCATCTACAAACTCCTGCATCTACAAACTCCTGCAACATATATTTTGGCATCTACAATCTCCTGCAACATATGTATTGACATCTACAATCCCCTGCAACATATGTATTGGCATCTACAATCCCCTGCAACATATGTATTGAAATCTAAAATCTCCTGCAACATATGTATTGGCATCTACAAACTCGTGCAACATATGTATTGGCATCTACAATCTCCTGCAACATATGTATTTTCATCTACATTCTCCTGCAGCATATGTATTGGCATCTACAAACTCGTGCAACATATGTATTGGCATCTACAAACTCGTGCAACATATGTATTGGCATCTACAATCTCCTGCAACATATGTATTGACATCTACAATCTCGTGCAACATATGTATTGATATCTACAATCTCCTGAATCATATATTTTGGCATCTACAAACTCACAACATATTTATTGCATCTACAATCTCCTGCAACATATGTATTGGCATCTACAACCTCCTGCAACATATGTATTGTCATCTACAATCTCCTGCAACATATGTATTGGCATCTACAAACTCCTGCAAAATATGTATTGGCATCTACAATCTCCTGCAACATATGTATTGGCATCTACAAGCTCGTGCAACATATGTATTGGCATCTACAATCTCCTGCAACATATGAATTGGCATCTACAAACTCCTGCAACATATGTATAGGCATCTACAATCTCCTGCAACATATGTATTGGCATCTACAAAACTCTCGCAGCATATGTATTGGCATCTACAAACTCCTGCAACATATGTATTGGCATCTACAATCTCCTGCAACATATGTATTGGCATCTACAATCTCCTGCAACATATGTATTGGCATCTACATTCTCCTGCAACATATGTATTGGCATCTACAAACTGCTGCAACATATGTATTGACATCTACAAACTCACAACATATGTATTGGCATCTACAATCTCCTGCAACATATGTATTGTATCTATAATCTCCTGCAACATATGTATTGGCATCTACAAACTCCTGCAACATATGTATTGGCATCTACAATCTCCTGCAACATATGTATTGGGATATACATTCTCCTGCAACATATGTATTGGCATCTACAAACACTCGCAACATATGTATTGGCATCTACAATCCCCTGCAACATATATTTTGGCATCTACAAACTCACAACATATGTATTGGCATCTACAATCCCCTGCAACATATGTATTGACATCTAAATTCTCCTGCAACATATGTATTGGCATCTACGAACTCTCGCAACATATGTATTGGCATCTACAAACTCCTGCAAGATATGTATTGACATCTACAAAACTCTCGCAGCATATGTATTGGCATCTACAAACTCCTGCAACATATGTATTGGCATCTACAATCTCCTGCAACATATGTATTGGCATCTACAATCTCCCGCAACATATGTATTGGCATCTACAATCTCCTGCAACATATGTATTGGCATCTACATTCTCCTGCAACATATGTATTGGCATCTACAAACTCTCGCAACATATGTATTGACATATACAATCCCCTGCAACATATGTGTTGGCATCAACAATCTCCTGCAAAATATGTATTGGATTCTACAATCTCCTGCAACATATGTATTGGCATCTACAAGCTCGTGCAACATATGTATTGACATCTACAATCTCCTGAAACATATATTTTGGCATCTACGAACTCACAACATATGTATTGCATCTACAATCTCCTGCAACATATGTATTAGCATCTACAAACTCCTGCAACATATGTATTGACATCTACAATCTCCTGAAACATGTATTTTGGCATCTACAAACTCACAACGTATGTATTGCATCTACAATCTCCTGAAACATATATTTTGGCATCTACAAACTCACAACATATGTATTGCATCTACAATCTCCTGCAACATATGTATTGGCATCTACAATCTCCTGCAACATGTGTATTGACATCTACAATCCCCGCAACATATGCATTGGCATCTACAAAACTCTCGCAGCATATGTATTGGCATCTACAAACTCCTACAACATATGTATTGGCATATACAATCTCCTGCAACATATGTATTGGCATCTACAAACTCCTGCAACATATGTATTGTCATCTACAATCTCCTGCAACATATGTGTTGGCATCTACATTCTCCTGCAACATATGTATTGGCATCTACATTCTCCTGCAACATATGTATTGGCATCTACAAACTCTCGCAACATATGTATTGACATCTACAATCTCCTGCAACATATGTATTGGCATCTACAATCCCCTACAACATATGTGTTGGCATCTCCAAACTCCTGCAACATATGTATTGGCATCTACAATCTCCTGCAACATATGTATTGGCATCTACAATCCCCTACAACATATGTGTTGGCATCTCCAAACTCCTGCAACATATGTATTGGCATCTACAATCTCCTGCAACATATGTATTTTCATCTACATTCTCCTGCAGCATATGTATTGGCATCTACAAACTCCTGCAACATATGTATTGGTATCTACAATCTCCTGCAACATATGTATTGACATCTACAATCTCGTGCAACATATGTATTGGTATCTACAATCTCCTGCAACATATGTATTGACATCTACTATCTCGTGCAACATGTATATTGGCATCTACAAACTCCTGCATCTACAAACTCCTGCAACATATGTATTGGCATCTACATTCTCCTGCAACATATGTATTGGCATCTACAAACTGCTGCAACATATATATTGACATCTACAAACTCATAACATATGTATTGGCATCTACAATCTCATGCAACATATGTATTGGCATCTACAATCTCCTGCAACATATGTACTGGCATCTACAATCTCCTGCAACATATGTATTGGCATCTACAAACTCCTGCAACATATTTATTGACATCTACAATCTCGTGCAACATAACTGCTGTAACATATGTATTGATATCTACAATCCCCTGCAACATATGTATTGGCATCTACAATCTCCTGCAACATATATATTGGCATCTACAAACTCCTGCAACATATGTATTGGCATCTACATTCTCCTGCAACATATGTATTGGCATCTACAAACTCTCGCAACATATGTATTGACATCTACAATCTCCTGCAACATATGTATTGGCATCTACAATCCCCTGCAACATATGTATTGGCATCTACAATCTCCTGCAACATATGTATTTTCATATACATTCTCCTGCGGCATATGTATTGGCATCTACAAACTCCTGCAACATATGGATTGGCATCTACAATCACCTGCAACATATGTATTGGTATGTACAATCTCCTGCAACATATGTATTGACATCTACAATCTCGTGCAATATATGTATTGGCATCTACAAACTCCTGCATCTACAAACTCCTGCAACATATATTTTGGCATCTACAATCTCCTGCAACATATGTATTGACATCTACAATCCCCTGCAACATATGTATTGGCATCTACAATCCCCTGCAACATATGTATTGAAATCTAAAATCTCCTGCAACATATGTATTGGCATCTACAAACTCTCGCAACATATGTATTGGCATCTACAAACTCCTGCAACATATGTATTGGCATCTACATTCTCCTGCAACATATGTATTGGCATCTACAAACTCTCGCAACATATGTATTGACATCTACAATCTCCTGCAACATATGTATTGGCATCTACAATCTCCTACAACATATGTGTTGGCATCTCCAAACTCCTGCAACATATGTATTGGCATCTACAATCTCCTGCAACATATGTATTTTCATCTACATTCTCCTGCAGCATATGTATTGGCATCTGCAATCTCCTGCAACATATGTATTGGTATGTACAATCTCCTGCAACATATGTATTGACATCTACAATCTCGTGCAACATATGTATTGGCATCTACAAACTCCTGCATCTACAAACTCCTGCAACATATATTTTGGCATCTATAATCTCCTGCAACATATGTATTGACATATGCAATCCCCTGCAACATATGTATTGGCATCTACAATCCCCTGCAACATATGTATTGGAATCTACAAACTCTCGCAACATATGTATTGGCATCTACAAACTCCTGCAACGTATGTATTGACATCTACAACCTCCTGCAACATATATTGTGGCATCTACAAATTCACAACATATGTATTGGCATCTACAATTAGGTAAACTGCCCGCCGGCGATATAGCCCAAAATGGTGCTGATGCAGGCGTTAAACCCGAAATATAACAATATATAAAAATAACATTCTCCTGCAACATATATATTGGCATCTACAAACTCCTGCAACATATGTATTGGCATCTACATTATCCTGCAACATATTTATTGGCATCTACAATCTCCTGCAACATATGTATTGGCATCTACAAGCTCGTGCAACATATGTATTGGCATCTACAATCTCCTGCAACATATGTATTGGCATCTACAAACTCATGCAACATATGTATTGGCATCTACATTCTCCTGCAATATATGTATTGGCACCTACAAACTCCTGCAACATATGTATTGGCATCTACAAACTCGTGCAACATATGTATTGGCATCTACAATCTCCTGCAACATATGTATTGGCATCTACATTCTCGTGCAACATATGTATTGGCATCTACAAACACTCGCAACATTTGTATTGACATCTACAATCCCCTGCAACATATGTGTTGGTATCTACAAACTCCTGCAACATATGTATTGGCATCTACATTCTCCTGCAACATATGTATTGGCATCTACAATCTCCTGCAACATATATATTGGCATCTACATTCTCCTACAACATATGTACTGGCATCTACAATCTCCTGCAACATATGTATTGGCATCTACAAACTCCTGCAACATATATATTGGCTTCTACAATCTCCTGCAACATATGTATTGACATATACAATCTCGTGCAACATATGTATTGGTATCTACAAACTGCTGCAACATATGTATTGACACCTACAATCCCCTGCAACATATGTATTGGCATCTACAATCTCCTGCAACATATATATTGGCATCTACAAACTCCTGCAACATATGTATTGGCATCTACAAACTCCTGCAACATATGTATTGGCATCTACATTCTCCTGCAACATATGTATTGGCATCTACAATCTCCTGCAACATATGTATTTTCATCTACATTCTCCTGCAGCATATGTATTGGCATCTACAAACTCCTGCAACATATGTATTGGCATCTGCAATCTCGTGCAACATATGTATTGGCATCTACAAACTCCTGCATCTACAAACACCTGCAACATATATTTTGGCATCTACAATCTCCTGCAACATATGTATTGACATCTGCAATCCCCTGCAACATATGTATTGGCATCTACAATCCCCTGCAACATATGTATTGGCATCTACAATCTCCTGCAACAAATATATTGGCATCTACAATCTCGTGCAACATATGTATTGGTATCTACAAACTGCTGCAACATATGTATTGACATCTACAATCCCCTGCAACATATGTATTGGCATCTACAATCTCCTGCAACATATATATTGGCATCTACAAACTCCTGCAACATATGTATTGGCATCTACATTCTACTGCAACATATATATTGGCATCTACAAACTCCTGCAACATATGTATTGGCATCTACATTCTCCTGCAACATATTTATTGGCATCTACAATCTCCTGCAACATATGTATTGGCATCTACAAGCTCGTGCAACATATGTATTGGCATCTACAATCTCCTGCAACATAAGTATTGGCATCTACAAACTCATGCAACATATGTATTGACATCTACAATCTCCTGAAACATACATTTTGGCATCTACAAACTCACAACATATGTATTGGCATCTACAAACACTCGCAACATATGTATTGACATCTACAATCCCCTGCAACATATGTATTGGCATCTACAAACTCCTGCAACATATGTATTGGCATCTACATTCTCCTGCAACATATGTATTGGCATCTACAATCTCCTGCAACATATGTATTGGCATCTACAATCTCCTACAACATATGTATTGGCATCTACAATCTCCTGCAACATATGTATTGGCATCTACAAACTCCTGCAACATATATATTGGCATCTACAATCTCCTGCAACATATGTATTGACATCTACAATCTCGTGCAACATATGTATTGGTATCTACAAACTGCTGCAACATATGTATTGACATCTACAATCCCCTGCAACATATGTATTGGCATCTACAATCTCCTGCAACATATATATTGGCATCTACAAACTCCTGCAACATATGTATTGGCATCTACATTCTCCTGCAACATATGTATTGGCATCTACAAACTCCTGCAACATATGTATTGACATCTACAATCTCCTGCAACATATGTATTGGCATCTACAATCCCCTACAACATATGTGTTGGCATCTCCAAACTCCTGCAACATATGTATTGGCATCTACAATCTCCTGCAACATATGTATTGGCATCTACAATCTCCTGCAACATATGTATTTTCATCTACAATCTCCTGCAACATATGTATTGGCATCTACAAACTCCTGCAAATATCTATTGGCATCTGCAATTCCTGCAACATATGTATTGGTATTACAATCTCCTACAACATATGTATTGGACATCTACAATCTCGTGCAACATATGTATTGGCATCTACAAACTCCTGCATCTACAAAATCTGCAACATATATTTTGGCATCTACAATCTCCTGCAACATATGTATTGACATCTGCAATCCCCTGCAACATATGTATTGGCATCTACAATCCCCTGCAACATATGTATTGGCATCTACAATCTCCTGCAACATATGTATTGGCATCTACAATCTCCTGCAACATATGTATTGGTATCTACAAACTCCTGCAACATATGTATTGACATCTACAATCCCCTGCAACATATGTATTGGCATCTACAATCTCCTGCAACATATATATTGGCATCTACAAACTCCTGCAACATATGTATTGGCATCTACATTCTCCTGCAACATATGTATTGGCATCTACAAACTCCTGCAACATATGTATTGGCATCTACAATCTCCTGCAACATATGTATTGGCATCTACAATCTCCTGCAACATATGTATTGGCATCTACAATCTCCTGCAACATATGTATTGGCATCTACAATCTCCTGCAACATATGTATTGGCATCTACAAACTCATGCAACATATGTATTGGCATCTACAATCTCCTGCAACATATGTATTGGCATCTACAAACTCCTGCAACATATGTATTGGCATCTACAATCTCCTGCAACATATGTATTGGCATCTACAATCTCCTGCAACATATGTATTGGCATCTACAATCTCCTGCAACATATGTATTGGCATCTACAATCTCCTGCAACATATGTATTGGCATCTACAAACTCCTGCAACATATGTATTGGCATCTACAATCTCCTGCAACATATGTATTGGCATCTACAAACTCCTGCAACATATGTATTGGCATCTACAATCTCCTGCAACATATGTATTGGCATCTACAATCTCCTGCAACATATGTATTGGCATCTACAATCTCCTGCAACATATGTATTGGCATCTACAATCTCCTGCAACATATGTATTGGTATCTACAAACTTGCAACATATGTATTGGCATCTACAATCCCCTGCAACATATGTATTGGCATCTACAATCTCCTGCAACATATATATTGGCATCTACAAACTCCTGCAACATATGTATTGGCATCTACAATCTCCTGCAACATATGTATTGACATCTACAATCTCCTGCAACATATGTATTGGCATCTACAATCCCCTACAACATATGTGTTGGCATCTCCAAACTCCTGCAACATATGTATTGGCATCTACAATCTCCTGCAACATATGTATTTTCATCTACATTCTCCGCAGCATATGTATTGGCATCTACAAACTCCTGCAACATATGTATTGGCATCTGCAATCTCCTGCAACATATGTATTGGTATGTACAATCTCCTACAACATATGTATTGACATCTACAATCTCGTGCAACATATGTATTGGCATCTACAAACTCCTGCATCTACAAACTCCGGCAACATATATTTTGGCATCTACAATCTCCTGCAACATATGTATTGACATCTGCAATCCCCTGCAACATATGTATTGGCATCTACAATCCCCTGCAACATATGTATTGGCATCTACAATCTCCTGCAAGATATGTATTGGCATCTACAAACTCCTGCAACCTATATATTGATATCTACAATCTCCTGAAACATATATTTTGGCATCTACAAACTCACAACATATGTATTGCATCTACAATCTCCTGCAACATATGTATTGGCATCTACAATCTCCTGCAAAATATGTATTGGCATCTACAATCTCCTGCAACATATGTATTGGCATCTACAAGCTCGTGCAACATATGTATTGGCATCTACAATCTCCTGCAACATATGTATTGGCATCTACAAACTCATGCAACATATGTATTGGCATCTACATTCTCCTGCAATATATGTATTGGCACCTACAACCTCCTGCAACATATGTATTGGCATCTACAAGCTCATGCAACATATGTATTGGCATCTACAATCTCCTGCAACATATGTATTGGCATCTACACACTCATGCAATATATGTATTGGCATCTACATTCTCCTGCAACATATGTATTGGCATCTACAAACACGCGCAACATTTGTATTGACATCTACAATCCCCTGCAACATATGTGTTGGTATCTACAAACTCCTGCAGCATATGTATTGGCATCTACATTCTCCTGCAACATATGTATTGGCATCTACAAACTGCTGCAACATATGCATTGACATCTACAAACTCATAACATATGTATTGGCATCTACAATCTCCTGCAACATATGTATTGGCATCTACAATCTCCTACAACATATGTACTGGCATCTACAATCTCCTGCAACATATGTATTGGCATCTACAAACTCCTGCAACATATTTATTGGCATCTACAAACTCCTGCAACATATGTATTGGCATCTGCAATCTCGTGCAACATATGTATTGGCATCTACAAACTCCTGCATCTACAAACACCTGCAACATATATTTTGGCATCTACAATCTCCTGCAACATATGTATTGACATCTGCAATCCCCTGCAACATATGTATTGGCATCTACAATCCCCTGCAACATATGTATTGGCATCTACAATCTCCTGCAACAAATATATTGGCATCTACAATCTCGTGCAACATATGTATTGGTATCTACAAACTGCTGCAACATATGTATTGACATCTACAATCCCCTGCAACATATGTATTGGCATCTACAATCTCCTGCAACATATATATTGGCATCTACAAACTCCTGCAACATATGTATTGGCATCTACATTCTACTGCAACATATATATTGGCATCTACAAACTCCTGCAACATATGTATTGGCATCTACATTCTCCTGCAACATATTTATTGGCATCTACAATCTCCTGCAACATATGTATTGGCATCTACAAGCTCGTGCAACATATGTATTGGCATCTACAATCTCCTGCAACATAAGTATTGGCATCTACAAACTCATGCAACATATGTATTGACATCTACAATCTCCTGAAACATACATTTTGGCATCTACAAACTCACAACATATGTATTGGCATCTACAAACACTCGCAACATTTGTATTGACATCTACAATCCCCTGCAACATATGTGTTGGTATCTACAAACTCCTGCAACATATGTATTGGCATCTACATTCTCCTGCAACATATGTATTGGCATCTACAATCTCCTGCAACATATGTATTGGCATCTACATTCTCCTACAACATATGTACTGGCATCTACAATCTCCTGCAACATATGTATTGGCATCTACAAACTCCTGCAACATATATATTAGCTTCTACAATCTCCTGCAACATATGTATTGACATATACAATCTCGTGCAACATATGTATTGGTATCTACAAACTGCTGCAACATATGTATTGACATCTACAATCCCCTGCAACATATGTATTGGCATCTACAATCTCCTGCAACATATATATTGGCATCTACAAACTCCTGCAACATATGTATTGGCATCTACATTCTCCTGCAACATATATATTGGCATCTACAAACTCCTGCAACATATGTATTGGCATCTACAAACTCTCGCAACATATGTATTGGCATCTACAATCTCCTGCAACATATGTATTGGCATCTACAATCCCCTACAACATATGTGTTGGCATCTCCAAACTCCTGCAACATATGTATTGGCATCTACAATCTCCTGCAACATATGTATTTTCATCTACATTCTCCTGCAGCATATGTATTGGCATCTACAAACTCCTGCAACATATGTATTGGCATCTGCAATCTCCTGCAACATATGTATTGGTATGTACAATCTCCTACAACATATGTATTGACATCTACAATCTCGTGCAACATATGTATTGGCATCTACAAACTCCTGCATCTACAAACTCCTGCAACATATATTTTGGCATCTACAATCTCCTGCAACATATGTATTGACATCTGCAATCCCCTGCAACATATGTATTGGCATCTACAATCCCCTGCAACATATGTATTGGCATCTACAATCTCCTGCAACAAATATATTGGCATCTACAATCTCGTGCAACATATGTATTGGTATATACAAACTGCTGCAACATATGTATTGACATCTACAATCCCCTGCAACATATGTATTGGCATCTACAATCTCGTGCAACATATATATTGGCATCTACAAACTCCTGCAACATATGTATTGGCATCTACATTCTCCTGCAACATATATATTGGCATCTACAAACTCCTGCAACATATGTATTGGCATCTACATTCTCCTGCAACATATTTATTGGCATCTACAATCTCCTGCAACATATGTATTGGCATCTACAAGCTCGTGCAACATATGTATTGGCATCTACAATCTCCTGCAACATATGTATTGGCATCTACAAACTCATGCAACATATGTATTGGCATCTACATTCTCCTGCAATATATGTATTGGCACCTACAAACTCCTGCAACATATGTATTGGCATCTACAAGCTCGTGCAACATATGTATTGGCATCTACAATCTCCTGCAACATATGTATTGGCATCTACATTCTCGTGCAACATATGTATTGGCATCTACAAACACTCGCAACATTTGTATTGACATCTACAATCCCCTGCAACATATGTGTTGGTATCTACAAACTCCTGCAACATATGTATTGGCATCTACATTCTCCTGCAACATATGTATTGGCATCTACAATCTCCTGCAACATATTTATTGGCATCTACATTCTCCTACAACATATGTACTGGCATCTACAATCTCCTGCAACATATGTATTGGCATCTACAAACTCCTGCAACATATATATTGGCTTCTACAATCTCCTGCAACATATGTATTGACATATACAATCTCGTGCAACATATGTATTGGTATCTACAAACTGCTGCAACATATGTATTGGCATCTACAATCCCCTGCAACATATGTATTGGCATCTACAATCTCCTGCAACATATATATTGGCATCTACAAACTCCTGCAACATATGTATTGGCATCTACAATCTCCTGCAACATATGTATTGGCATCTACAATCTCCTGCAACATATGTATTGGCATCTACAATCCCCTGCAACATATGTATTGGCATCTACAATCCCCTGCAACATATGTATTGGCATCTACACACTCATGCAATATATGTATTGGCATCTACATTCTCCTGCAACATATGTATTGGCATCTACAAACACGCGCAACATTTGTATTGACATCTACAATCCCCTGCAACATATGTGTTGGTATCTACAAACTCCTGCAACATATGCATTGACATCTACAAACTCATAACATATGTATTGGCATCTACAATCTCCTGCAACATATGTATTGGCATCTACAATCTCCTACAACATATGTACTGGCATCTACAATCTCCTGCAACATATGTATTGGCATCTACAAACTCCTGCAACATATATATTGGCATCTACAATCTCCTGCAACATATGTATTGACATCTACAATCTCGTGCAACATATGTATTGGTATCTACAAACTGCTGCAACATATGTATTGACATCTACAATCCCCTGCAACATATGTATTGGCATCTACAATCTCCTGCAACATATATATTGGCATCTACAAACTCCTGCAACATATGTATTGGCATCTACATTCTCCTGCAACATATGTATTGGCATCTACAAACTCTCGCAACATATGTATTGACATCTACAATCTCCTGCAACATATGTATTGGCATCTACAATCCCCTACAACATATGTGTTGGCATCTCCAAACTCCTGCAACATATGTATTGGCATCTACAATCTCCTGCAACATATGTATTTTCATCTACATTCTCCTGCAGCATATGTATTGGCATCTACAAACTCCTGCAACATATGTATTGGCATCTGCAATCTCCTGCAACATATGTATTGGTATGTACAATCTCCTGCAACATATGTATTGACATCTACAATCTCGTGCAACATATGTATTGGCATCTACAAACTCCTGCATCTACAAACTCCTGCAACATATATTTTGGCATCTACAATCTCCTGCAACATATGTATTGACATCTACAATCCCCTGCAACATATGTATTGGCATCTACAATCCCCTGCAACATATGTATTGGCATCTACAATCTCCTGCAACATATGTATTGGCATCTACAAACTCCTGCAACATATGTATTGGCATCTACAATCTCCTGCAACATATGTATTGACATCTACAATCTCGTGCAACATATGTATTGGTATCTACAAACTGCTGCAACATATGTATTGACATCTACAATCCCCTGCAACATATGTATTGGCATCTACAATCTCCTGCAACATATGTATTGGCATCTACAAACTCCTGCAACATATGTATTGGCATCTACATTCTCCTGCAACATATGTATTGGCATCTACAAACTCCCGCCACATATGTATTGACATATACAACCTCCTGCAACACATATTGTGGCATCTACAAACTCACAACATATGTATTGGCATCTACAATCTCCTGCAACATATGAATTGGCATCTACAAACTCCTGCAACATATGTATTGACATCTACAATCTCCTGAAACATACATTTTGGCATCTACAAACTCACAACATATGTATTGCATCTACAATCTCCTGCAACATATGTATTGGCATCTACAATCTCCTGCAACATATGTATTGGCATCTACAAGCTCGTGCGACATATGTATTGGCATCTACAATATCCTGCAACATATGTATTTGCATCTACAAACTCATGCAACATATGTATTGGCATCTACATTCTCCTGCAACATATGTATTGGCATCTACAAACTCTCGCAACATTTGTATTGACATCTACACTCCCCTGCAACATATGTGTTGGCATCTACAAACTGCTGCAACATATGAATTGCATCTACAATCTTCTGCGACATATGTATTGGCATCTACAAACTCCTGAAACATATGTATTGGCATCTACAATCTCCTGCAACATATGTATTGGCATCTACAATCTCCTGCAACATATGTATTTGCATCTATAAACTCTCGCAACATATGTATTGGCATCTACAATCCCCTGCAACATATATGTTGGCATCTACAAACTCACAACATATGTATTGGCATCTACAATCCCCTGCAACATATGTATTGGCATCTACAATCTCCTGCAACATATGTATTGGAATCTACAAGCTCGTGCGACATATGTATTGGCATCTACAATATCCTGCAACATATGTATTGGCATCTACAAACTCATGCAACATATGTATTGGCATCTACATTCTCCTGCAACATATGTATTGGCATCTACAAACTCTCGCAACATTTGTATTGACATCTACACTCCCCTGCAACATATGTGTTGGCATCTACAAACTGCTGCAACATAGGTATTGCATCTACAATCTCCTGCGACATATGTATTGGCATCTACAAACTCCTGCAACATATGTATTGGCATCTACAATCTCCTGCAACATATGTATTGGCATCTACAATCTCCTGCAACATATGTATTTGCATCTATAAACTCTCGCAACATATGTATTGGCATCTACAATCCCCTGCAACATATATTTTGGCATCTACAAACTCACAACATATGTATTGGCATCTACAATCCCCTGCAACATATGTATTGACATCTAAAATCTCCTGCAACCTATGTATCGGCATCTACAAACTCTCGCAACATATGTATTGGCATCTACAAACTCCTGCAACATATGTATTGACATCTACAAAACTCTCGCAGCATATGTATTGGCATCTACAATCTCCTGCAACATATGTATTGACATCTACAATCTCCTGCAACATATGTATTGGCATTTACATTCTCCTGCAACATATGTATTGGCATCTACAAACTCTCGCAACATATGTATTGACATCTACAATCCCCTGCAACATATGTTTTAGCATCTACGATCTCTTGCGAAATATGTATTGGCATCTACAATCTCCTGCAACATATGTATTGGCATCTACAAGCTCGTGCAACATATGTATTGGCATCTACAATCCCCTGCAACATATGTACTGACATCTAAAATCTCCTGCAACATATGTATTGACATCTACAAACTCTCGCAACATATGTATTGGCATCTACAATCCCCTGCAACATATATTTCGGCATCTACAAACTTACAACATATGTATTGACATCTACAATCCCCTGCAACATATGTATTGACATCTCAAATCTCCTGCAACATATGTATTGGCATCTACAAACTCTCGCAACATATGTATTGGCATCTACAAACTCCTGCAACATATGTAATGGCATCTACAAACTCTCGCAACATATGTATTAGCATCTACAATCCCCTACAACATATGTGTTGGCATCTCCAAACTCCTGCAACATATGTATTGACATCTACAATCTCGTGCAACATATGTATTGGCATCTACAAACTCCTGCATCTACAAACTCCTGCAACATATATTTTGGCATCTACAATCTCCTGCAACATATGTATTGACATCTACAATCCCCTGCAACATACGTATTGGCATCTACAATCCCCTGCAACATATGTATTGACATCTACAACCTCCTGCAACACATATTGTGGCATCTACAAACTCACAACATATGTATTGGCATCTACAATCTCCTGCAACATATGTATTGGCATCTACAAATTCCTGCAACATATGTATTGATATCTACAATCTCCTGAAACATATTTTTTGGCATCTACAAACTCACAACATATGTATTGCATCTACAATCTCCTGCAACATATGTATTGGCATCTACAATCTCCTGAAACATATGTATTGACATCTACAATCCCCGAAACATATGTATTGGCATCTACAAAACTCTCGCTGCATATGTATTCGCATCTACAAACTCCTGCAACATATGTATTGGCATCTATAATCTCATGCAACATATGTATTGGCATCTACAATCTCCTGCAACATATGTATTGGCATCTACAATCTCCTGCAAAATATGTATTGGTATCTACAATCTCCTGCCATATATTTATTGGCATCTACAATCTCCTGCAACATATGTATTGGCATCTACAAGCTCGTGCAACATATGTATTGGCATCTACAATCTCCTGCAACATATGTATTGGCATCTACAAACTCATGCAACCTATGTATTGGCATCTATATTCTCCTGCAATATATGTATTGGCATCTACAAACTCCTGCAACATATGGATTGGCATCTACATTCTCCTGCAACATATGTATTGGCATCTACAATCTCCTGCAACATATGTATTGGCATCTACAAACTCTCGCAACATATGTATTGGCATCTACAATCCCCTGCAACATATATTTTGGCATCTACAAACTTACAACATATGTATTGGCATCTACAATATCCTGCAACATATGTATTTGCATCTACAAAGTCTCGCAACATATGTATTGGCATCTACAATCTCCTGCAACATATGTAATGGCATCTACAAACTCTCGCAACATATGTATTAGCATCTACAATCCCCTACAACATATGTGTTGGCATCTCCAAACTCCTGCAACATATGTATTGACATCTACAATCTCGTGCAACATATGTATTGGCATCTACAAACTCCTGCATCTACAAACTCCTGCAACATATATTTTGGCATCTACATTCTCCTGCAACATATGTATTGACATCTACAATCCCCTGCAACATATGTATTGGCATCTACAATCCCCTGCAACATATGTATTGACATCTAAAATCTCCTGCAACATATGTATTGGCATCTACAAACTCTCGCAACATATGTATTTGCATCTACAAACTCCTGCAACATATGTATTGACATCTACAACCTCCTGCAACACATATTGTGGCATCTACAAACTCACAACATATGTATTGGCATCTACAATCTCCTGCAACATATGAATTGGCATCTACAAACTCCTGCAACATAGGTATTGACATCTACAATCTCCTGAAACATACATTTTGACATCTACAAACTCACAACATATGTATTGCATCTACAATCTCCTGCAACATATGTATTGGCATCTACAATCTCCTGCAACATATGTATTGGCATCTACAAGCTCGTGCGACATATGTATTGGCATCTACAATATCCTGCAACATATGTATTTGCATCTACAAACTCATGCAACATATGTATTGGCATCTACATTCTCCTGCAACATATGTATTGGCATCTACAAACTCTCGCAACATTTGTATTGACATCTACACTCCCCTGCAACATACGTGTTGGCATCTACAAACTGCTGCAACATATGAATTGCATCTACAATCTTCTGCGACATATGTATTGGCATCTACAAACTCCTGAAACATATGTATTGGCATCTACAATCTCCTGCAACATATGTATTGGCATCTACAATCTCCTGCAACATATGTATTTGCATCTATAAACTCTCGCAACATATGTATTGGCATCTACAAACTCCTGCAACATATATATTGACATCTACAATCTCCTGAAACATATATTTTGGCATCTACAAACTCACAACATATGTATTGCATCTACAATCTCCTGCAACATATGTATTGGCATCTACAATCTCCTGCAACATATGTATTGCATCTACAACCCGCAACATATGTATTGCATCTACAAACTCGCACATATGTATTGGCATCTACAATCTCCTGCAACATATGTATTGGCATCTACAATCTCCTGCAACATATGTATTGGCATCTACAATCTCCTGCAACATATGTATTGGCATCTACAAACTCCTGCAACATATGTATTGGCATCTACAATCTCCTGCAACATATGTATTGGCATCTACAATCTCCTGCAACATATGTATTGGCATCTACAAGCTCGTGCAACATATGTATTGGCATCTACAATCTCCTGCAACATATGTATTGGCATCTACAAACTCATGCAACATATGTATTGGCATCTACATTCTCCTGCAACATATGTATTGGCATCTACAAACTCTCGCAACATATGTATTGACATCTACAATCCCCTGCAACATATGTGTTGGCATCTACAAACTCCTGCAACATATGTATTGGCATCTACAATCTCCTGCAACATATGTATTGGCATCTACAAACTCCTGCAACATATGTATTGACATCTACAAACTCACAACATATGTATTGGCATCTACAATCTCCTGCAACATATGTATTGGCATCTACAATCTCCTGCAACATATGTATTGGCATCTACAATCTCCTGCAACATATGTATTGGCATCTACAAACTCCTGCAACATATATATTGGCATCTACAATCTCCTGCAACATATGTATTGACATCTACAATCTCGTGCAACATATGTATTGGTATCTACAAACTGCTGCAACATATGTATTGACATCTACAATCCCCTGCAACATATGTATTGGCATCTACAATCTCCTGCAACATATATATTGGCATCTACAAACTCCTGCAACATATGTATTGGCATCTACATTCTCCTGCAACATATGTATTGGCATCTACAAACTCTCGCAACATATGTATTGACATCTACAATCTCCTGCAACATATGTATTGGCATCTACAATCCCCTACAACATATGTGTTGGCATCTCCAATCTCCTGCAACATATGTATTTTCATCTACATTCTCCTGCAGCATATGTATTGGCATCTACACACTCCTGCAACATATGTATTGGCATCTGCCATCTCCTGCAACATATGTATTGGTATGTACAATCTCCTGCAACATATGTATTGACATCTACAATCTCGTGCAACATATGTATTGGCATCTACAAACTCCTGCATCTACAAACTCCTGCAACATATATTTTGGCATCTACAATCTCCTGCAACATATGTATTGACATCTGCAATCCCCTGCAACATATGTATTGGCATCTACAATCCCCTGCAACATATGTATTGACATCTAACATCTCCTGCAACATATGTATTGGAATCTACAAACTCTCGCAACATATGTATTGGCATCTACAAACTCCTGCAACATATATATTGGCATCTACAATCTCCTGCAACATATGTATTGACATCTACAATCTCGTGCAACATATATATTGGTATCTACAAACTGCTGCAACATATGTATTGACATCTACAATCCACTGCAACATATGTATTGGCATCTACAATCTCCTGCAACATATATATTGGCATCTACAAACTCCTGCAACATATGTATTGGCATCTACATTCTCCTGCAACATATGTATTGGCATCTACAAACTCTCGCCACATATGTATTGACATATACAACCTCCTGCAACACATATTGTGGCATCTACAAACTCACAACATATGTATTGGCATCTACAATCTCCTGCAACATATGAATTGGCATCTACAAACTCCTGCAACATATGTATTGACATCTACAATCTCCTGAAACATACATTTTGGCATCTACAAACTCACAACATATGTATTGCATCTACAATCTCCTGCAACATATGTATTGGCATCTACAATCTCCTGCAAAATATGTATTGGCATCTACAATCTCCTGCAAAATATGTATTGGCATCTACAAGCTCGTGCAACATATGTATTGGCATCTACAATCTCCTGCAACATATGAATTGGCATCTACAAACTCCTGCAACATATGTATTGACATCTACAATCTCCTGAAACATACATTTTGGCATCTACAAACTCACAACATATGTATTGCATCTACAATCTCCTGCAACATATGTATTGGCATCTACAATCTCCTGCAACATATGTATTGGCATCTACAACTCCTGCAACATATGTATTGGCATCTACAATCTCCTGCAACATATGTATTGGCATCTACAATCTCCTGCAACATATGTATTGGCATCTACAAACTCCTGCAACATATGTATTGGCATCTACAATCTCCTGCAACATATATTGGCATCTACAAACTCGCAACATATGTATTGGCATCTACAATCTCCTGCAACATATTTGGCATCTACAATCTCCTGCAACATATGTATTGGCATCTACAATCTCCTGCAACATATGTATTGGCATCTACAATACCTGCAACATATGTATTGGCATCTACAACTCTCGCAACATATGTATTGGCATCTACAAACTCCTGCAACATATGTATTGGCATCTACAATCTCCTGCAACATATGTATTGGCATCTACAAACTCCTGCAACATATGTATTGGCATCTACAATCTCCTGCAACATATGTATTGGCATCTACAAACTCCTGCAACATATGTATTGGCATCTACAATCTCCTGCAACATATATATTGGCATCTACAAACTCACAACATATGTATTGGCATCTACAATCTCCTGCAACATATGTATTGGCATCTACAAACTCCTGCAACATATGTATTGGCATCTACAATCTCCTGCAACATATATATTGGCATCTACAAACTCACAACATATGTATTGCATCTACAATCTCCTGCAACATATGTATTGGCATCTACAAACTCGCAACATATGTATTGCATCTACAATCTCCTGCAACATATGTATTGGCATCTACAATCTCCTGCAACATATGTATTGGCATCTACAAACTCCTGCAACATATGTATTGACATCTACAAAACTCTCGCAGCATATGTATTGGCATCTACAATCTCCTGCAACATATGTATTGGCATCTACAATCTCCTGCAACATATGTATTGGCATCTACAATCTCCTGCAACATATGTATTGGCATCTACAAACTCTTGCAACATATGTATTGGCATCTACAATCTCCTGCAACATATGTATTGGCATCTACAATCTCCTGCAACATATGTATTGGCATCTACAATCTCCTGCAACATATGTATTGGCATCTACAAGCTCTTGCAACATATGTATTGACATCTACAATCTCCTGCAACATATGTATTGGCATCTACAATCCCCTGCAACATATGTATTGGCATCTACAAACTCCTGCAACATATGTATTGGCATCTACAATCCCCTGCAACATATGTATTGACATCTACAAACTCCTGCAACATATGTATTGGCATCTACAATCTCCTGCAACATATGTATTGACATCTACAAACTCTCGCAACATATGTATTGGCATCTACAAACTCTCGCAACATATGTATTGGCATCTACAATCCCCTACAACATATGTGTTGGCATCTCCAAACTCCTGCAACATATGTATTGGCATCTACAATCTCCTGCAACATATGTATTGGCATCTACAAACTCCTGCAACATATGTATTGGCATCTACAAACTCCTGCAACATATGTATTGGCATCTACAATCTCCTGCAACATATGTATTGACATCTACAATCTCCTGCAACATATGTATTGGCATCTACAATCTCCTGCAACATATGTATTGACATCTACAATCTCCTGCAACATACATATTGGCATCTACAATCCCTCAACATATGTATTGACATCTACAACTCCTGCAACATATTGTGGCATCTACAAACTCACAACATATGTATTGGCATCTACAATCTCCTGCAACATATGTATTGGCATCTACAAATTCCTGCAACATATGTATTGATATCTACAATCTCCTGAAACATATTTTTTGGCATCTACAAACTCACAACATATGTATTGCATCTACAATCTCCTGCAACATATGTATTGGCATCTACAATCTCCTGAAACATATGTATTGACATCTACAATCCCCGAAACATATGTATTGGCATCTACAAAACTCTCGCTGCATATGTATTCGCATCTACAAACTCCTGCAACATATGTATTGGCATCTATAATCTCATGCAACATATGTATTGGCATCTACAATCTCCTGCAACATATGTATTGGCATCTACAATCTCCTGCAAAATATGTATTGGTATCTACAATCTCCTGCCATATATTTATTGGCATCTACAATCTCCTGCAACATATGTATTGGCATCTACAAGCTCGTGCAACATATGTATTGGCATCTACAATCTCCTGCAACATATGTATTGGCATCTACAAACTCATGCAACCTATGTATTGGCATCTATATTCTCCTGCAATATATGTATTGGCATCTACAAACTCCTGCAACATATGGATTGGCATCTACATTCTCCTGCAACATATGTATTGACATCTACAATCTCCTGCAACATATGTATTGGCATCTACAAACTCTCGCAACATATGTATTGGCATCTACAATCCCCTGCAACATATATTTTGGCATCTACAAACTTACAACATATGTATTGGCATCTACAATATCCTGCAACATATGTATTTGCATCTACAAAGTCTCGCAACATATGTATTGGCATCTACAATCTCCTGCAACATATGTAATGGCATCTACAAACTCTCGCAACATATGTATTAGCATCTACAATCCCCTACAACATATGTGTTGGCATCTCCAAACTCCTGCAACATATGTATTGACATCTACAATCTCGTGCAACATATGTATTGGCATCTACAAACTCCTGCATCTACAAACTCCTGCAACATATATTTTGGCATCTACATTCTCCTGCAACATATGTATTGACATCTACAATCCCCTGCAACATATGTATTGGCATCTACAAACCCCTGCAACATATGTATTGACATCTAAAATCTCCTGCAACATATGTATTGGCATCTACAAACTCTCGCAACATATGTATTTGCATCTACAAACTCCTGCAACATATGTATTGACATCTACAACCTCCTGCAACACATATTGTGGCATCTACAAACTCACAACATATGTATTGGCATCTACAATCTCCTGCAACATATGAATTGGCATCTACAAACTCCTGCAACATAGGTATTGACATCTACAATCTCCTGAAACATACATTTTGACATCTACAAACTCACAACATATGTATTGCATCTACAATCTCCTGCAACATATGTATTGGCATCTACAATCTCCTGCAACATATGTATTGGCATCTACAAGCTCGTGCGACATATGTATTGGCATCTACAATATCCTGCAACATATGTATTGGCATCTACAAACTCATGCAACATATGTATTGGCATCTACATTCTCCTGCAACATATGTATTGGCATCTACAAACTCTCGCAACATTTGTATTGACATCTACACTCCCCTGCAACATATGTGTTGGCATCTACAAACTGCTGCAACATATGAATTGCATCTACAATCTCCTGCGACATATGTATTGGCATCTACAAACTCCTGCAACATATGTATTGGCATCTACAATCTCCTGCAACATATGTATTGGCATCTACAATCTCCTGCAACATATGTATTTGCATCTATAAACTCTCGCAACATATGTATTGGCATCTACAATCCCCTGCAACATATATGTTGGCATCTACAAACTCACAACATATGTATTGGCATCTACAATCCCCTGCAACATATGTATTGGCATCTACAATCTCCTGCAACGAATGTATTGGAATCTACAAGCTCGTGCGACATATGTATTGGCATCTACAATATCCTGCAACATATGTATTGGCATCTACAAACTCATGCAACATATGTATTGGCATCTACATTCTCCTGCAACATATGTATTGGCATCTACAAACTCTCGCAAGATTTGTATTGACATCTACACTCCCCTGCAACATATGTGTTGGCATCTACAAACTGCTGCAACATATGTATTGCATCTACAATCTCCTGCGACATATGTATTGGCATCTACAAACTCCTGCAACATATGTATTGGCATCTACAATCTCCTGCAACATATGTATTGGCATCTACAATCTCCTGCAACATATGTATTTGCATCTATAAACTCTCGCAACATATGTATTGGCATCTACAATCCCCTGCAACATATATTTTGGCATCTACAAACTCACAACATATGTATTGGCATCTACAATCCCCTGCAACATATGTATTGACATCTAAAATCTCCTGCAACATATGTATCGGCATCTACAAACTCTCGCAACATATGTATTGGCATCTACAAACTCCTGCAACATATGTATTGACATCTACAAAACTCTCGCAGCATATGTATTGGCATCTACAATCTCCTGCAACATATGTATTGACATCTACAATCTCCTGCAACATATGTATTGGCATTTACATTCTCCTGCAACATATGTATTGGCATCTACAAACTCTCGCAACATATGTATTGACATCTACAATCCCCTGCAACATATGTTTTGGCATCTACGATCTCTTGCGAAATATGTATTGGCATCTACAATCTCCTGCAACATATGTATTGGCATCTACAAGCTCGTGCAACATATGTATTGGCATCTACAATCTCCTGCAACATATGTATTGGCATCTACAATCTCCTGCAACATATGAATTGGCATCTACAAACTCCTGCAACATATGTATTGACATCTACAATCTCCTGAAACATACATTTTGACATCTACAAACTCACAACATATGTATTGCATCTACAATCTCCTGCAACATA
>CM026402.1:32600850-32633233 GCA_014843695.1 Archivesica marissinica | reverse complement strand
ATTGGCATCTACAAACTCTCGCAACATATGTATTGACATCTACAATCTCCTGCAACATATGTATTGGCATCTACAATCCCCTACAACATATGTGTTGGCATCTCCAAACTCCTGCAACATATGTACTGGCATCTACAATCTCCTGCAACATATGTATTTTCATCTACATTCTCCTGCAGCATATGTATTGGCATCTACAAACTCCTGCAACATATGTATTGGCATCTACAATCTCCTGCAACATATGTATTGGTATCTACAATCTCGTGCAACATATGTATTGGTATCTACAATCTCCTGCAACATATGTATTGGCATCTACAATACCGTCTTCCTGCAACATATGTATTGGCATCTACAAACTGCTGCAACATATGTATTGGCATCTACAATCTCATAACATATGTATTGGCATCTACAATCTCCTGCAACATATGTATTGGCATCTACAATCTCCTGCAACATATGTACTGGCATCTACAATCTCCTGCAACATATGTATTGGCATCTACAATCTCCTGCAACATATATATTGGCATCTACAATCTCGTGCAACATATGTATTGGTATCTACAAACTGCTGAAACATATGTATTGACATCTACAATCCCCTGCAACATATGTATTGGCATCTACAATCTCCTGCAACATATATATTGGCATCTACAAACTCCTGCAACATATGTATTGGCATCTACATTCTCCTGCAACATATGTATTGGCATCTACAAACTCTCGCAACATTTGTATTGACATCTACAATCTCCTGCAACATATGTATTGGCATCTACAATCCCCTACAACATATGTGTTGGCATCTCCAAACTCCTGCAACATATGTATTGGCATCTACAATCTCCTGCAACATATATGTATTTTCATCTACATTCTCCTGCAGCATATGTATTGGCATCTACAATCTCCTGCAACATATGTATTGGTATCTACAATCTCCTGCAACATATGTATTGACATCTACAATCTCGTGCAACATATGTATTGGCATCTACAAACTCCTGCATCTACAATCTCCTGCAACATATGTATTGGCATCTACAAACTCCTGCAACATATGTATTGGCATCTACAATCTCCTGCAACATATGTATTGGCTTCTACAATCTCCTGCAACATATGTATTGGCATCTACAATTTCCTGCAAAATATGTATTGGCATCTACAATCTCCTGCAACATATGTATTGGCATCTACAATCTCCTGCAACATATATATTGGCATCTACTAGCTCGTGCAACATATGTATTGGCATCTACAATCTCCTGCAACATATGTATTGATATCTACAATCTCCTGAAACATATTTTTTGGCATCTACAAACTCACAACATATGTATTGCATCTACAATCTCCTGCAACATATGTATTGGCATCTACAATCTCCTGCAACATATGTATTGGCATCTACAATCTCCTGCAAAATATGTATTGGCATCTACAATCTCCTGCAAAATATGTATTGGCATCTACAAGCTCGTGCAACATATGTATTGGCATCTACAATCTCCTGCAACATATGAATTGGCATCTACAAATTCCTGCAACATATGTATTGACATCTACAATCTCCTGAAACATACAAGTTGGCATCTACAAACTCACAACATATGTATTGCATCTACAATCTCCTGCAACAGATGTATTGGCATCTACAACCTCTTGCAACATATGTATTGACATCTACAATCCCCGCAACATATGTATTGTCATCTACAAAACTCTCGCAGCATATATATTGGCATCTACAATCTCCTGCAACATATGTATTGGCATCTACAATCTCCTGCAACATATGTATTGGCATCTACAAGCTCGTGCGACATATGTATTGGCATCTACAATATCCTGCAACATATGTATTGGCATCTACAAACTCTCGCAACATTTGTATTGACATCTACAATCCCCTGCAACATATGTGTTGGCATCTACAAACTCTGCAACATATGTATTGGCATCTACATCTCCTGCAACATATGTATTGGCATCTACAAACTCTGCAACATATGTATTGGCATCTACAACTCCAACATATGTATTGGCATCTACAATCTCCTGCAACATATGTATTGGCATCTACAATCTCCTGCAACATATGTATTGGCATCTACAATCTCCTGCAACATATGTATTGGCATCTACAATCTCCTGCAACATATGTATTGGCATCTACAATCTCCTGCAACATATGTATTGGCATCTACAATCTCCTGCAACATATGTATTGGCATCTACAATCTCCTGCAACATATGTATTGGCATCTACAATCTCCTGCAACATATGTATTGGCATCTACAATCTCCTGCAACATATGTATTGGCATCTACAATCTCCTGCAACATATGTATTGGCATCTACAATCTCCTGCAACATATGTATTGGCATCTACAATCTCCTGCAACATATGTATTGGCATCTACAATCTCCTGCAACATATGTATTGGCATCTACAAACTCCTGCAACATATGTATTGACATCTACAATCTCCTGAAACATACATTTTGGTATCTACAAACTCACAACATATGTATTGACATCTACAATCTCCTGCAACATATGTATTGGCATCTACAATCCCCTACAACATATGTGTTGGCATCTCCAAACTCCTGCAACATATGTACTGGCATCTACAATCTCCTGCAACATATGTATTTTCATCTACATTCTCCTGCAGCATATGTATTGGCATCTACAAACTCCTGCAACATATGTATTGGCATCTACAATCTCCTGCAACATATGTATTGACATCTACAATCTCGTGCAACATATGTATTGGTATCTACAATCTCCTGCAACATATGTATTGACATCTACAATCTCGTGCAACATATATATTGGCATCTACAAACTCCCGCATCTACAAACTCCTGCAACATATGTATTGGCATCTACAAACTGCTGCAACATATGTATTGACATCTACAAACTCATAACATATGTATTGGCATCTACAATCTCCTGCAACATATGTATTGGCATCTACAATCTCCTGCAACATATGTACTGGCATCTACAATCTCCTGCAACATATGTAATGGCATCTACAAACTCCTGCAACATATATATTGGTATCTACAATCTCGTGCAACATATGTATTGGTATCTACAAACTGCTGAAACATATGTATTGACATCTACATTCCCCTGCAACATATGTATTGGCATCTACAATCTCCTGCAACATATATATTGGCATCTACAAACTCCTGCAACATATGTATTGGCATCTACATTATCCTGCAACATATGTATTGGCATCTACAAACTCTCGCAACATTTGTATTGACATCTACAATCTCCTGCAACATATGTATTGGCATATACAATCCCCTACAACATATGTGTTGGCATCTCCAAACTCCTGCAACATATGTATTGGCATCTACAATCTCCTGCAACATATATGTATTTTCATCTACATTCTCCTGCAGCATATGTATTGGCATCTACAATCTCCTGCAACATATGTATTGGTATCTACATTCTCCTGCAACATATGTATTGACATCTACAATCTCGTGCAACATATGTATTGGCATCTACAAACTCCTGCATCTACAATCTCCTGCAACATATGTATTGGCATCTACAAACTCCTGCAACATATGTATTGGCATCTACAATCTCCTGCAACATATGTATTGGCTTCTACAATCTCCTGCAACATATCTATTGGCATCTACAATTTCCTGCAAAATATGTATTGGCATCTACAATCTCCTGCAACATATTTATTGGCATCTACAATCTCCTGCAACATATATATTGGCATCTACTAGCTCGTGCAACATATGTATTGGCATCTACAATCTCCTGCAACATATGTATTGATATCTACAATCTCCTGAAACATATTTTTTGGCATCTACAAACTCACAACATATGTATTGCATCTACAATCTCCTGCAACATATGTATTGGCATCTACAATCTCCTGCAACATATGTATTGGCATCTACAATCTCCTGCAAAATATGTATTGGCATCTACAACCTCCTGCAAAATATGTATTGGCATCTACAAGCTCGTGCAACATATGTATTGGCATCTACAATCTCCTGCAACATATGAATTGGCATCTACAAATTCCTGCAACATATGTATTGACATCTACAATCTCCTGAAACATACAAGTTGGCATCTACAAACTCACAACATATGTATTGCATCTACAATCTCCTGCAACAGATGTATTGGCATCTACAACCTCTTGCAACATATGTATTGACATCTACAATCCCCGCAACATATGTATTGTCATCTACAAAACTCTCGCAGCATATATATTGGCATCTACAATCTCCTGCAACATATGTATTGGCATCTACAATCTCCTGCAACATATGTATTGGCATCTACAAGCTCGTGCGACATATGTATTGGCATCTACAATATCCTGCAACATATGTATTGGCATCTACAAACTCTCGCAACATTTGTATTGACATCTACAATCCCCTGCAACATATGTGTTGGCATCTACAAACTGCTGCAACATATGTATTGGCATCTACATTCTCCTGCAACATATGTATTGGCAACAACAAACTGCTGCAACATATGTATTGACATCTACAAACACACAACATATGTATTGGCATCTACAATCTCCTGCAACATATGTATTGCATCTACAATCTCCTGCGACATATGTATTGGCATCTACAAACTCCTGCAACATATGTATTGGCATCTACAATCTCCTGCAACATATGTATTGGCATCTACAATCTCCTGCAACATATGTATTGGCATCTATAAACTCTCGCAACATATGTATTGACATCTACAATCTCCTGCAACATATGTATTGGCATCTACAATCTCCTGCAACATATGTATTGGCATCTACAATATCCTGTAACATATGTATTGGCATCTACAATCTCCTGCAAAATATGTATTGGCATCTACAATCTCCTGCAAAATATGTATTGGCATCTATAAGCTCGTGCAACATATGTATTGGCATCTACAATCTCCTGCAACATATGAATTGGCATCTACAAACTCCTGCAACATATGTATTGACATCTACAATCTCCTGAAACATACATTTTGGCATCTACAAACTCACAACATATGTATTGCATCTACAATCTCCTGCAACATATGTATTGGCATCTACAATCTCCTGCAACATATGTATTGGGATCTACAAGCTCGTGCGACATATGTATTGGCATCTACAATATCCTGCAACATATGTATTTGCATCTACAAACTCATGCAACATATGTATTGGCATCTACAATCTCCTGCAACATATGTATCTTCATCTACATTCTCCTGCAGCATATGTATTGGCATCTACAAACTCCTGCAACATATGTATTGGCATCTACAAACTCTCGCAACATTTGTATTAACATCTACACTCCCCTGCAACATATGTGTTGGCATCTACAAACTGCTGCAACATATGAATTGCATCTACAATCTTATGCGACATATGTATTGGCATCTACAAACTCCTGAAACATATGTATTGGCATCTACAATCTCCTGCAACATATATATTGGCATCTACAATCTCCTGCAACATATGTATTTGCATCTATAAACTCTCGCAACATATGTATTGGCATCTACAATCCCCTGCAACATATATGTTGGCATCTACAAACTCCTGAAACATATGTATTGGCATCTACAATCTCCTGCAACATATGTATTGGCATCTACAATCTCCTGCAACATATGTATTTGCATCTATAAACTCTCGCAACATATGTATTGGCATCTACAATCCCCTGCAAAATATATGTTGGCATCTACAAACTCAGAACAGATGTATTGGCATCTACAATCTCCTGCAACATATGTATTGACATCTACAATCCCCTGCAACATATGTATTGGCATCTACAATCTCCTGCAACATATATATTGGCATCTACAATATCCTGCAACATATGTATTGGCATCTACAAGCTCGTGCGACATATGTATTGGCATCTACAATATCCTGCAACATATGTATTTGCATCTACAAACTCATGCAACATATGTATTGGCATCTACAATCTCCTGCAACATATGTATCTTCATCTACATTCTCCTGCAGCATATGTATTGGCATCTACAAACTCCTGCAACATATGTATTGGCATCTACAAACTCTCGCAACATTTGTATTAACATCTACACTCCCCTGCAACATATGTGTTGGCATCTACAAACTGCTGCAACATATGAATTGCATCTACAATCTTCTGCGACATATGTATTGGCATCTACAAACTCCTGAAACATATGTATTGGCATCTACAATCTCCTGCAACATATGTATTGGCATCTACAATCTCCTGCAACATATGTATTTGCATCTATAAACTCTCGCAACATATGTATTGGCATCTACAATCCCCTGCAACATATATGTTGGCATCTACAAACTCCTGAAACATATGTATTGGCATCTACAATCTCCTGCAACATATGTATTGGCATCTACAATCTCCTGCAACATATGTATTTGCATCTATAAACTCTCGCAACATATGTATTGGCATCTACAATCCCCTGCAAAATATATGTTGGCATCTACAAACTCAGAACAGATGTATTGGCATCTACAATCTCCTGCAACATATGTATTGACATCTACAATCCCCTGCAACATATGTATTGGCATCTACAATCTCCTGCAACATATATATTGGCATCTATATTCTCCTGCAACATATGTATTGGCATCTACAAACTCCTGCAACATATGTATTGGCATCTACAAACTCTCGCAACATTTGTATTAACATCTACACTCCCCTGCAACATATGTATTGGCATCTACAAACTGCTGCAACATATGAATTGCATCTACAATCTTCTGCGACATATGTATTGGCATCTACAAACTCCTGAAACATATGTATTGGCATCTACAATCTCCTGCAACATATGTATTGGCATCTACAATCTCCTTCAACATATGTATTTGCATCTATAAACTCTCGCAACATATGTATTGGCATCTACAATCCCCTGCAACATATATGTTGGCATCTACAAACTCCTGAAACATATGTATTGGCATCTACAATCTCCTGCAACATATGTATTGGCATCTACAATCTCCTGCAACATATGTATTTGCATCTATAAACTCTCGCAACATATGTATTGGCATCTACAATCCCCTGCAAAATATATGTTGGCATCTACAAACTCAGAACAGATGTATTGGCATCTACAATCTCCTGCAACATATGTATTGACATCTACAATCCCCTGCAACATATGTATTGGCATCTACAATCTCCTGCAACATATATATTGGCATCTACAATCTCCTGCAACATATGTATTTGCATCTATAAACTCTCGAAACATATGTATTGGCATCTACAATCCCCTGCAACATATATGTTGGCATCTACAAACTCACAACATATGTATTGGCATCTACAATCCCCTGCAACATATGTATTGGCATCTACAATCTCCTGCAACATATGTATTGGAATCTACAAGCTCGTGCGACATATGTATTGGCATCTACAATATCCTGCAACATATCTATTGGCATCTACAAACTCATGCAACATATGTATTGGCATCTACATTCTCCTGCAACATATGTATTGGCATCTACAAGCTCTCGCAACATTTGTATTGACATCTACACTCCCCTGCAACATATGTGTTGGCATCTACAAACTGCTGCAACATATGTATTGCATCTACAATCTCCTGCGACATATGTATTGGCATCTACAAACTCCTGCAACATATGTATTGGCATCTACAATCTCCTGCAACATATGTATTGGCATCTACAATCTCCTGCAACATATGTATTTGCATCTATAAACTCTCGCAACATATGTATTGGCATCTACAATCCCCTGCAACATATATTTTGGCATCTACAAACTCACAACATATGTATTGGCATCTACAATCCCCTGCAACATATGTATTGACATCTAAAATCTCCTGCAACATATGTATCGGCATCTACAAACTCTCGCAACATATGTATTGGCATCTACAAACTCCTGCAACATATGTATTGACATCTACAAAACTCTCGCAGCATATGTATTGGCATCTACAATCTCCTGCAACATATGTATTGACATCTACAATCTCCTGCAACATATGTATTGGCATCTACATTCTCCTGCAACATATGTATTGGCATCTACAATCCCCTGCAACATATGTTTTGGCATCTACGATCTCTTGCGAAATATGTATTGGCATCTACAATCTCCTGCAACATATGTATTGGCATCTACAAGCTCGTGCAACATATGTATTGGCATCTACAATCTCCTGCAACATATGTATTGGCATCTACAATCTCCTGCAAAATATATATTGGCATCTACAATCTCCTGCAACATATGTATTGGCATCTACAAGCTCGTGCAACATATGTATTGGAATCTACAATCTCCTGCAACATATGAATTGGCATCTACAAACTCCTGCAACATATGTATTGACATCTACAATCTCCTGAAACATATATTTTGGCATCTACAAACTCACAACATATGTATTGCATCTACAATCTCCTGCAACATATGTATTGACATCTACAATCCCCGCAACATATGTATTGGCATCTACAAAACTCTCGCATCATATGTATTGGCATCTACAAACTCCTGCAACATATGTATTGGCATATACAATCTCCTGCACCATATGTATTGGCATCTACAATCTCCTGCAACATATGTATTGGCATCTACAAGCTCGTGCAACATATGTATTGGCATCTACAATCTCCTGCAACATATGTATTGGCATCTACAAACTCTCGCACCATATGTATTGACATCTACAATCCCCTGCAACATATGTGTTGGCATCTACATTCTCCTGCAACATATGTATTGGCATCTACATTCTCCTGCAACATATGTATTGGCATCTACAAACTCTGGCAACATATGTATTGACATCTACAATCTCCTGCAACATATGTATTGGCATCTACAATCTCCTGCAACATATGTATTTTCATCTACATTCTCCTGCAGCATATGTATTGGCATCTACAAACTCCTGCAACATATGTATTGGCATCTACAATCTCCTGCAACATATGTATTGACATCTACAATCTCGTGCAACATATGTATTGGTATCTACAATCTCCTGCAACATATGTATTGACATCTACAATCTCGTGCAACATATATATTGGCATCTACAAACTCCCGCATCTACAAACTCCTGCAACATATGTATTGGCATCTACAAACTGCTGCAACATATGTATTGACATCTACAAACTCATAACATATGTATTGGCATCTACAATCTCCTGCAACATATATTTTGGCATCTACAAACTCACAACATATGTATTGCATCTACAATCTCCTGCAACATATGTATTGACATCTACAATCCCCGCAACATATGTATTGGCATCTACAAACTCCTGCAACATATGTATTGGCATCTACAATCTCCTGCAACATATGTATTGGCATCTACAATCTCCTGCAACATATGTATTGGCATCTACAAACTCGTGCAACATATGTATTGACATCTACAATCTCCTGCAACATATGTATTGGCATCTACAACTCCTGCAACATATGTATTGGCATCTACAATCTCCTGCAACATATGTTGGCATCTACAATCTCCTGCAACATATGTATTGGCATCTACAATCTCCTGCAACATATGTATTGGCATCTACAACTCCTGCAACATATGTATTGGCATCTACAATCTCCTGCAACATATGTATTGGCATCTACAATCTCCTGCAACATATGTATTGGCATCTACAATCTCCTGCAACATATGTATTGGCATCTACAACTCCTGCAACATATGTATTGGCATCTACAATCTCCTGCAACATATGTATTGGCATCTACAATCTCCTGCAACATATGTATTGGCATCTACAAACTCCCAACATATGTATTGGCATCTACAATCTCCTGCAACATATGTATTGGCATCTACAAACTCCTGCATCTACAAACTCCTGCAACATATGTATTGGCATCTACAAACTGCTGCAACATATGTATTGACATCTACAAACTCATAACATATGTATTGGCATCTACAATCTCCTGCAACATATGTATTGGCATCTACAATCTCCTGCAACATATGTACTGGCATCTACAACTCCTGCAACATATGTAATGGCATCTACAAACTCCTGCAACATATATATTGGCATCTACAATCTCCTGCAACATATCTATTGACATCTACAATCTCGTGCAACATATGTATTGGTATCTACAAACTGCTGAAACATATGTATTGACATCTACAATCCCCTGCAACATATGTATTGGCATCTACAAACTCCTGCAACATATGTATTGGCATCTACATTCTCCTGCAACATATGTATTGGCATCTACAAACTCTCGCAACATTTGTATTGACATCTACAATCTCCTGCAACATATGTATTGGCATCTACAATCCCCTACAACATATGTGTTGGCATCTCCAAACTCCTGCAACATATGTATTGGCATCTACAATCTCCTGCAACATATGTATTTTCATCTACATTCTCCTGCAGCATATGTATTGGCATCTACAATCTCCTGCAACATATGTATTGGTATCTACAATCTCCTGCAACATATGTATTGACATCTACAATCCCCGCAACATATGTATTGGCATCTACAAAACTCTCGCATCATATGTATTGGCATCTACAAACTCCTGCAACATATGTATTGGCATATACAATCTCCTGCACCATATGTATTGGCATCTACAATCTCCTGCAACATATGTATTGGCATCTACAAGCTCGTGCAACATATGTATTGACATCTACAATCTCCTGCAACATATGTATTGGAATCTACAAAGTCTCGCACCATATGTATTGACATCTACAATCCCCTGCAACATATGTGTTGGCATCTACATTCTCCTGCAACATATGTCTTGGCATCTACATTCTCCTGCAACATATGTATTGGCATCTACAAACTCTGGCAACATATGTATTGACATCTACGCAACTTATGTATTGGCATCTACAATCTCCTGCAACATATGTATCTTCATCTACATTCTCCTGCAGCATATGTATTGGCATCTACAAACTCCTGCAACATATGTATTGGCATCTACAATCTCCTGCAACATATGTATTGACATCTACAATCTCGTGCAACATATGTATTGGTATCTACAATCTCCTGCAACATATGTATTGACATCTACAATCTCGTGCAACATATATATTGGCATCTACAAACTCCCGCATCTACAAACTCCTGCAACATATGTATTGGCATCAACAAACTGCTGCAACATATGTATTGACATCTACAAACTCATAACATATGTATTGGCATCTACAATCTCCTGCAACATATGTATTGGCATCTACAATCTCCTGCAACATATGTACTGGCATCTACAATCTCCTGCAACATATGTAATGGCATCTACAAACTCCTGCAACATATATATTGGCATCTACAATCTCCTGCAACATATGTATTGGCATCTACAATCTCGTGCAACATATGTATTGGTATCTACAAACTGCTGCAATATGTATTGCATCTACAATCTCCTGCAACATATGTATTGGCATCTACAATCTCCTGCAACATATGTATTGGCATCTACAAACTCCTGCAACATATGTATTGGCATCTACAATCCCTGCAACATATGTATTGGCATCTACAAACTCTCGCAACATTGTATTGACATCTACAATCTCCTGCAACATATGTATTGGCATCTACAATCCCCTACAACATATGTGTTGGCATCTCCAAACTCCTGCAACATATGTATTGGCATCTACAATCTCCTGCAACATATGTATTTTCATCTACATTCTCCTGCAGCATATGTATTGGCATCTACAATCTCCTGCAACATATGTATTGGTATCTACAATCTCCTGCAACATATGTATTGACATCTACAATCTCGTGCAACATATGTATTGGCATCTACAAACTCCTGCATCTACAATCTCCTGCAACATATGTATTGGCATCTACAAACTCCTGCAACATATGTATTGGCATCTACAATCTCCTGCAACATATGTATTGGCATCTACAATCTCCTGCAACATATGTATTGGCATCTACAATCTCCTGCAACATATATATTGGCATCTACAAACTCCTGCAACATATGTATTGGCATCTACATTCTCCTGCAACATATGTATTGGCATCTACAAACTCTCGCAACATATGTATTGACATCTACAATCTCCTGCAACATATGTATTGGCATCTACAATCCCCTACAACATATGTGTTGGCATCTCCAAACTCCTGCAACATATGTATTGGCATCTACAATCTCCTGCAACATATGTATTTTCATCTACATTCTCCTGCAGCATATGTATTGGCATCTACAATCTCCTGCAACATATGTATTGGTATCTACAATCTCCTGCAACATATGTATTGACATCTACAATCTCGTGCAACATATGTATTGGCATCTACAAACTCCTGCATCTACAATCTCCTGCAACAAATGTATTGGCATCTACAAACTCCTGCAACATATGTATTGGCATCTACAATCTCCTGCAACATATGTATTGGCTTCTACAATCTCCTGCAACATATGTATTGGCATCTACAATCTCCTGCAAAATATGTATTGGCATCTACAATCTCCTGCAACATATTTATTGGCATCTACAATCTCCTGCAACATATGTATTGGCATCTACTAGCTCGTGCAACATATGTATTGGCATCTACAATCTCCTGCAACATATGTATTGCATCTACAAACTCATGCAACATATATATTGGCATCTACATTCTCCTGCAACATATGTATTGGCATCTAAAAACTCCTGCAACGTATGTATTGGCATCTACAATCTCCTGCAACATATGTATTGGCATCTACAATCTCCTGCAACATATGTATTGGCATCTACAAAGTCTCGCAACATATGTATTGGCATCTACAATCCCCTGCAACATATATTTTGGCATCTACAAACTCACAACATATGTATTGGCATCTACAATCCCCTGCAACATATGTATTGACATCTAAAATCTCCTGCAACATATGTATTGGCATCTACAATCTCCTGCAACATATGTATTGGCATCTACAATCTCCTGCAAAATATGTATTGGCATCTACAATCTCCTGCAACATATTTATTGGCATCTACAATCTCCTGCGACATATGTATTGACATCTACAATCCCCTGCAACATATATGTTGGCATCTACAAACATCTGCAACATATGTATTGGCATCTACATTCTCCTGCAACATATGCATTGGCATCTACAAACTGCTGCAACATATGTATTGACATCTACAAACTCACAACATATGTATTGGCATCTACAAACTCTCGCAACATATGTATTGGCATCTACAATCCCCTGCAACATATGTATTGGCATCTACAAACTCACAACATATGTATTGGCATCTACAATCTCCTGCAACATATGTATTGCATCTACAATCTCCTGCAACATATGTATTGGCATCTACAAACTCCTGCAACGTATGTATTGGCATCTACAATCTCCTGCAACATATGTATTGGCATCTACAATCTCCTGCAACATATGTATTGGCATCTACAAACTCTCGCAACATATGTATTGGCATCTACAATCCCCTGCAACATATATTTTGGCATCTACAAACTCCTGCAACATATGTATTGGCATCTACAATCTCATGCAACATATGTATTGGCATCTACAAGCTCGTGCGACATATGTATTGGCATCTACAATATCCTGCAACATATGTATTGGCATCTACAAACTCATGCAACATATGTATTGGCATCTACATTCTCCTGCAACATATGTATTGGCATCTACAAACTCTCGCAACATTTGTATTGACATCTACAATCCCCTGCAACATATGTGTTGGCATCTACAAACTGCTGCAACATATGTATTGGCATCTACATTCTCCTGCAACATATGTATTGGCAACTACAAACTGCTGCAACATATGTATTGACATCTACAAACACACAACATATGTATTGGCATCTACAATCTCCTGCAACATATGTATTGCATCTACAATCTCCTGCGACATATGTATTGGCATCTACAAACTCCTGCAACATATGTATTGGCATCTACAATCTCCTGCAACATATGTATTGGCATCTACAATCTCCTGCAACATATGTATTGGCATCTATAAACTCTCGCAACATATGTATTGGCATCTACAATCCCCTGCAACATATATTTTGGCATCTACAAACTCACAACATATGTATTGGCATCTACAATCCCCTGCAACATATGTATCGGCATCTAAAAACTCTCGCAACATATGTATTGGCATCTACAAACTCCTGCAACATATGTATTGACATCTACAAAACTCTCGCAGCATATGTATTGGCATCTACAATCTCCTGCAACATATGTATTGACATCTAAAATCTTCTGCAACATATGTATTGGCATCTACATTCTCCTGCAACATATGTATTGGCATCTACAATCCCCTGCAACATATGTTTTGGCATCTACAATCTCCTGCGAAATATGTATTGGCATCTACAATCTCCTGCAACATATGTATTGGCATCTACAAGCTCGTGCAACATATGTATTGGCATCTACAATCTCCTGCAACATATGTATTGGCATCTACAATCTCCTGCAAAATATGTATTGGCATCTACAATCTCCTGCAACATATGTATTGGCATCTACAAGCTCGTGCAACATATGTATTGGCATCTACAATCTCCTGCAACATATGTATTGGCATCTACAATCTCCTGCAACATATGTATTGACATCTACAATCTCCTGCAACATATGTTTTGGCATCTACAACTCACACATATGTATTGCATCTACAATCTCCTGCAACATATGTATTGACATCTACAATCCCCTCCACATATGTATTGGCATCTACAAACTCTCGCAACATATGTATTGGCATCTACAAACTCCTGCAACATATGTATTGGCATCTACAATCTCCTGCAACATATGTATTGGCATCTACAAACTCCTGCAACATATGTATTGGCATCTACAATCCCCTTCAACATATGTGTTGGCATCTACATTCTCCTGCAACATATATATTGGCATCTACAATCTCCTGCAACATATGTATTGGCATCTACAATCTCCTGCAACATATGTATTGGCATCTACAAACTCTCGCAACATATGTATTGGCATCTACAATCCCCTGCAACATATATTTTGGCATCTACAAACTCACAACATATGTATTGGCATCTACAATCCCCTGCAACATATGTATTGACATCTAAAATCTCCTGCAACATATGTATTGGCATCTACAATCTCCTGCAACATATGTATTGGCATCTACAATCTCCTGCAAAATATGTATTGGCATCTACAATCTCCTGCAACATATTTATTGGCATCTACAATCTCCTGCAACATATGTATTGGCATCTACAAGCTCGTGCAACATATGTATTGGCATCTACAATCTCCTGCAACATATGTATTGGCATCTACAAACTCATGCAACATATGTATTGGCATCTACATTCTCCTGCAACATATGTATTGGCATCTACAAACTCTCGCAACATATGTATTGACATCTACAATCCCCTGCAACATATGTGTTGGCATCTACAAACTCCTGCAACATATGTATTGGCATCTACATTCTCCTGCAACATATGTATTGGCATCTACAAACTTCTGCAACATATGTATTGACATCTACAAACTCACAACATATGTATTGGCATCTACAATCTCCTGCAACATATGTATTGCATCTACAATCTCCTGCAACATATGTATTGGCATCTACAAACTCCTGCAACGTATGTATTGGCATCTACAATCTCCTGCAACATATGTATTGGCATCTACAATCTCCTGCAACATATGTATTGGCATCTACAAGCTCTCGCAACATATGTATTGGTATCTACAATCCCCTGCAACATATATTTTGGCATCTACAAACTCCTGCAACATATGTATTGGCATCTACAATCTCATGCAACATATGTATTGGCATCTACAAGCTCGTGCGACATATGTATTGGCATCTACAATATCCTGCAACATATGTATTGGCATCTACAAACTCATGCAACATATGTATTGGCATCTACATTCTCCTGCAACATATGTATTGGCATCTACAAACTCTCGCAACATTTGTATTGACATCTACAATCCCCTGCAACATATGTGTTGGCATCTACAAACTGCTGCAACATATGTATTGGCATCTACATTCTCCTGCAACATATGTATTGGCAACTACAAACTGCTGCAACATATGTATTGACATCTACAAACACACAACATATGTATTGGCATCTACAATCTCATGCGACATATGTATTGGCATCTACAAATTCCTGCAACATATGTATTGGCATCTACAATCTCCTGCAACATATGTATTGGCATCTATAACCTCTCGCAACATATGTATTGGCATCTACAATTCCCTGCAACATATATTTTGGCATCTACAAACTCACAACATATGTATTGGCATCTACAATCCCCTGCAACATATGTATTGACATCTAAAATCTCCTGCAACATATGTATCGGCATCTACAAACTCACGCAACATATGTATTGGCATCTACAAACTCCTGCAACATATGTATTGACATCTACAAAACTCACGCAGCATATGTATTGGCATCTACAATCTCCTGCAACATATGTATTGACATCTACAATCTCCTGCAACATATGTATTGGCATCTACATTCTCCTGCAACATATGTATTGGCATCTACAAACTCTCGCAACATATGTATTGACATCTACAATCCCCAGCAACATATGTTTTGGCATCTACAATCTCCTGCGAAATATGTATTGGCATCTACAAACTCCTGCAACATATGTATTGGCATCTACAAGCTCGTGCAACATATGTATTGGCATCTACAATCTCCTGCAACATATTTATTGGCATCTACAATCTCCTGCAAAATATGTATTGGCATCTACAATCTCCTGCAACATATGTATTGGCATCTAAAAGCTCGTGCAACATATGTATTGGAATCTACAATCTCCTGCAACATATGAATTGGCATCTACAAACTCCTGCAACATATGTATTGATATCTACAATCTCCTGAATCATATATTTTGGCATCTACAAACTCACAACATATGTATTGCATCTACAATCTCCTGCAACATATGTATTGACATCTACAATCCCCGCAACATATGTATTGGCATCTACAAAATTCTCGCATCATATGTATTGGCATCTACAATCTCCTGCAACATATGTATTGGCATCTACAATCTCCTGCACCATATGTATTGGCATCTACAATCTCCTGCAACATATGTATTGGCATCTACAAGCTCGTGCAACATATGTATTGGCATCTACAATCTCCTGCAACATATGTATTGGCATCTACAAACTCTCGCAACATATGTATTGACATCTACAATCCCCTGCAACATATGTGTTGGCATCTACATTCTCCAGCAACATATGTATTGGCATCTACATTCTCCTGCAACATATGTATTGGCATCTACAAACTCTCGCAACATATGTATTGACATCTACAATCTCCTGCAACATATGTATTGGCATCTCCAAACTCCTGCAACATATGTACTGGCATCTACAATCTCCTGCAACATATGTATTTTCATCTACATTCTCCTGCAGCATATGTATTGGCATCTACAAACTCCTGCAACATATTTATTGACATATGCAATCTCGTGCAATATATGTATTGGTATCTACAATCTCCTGCAACATATGTATTGACATCTACAATCTCGTGCAACATATATTGGCATCTACAAACTCCTGCATCTACAAACCCCTGCAACATATGTATTGGCATCTACAAACTGCTGCAACATATGTATTGACATCTACAAACTCATAACATATGTATTGGCATCTACAATCTCCTGCAACATATGTATTGGCATCTACAATCTCCTGCAACATATGTACTGGCATCTACAACTCCTGCAACATATGTAATGGCATCTACAAACTCCTGCAACATATATATTGGCATCTACAATCTCCAGCAACATATCTATTGACATCTACAATCTCGTGCAACATATGTATTGGTATCTACAAACTGCTGAAACATATGTATTGACATCTAGAATCCCCTGCAACATATGTATTGGCAGCTACAATCTCATGCAACATATGTATTGGCATCTATAAGCTCGTGCGACATATGTATTGGCATCTACAATATCCTGCAACATATGTATTGGCATCTACAAACTCATGCAACATATGTATTGGCATCTACATTCTCCTGCAACATATGTATTGGCATCTACAAACTCTCGCAACATTTGTATTGACATCTACAATCCCCTGCAACATATGTTTTGGCATCTACAAACTGCTGCAACATATGTATTGGCATCTACATTCTCCTGCAACATATGTATTGGCAACTACAAACTGCTGCAACATATGTATTGACATCTACAAACACACAACATATGTATTGGCATCTACAATCTCCTGCAACATATGTATGCATCTACAATCTCCTGCGACATATGTATTGGCATCTACAAACTCCTGCAACATATGTATTGGCATCTACAATCTCCTGCAACATATGTATTGGCATCTACAATCTCCTGCAACATATGTATTGGCATCTATAAACTCTCGCAACATATGTATTGGCATCTACAATCCCCTGCAACATATATTTTGGCATCTACAAACTCACAACATATGTATTGGCATCTACAATCCCCTGCAACATATGTATCGGCATCTAAAACTCTCGCAACATATGTATTGGCATCTACAAACTCCTGCAACATATGTATTGACATCTACAAAACTCTCGCAGCATATGTATTGGCATCTACAATCTCCTGCAACATATGTATTGACATCTAAAATCTTCTGCAACATATGTATTGGCATCTACATTCTCCTGCAACATATGTATTGGCATCTACAATCCCCTGCAACATATGTTTTGGCATCTACAATCTCCTGCGAAATATGTATTGGCATCTACAATCTCCTGCAACATATGTATTGGCATCTACAAGCTCGTGCCACATAGGTATTGGCATCTACAATCTCCTGCAACATATGTATTGGCATCTACAATCTCCTGCAAAATATGTATTGGCATCTACAATTTCCTGCAACATATGTATTGGCATCTACAAGCTCGTGCAACATATGTATTGGAATCTACAATCTCCTGCAACATATGAATTGGCATCTACAAACTCCTGCAACATATGTATTGACATCTACAATCTCCTGAAACATATATTTTGGTATCTACAAACTCACAACATATGTATTGCATCTACAATCTCCTGCAACATATGTATTGACATCTACAATCCCCGCAACATATGTATTGGCATCTACAAAACTCTCGCATCATATGTATTGGCATCTACAAACTCCTGCAACATATGTATTGGCATCTACAATCTCCTGCACCATATGTATTGGCATCTACAAACTCCTGCAACATATGTATTGGCATCTACAATCCCCTTCAACATATGTGTTGGCATCTACATTCTCCTGCAACATATATATTGGCATCTACAATCTCCTGCAAAATATGTATTGGCATCTACAATCTCCTGCAACATATGTATTGGCATCTACAAACTCTCGGAACATATGTATTAGCATCTACAATCCCCTGCAACATATATTTTGGCATCTACAAACTCACAACATATGTATTGGCATCTACAATCCCCTGCAACATATGTATTGACATCTAAAATCTCCTGCAACATATGTACTGGCATCTACAATCTCCTGCAACATATGTATTGGCATCTACAATCTCCTGCAAAATATGTATTGGCATCTACAATCTCCTGCAACATATTTATTGGCATCTACAATCTCCTGCAACATATGTATTGGCATCTACAAGCTCGTGCAACATATGTATTGGCATCTACAATCTCCTGCAACATATGTATTGGCATCTACAAACTCATGCAACATATGTATTGGCATCTACATTCTCCTGCAACATATGTATTGGCATCTATAACCTCGCAACATATGTATTGACATCTACAATCCCCTGCAACATATGTTTGGCATCTACAAACTCCTGCAACATATGTATTGGCATCTACATTCTCATGCAACATATGCATTGGCATCTACACACTTCTGCAACTATGTATTGACATCTAGAAACTCACAACATATGTATTGGCATCTACAATCTCCTGCAACATATGTATTGCATCTACAATCTCCTGCAACATATGTATTGGCATCTACAAACTCCTGCAACGTATGTATTGGCATCTACAATCTCCTGCAACATATGTATTGGCATCTACAATCTCCTGCAACATATGTATTGGCATCTACAAGCTCTCGCAACATATGTATTGGTATCTACAATCCCCTGCAACATATATTTTGGCATCTACAAACTCCTGCAACATATGTATTGGCATCTACAATCTCATGCAACATATGTATTGGCATCTACAAGCTCGTGCGACATATGTATTGGCATCTACAATATCCTGCAACATATGTATTGGCATCTACAAACTCATGCAATATATGTATTGGCATCTACATTCTCCTGCAACATATGTATTGGCATCTACAAACTCTCGCAACATTTGTATTGACATCTACAATCCCCTGCAACATATGTGTTGGCATCTACAAACTGCTGCAACATATGTATTGGCATCTACATTCTCCTGCAACATATGTATTGGCAACTACAAACTGCTGCAACATATGTATTGACATCTACAAACACACAACATATGTATTGGCATCTACAATCTCATGCGACATATGTATTGGCATCTACAAATTCCTGCAACATATGTATTGGCATCTACAATCTCCTGCAACATATGTATTGGCATCTATAACCTCTCGCAATATATGTATTGGCATCTACAATTCCCTGCAACATATATTTTGGCATCTACAAACTCACAACATATGTATTGGCATTTACAATCCCCTGCAACATATGTATTGACATCTAAAATCTCCTGCAACATATGTATCGGCATCTACAAACTCACGCAACATATGTATTGGCATCTACAAACTCCTGCAACATATGTATTGACATCTACAAAACTCACGCAGCATATGTATTGGCATCTACAATCTCCTGCAACATATGTATTGACATTTACAATCTCCTGCAACATATGTATTGGCATCTACATTCTCCTGCAACATATGTATTGGCATCTACAAACTCTCGCAACATATGTATTGACATCTACAATCCCCTGCAACATATGTTTTGGCATCTACAATCTCCTGCGAAATATGTATTGGCATCTACAAACTCCTGCAACATATGTATTGGCATCTACAAGCTCGTGCAACATATGTATTGGCATCTACAATCTCCTGCAACATATGTATTGGCATCTACAATCTCCTGCAAAATATGTATTGGCATCTACAATCTCCTGCAACATATGTATTGGCATCTACAAGCTCGTGCAACATATGTATTGGAATCTACAATCTCCTGCAACATATGAATTGGCATCTACAAACTCCTGCAACATATGTATTGACATCTACAATCTCCTGAAACATATATTTTGGCATCTACAAACTCACAACATATGTATTGCATCTACAATCTCCTGCAACATATGTATTGACATCTACAATCCCCGCAACATATGTATTGGCATCTACAAAATTCTCGCATCATATGTATTGGCATCTACAATCTCCTGCAACATATGTATTGGCATCTACAATCTCCTGCAACATATGTATTGGCATCTACAATCTCCTGCAACATATGTATTGGCATCTACAAGCTGGTGCAACATATGTATTGGCATCTACAATCTCCTGCAACATATGTATTGGCATCTACAAACTCTCGCAACATATGTATTGGCATCTACAATCCCCTGCAACATATGTATTGGCATCTACAATCTCCTGCAACATATGTATTGGCATCTACATTCTCCTGCAACATATGTATTGGCATCTACAAACTCTCGCAACATATGTATTGACATCTACAATCTCCTGCAACATATGTATTGGCATCTACAAACTCCTGCAACATATGTATTGGCATCTACAATCTCCTGCAACATATGTATTTTCATCTACATTCTCCTGCAACATATGTATTGGCATCTACAAACTCCTGCAACATATTTATTGACATCTACAATCTCGTGCAACATATGTATTGGCATCTACAATCTCCTGCAACATATGTATTGACATCTACAATCTCGTGCAACATATATTGGCATCTACAAACTCCTGCATCTACAAACCCCTGCAACATATGTATTGGCATCTACAAACTGCTGCAACATATGTATTGACATCTACAAACTCATAACATATGTATTGGCATCTACAATCTCCTGCAACATATGTATTGGCATCTACAATCTCCTGCAACATATGTATTGGCATCTACAACTCCTGCAACATATGTATTGGCATCTACAAACTCCTGCAACATATATATTGGCATCTACAATCTCCTGCAACATATGTATTGACATCTACAATCTCGTGCAACATATGTATTGGTATCTACAAACTCCTGAAACATATGTATTGACATCTACAATCCCCTGCAACATATGTATTGGCATCTACAATCTCTTGCAACATATATATTGGCATCTACAAACTCCTGCAACATATGTATTGGCATCTACAATCTCCTGCAACATATGTATTGGCATCTACAATCTCCTGCAACATATGTATTGACATCTACAATCTCGTGCAACATATGTATTGGCATCTACAAACTCCTGCATCTACAATCTCCTGCAACATATGTATTGGCATCTACAATCTCCTGCAACATATGTATTGACATCTACAATCCCCGCAACATATGTATTGGCATCTACAAAACTCTCGCAGCATATGTATTGGCATCTACAAACTCCTGCAACATATGTATTGGCATCTACAATCTCCTGCAACATATGTATTGGCTTCTACAATCTCCTGCAACATATGTATTGGCATCTACAATCTCCTGCAAAATATGTATTGGCATCTACAATCTCCTGCAACATATTTATTGGCATCTACAATCTCCTGCAACATATGTATTGGCATCTACAAGCTCGTGCAACATATGTATTGGCATCTACAAACTCCTGCAACATATGTATTGGCATCTACAAACTCATGCAACATATGTATTGGCATCTACATTCTCCTGCAACATATGTATTGGCATCTACAAACTCCTGCAACGTATGTATTGGCATCTACAATCTCCTGCAACATATGTATTGGCATCTACATTCTCCTGCAACATATGTATTGGCATCTACAAACTCTCGCAACATATGTATTGGCATCTACAATCCCCTGCAACATATATTTTGGCATCTACAAACACACAACATATGTATTGGCATCTACAATCCCCTGCAACATATGTATTGACATCTAAAATCTCCTGCAACATATGTATTGGCATCTACAATCTCCTGCAAAATATGTATTGGCATCTACAATCTCCTGCAACATATTTATTGGCATCTACAATCTCCTGCAACATATGTATTGGCATATACAAGCTCGTGCAACATATGTATTGGCATCTACAATCTCCTGCAACATATGTATTGGCATCTACAAACTCATGCAACATATGTATTGGCATCAACATTCTCCTGCAACATATGTATTGGCATCTACAAACTCTCGCAACATATGTATTGACATCTACAATCCCCTGCAACATATGTGTTGGCATCTACAAACTCCTGCAACATATGTATTGGCATCTACATTCTCCTGCAACATATGCATTGGCATCTACAAACTCCTGCAACATATGTATTGACATCTACAAACTCACAACATATTTATTGGCATCTACAAACTCTCGCAACATATGTATTGACATCTACAATCCCCTGCAACATATGTGTTGGCATCTACAAACTCCTGCAACATATGTATTGGCATCTACATTCTCCTGCAACATATGCATTGGCATCTACAATCTGCTGCAACATATGTATTGACATCTACAAACTCACAACATATGTATTGGCATCTACAATCTCCTGCAACATATGTATTGCATCTACAATCTCCTGCAACATATGTATTGGCATCTACAAACTCCTGCAACGTATGTATTGGCATCTACAATCTCCTGCAACATATGTATTGGCATCTACAATCTCCTGCAACATATGTATTGGCATCTACAAACTCTCGCAACATATGTATTGGTATCTACAATCCCCTGCAACATATATTTTGGCATCTACAAACTCCTGCAACATATGTATTGGCATCTACAATCTCATGCAAAAAATGTATTGGCATCTACAATCTCCTGCAACATATGTATTGGCATCTACATTCTCCTGCAACATATGTATTGGCATCTACAAACTCCTGCAACATATATTTTGGCATCTACAATCTCCTGCAACATATGTATTGACATCTACAATCCCCTGCAACATATGTATTGGCATCTACAATCCCCTGCAACATATGTATTGACATCTAAAATCTCCTGCAACATATGTATTGGCATCTACCATCTCCTGCAACATATGTATTGGCATCTACAAACTCTCGCAACATATGTATTGACATCTACAATCCCCTGCAACATATGTATTGGCATCTACAATCTCCTGCAACATATGTATTGGCATCTACAATCTCCTGCAACATATGTATTGGCATCTACAAACTCTTGCAACATATGTATTGACATCTACAATCTCCTGCAACATATGTATTGGCATCTACAAACTCCTGCAACATATGTATTGGCATCTACAATCTCCTGCAACATATGTATTGTCATCTACATTCTCCTGCAACATATGTATTGGCATCTACAAACTCCTGCAACATATTTATTGACATCTACAATCTCCTGCAACATATGTATTGGTATCTACAATCTCCTGCAACATATGTATTGACATCTACAATCTCGTGCAACATATATTGGCATCTACAAACTCCTGCATCTACAAACCCCTGCAACATATGTATTGGCATCTACAAACTCCTGCAACATATGTATTGACATCTACAAACTCATAACATATGTATTGGCATCTACAATCTCCTGCAACATATGTATTGGCATCTACAATCTCCTGCAACATATGTATTGGCATCTACAACTCCTGCAACATATGTATTGGCATCTACAAACTCCTGCAACATATATATTGGCATCTACAATCTCCTGCAACATATCTATTGACATCTACAATCTCGTGCAACATATGTATTGGTATCTACAAACTGCTGAAACATATGTATTGACATCTAGAATCCCCTGCAACATATGTATTGGCATCTACAATCTCCTGCAACATATATATTGGCATCTACAAACTCCTGCAACATATGTATTGGCATCTACATTCTCCTGCAACATATGTATTGGCATCTACAATCTCCTGCAACATATGTATTGACATCTACAATCTCGTGCAACATATGTATTGGCATCTACAAACTCCTGCATCTACAATCTCCTGCAACTATTTGCATCTCACTCCAACATATGTATTGGCATCTACAATCTCCTGCAACATATGTATTGACATCTACAATCCCCGCAACATATGTATTGGCATCTACAAAACTCTCGCAGCATATGTATTGGCATCTACAAACTCCTGCAACATATGTATTGGCATCTACAATCTCCTGCAACATATGTATTGGCATCTACAATCTCCTGCAACATATGTATTGGCATCTACAATCTCCTGCAAAATATGTATTGGCATCTACAATCTCCTGCAACATATTTATTGGCATCTACAATCTCCTGCAACATATGTATTGGCATCTACAAGCTCGTGCAACATATGTATTGGCATCTACAAACTCCTGCAACATATGTATTGGCATCTACAAACTCATGCAACATATGTATTGGCATCTACATTCTCCTGCAACATATGTATTGGCATCTACAAACTCCTGCAACATATGTATTGGCATCTACAATCTCCTGCAACATATGTATTGGCATCTACATTCTCCTGCAACATATGTATTGGCATCTACAAACTCTCGCAACATATGTATTGGCATCTACAATCCCCTGCAACATATATTTTGGCATCTACAAACACACAACATATGTATTGGCATCTACAATCCCCTGCAACATATGTATTGACATCTAATCTCCTGCAACATATGTATTGGCATCTACATTCCTGCAAATATGTATTGGCATCTACAATCTCCTGCAACATATTATTGGCATCTACAATCTCCTGCAACATATGTATTGGCATATACAAGCTCGTGCAACATATGTATTGGCATCTACAATCTCCTGCAACATATGTATTGGCATCTACAAACTCATGCAACATATGTATTGGCATCTACATCTCCTGCAACATATGTATTGGCATCTACAAACTCCTGCAACATATGTATTGGCATCTACAATCTCCTGCAACATATGTATTGGCATCTACAAACTCCTGCAACATATGTATTGGCATCTACAATCTCCTGCAACATATGTATTGGCATCTACAAACTCCTGCAACATATGTATTGGCATCTACAATCTCCTGCAACATATGTATTGGCATCTACAAACTCTCGCAACATATGTATTGACATCTACAATCCCCTGCAACATATGTGTTGGCATCTACAAACTCCTGCAACATATGTATTGGCATCTACATTCTCCTGCAACATATGCATTGGCATCTACAATCTGCTGCAACATATGTATTGACATCTACAAACTCACAACATATGTATTGGCATCTACAATCTCCTGCAACATATGTATTGCATCTACAATCTCCTGCAACATATGTATTGGCATCTACAAATTCCTGCAACGTATGTATTGGCATCTACAATCTCCTGCAACATATGTATTGGCATCTACAATCTCCTGCAACATATGTATTGGCATCTACAAACTCTCGCAACATATGTATTGGTATCTACAATCCCCTGCAACATATATTTTGGCATCTACAAACTCCTGCAACATATGTATTGGCATCTACAATCTCATGCAAAAAATGTATTGGCATCTACAATCTCCTGCAACATATGTATTGGCATCTACATTCTCCTGCAACATATGTATTGGCATCTACAAACTCCTGCAACATATATTTTGGCATCTACAATCTCCTGCAACATATGTATTGACATCTACAATCCCCTGCAACATATGTATTGGCATCTACAATCCCCTGCAACATATGTATTGACATCTAAAATCTCCTGCAACATATGTATTGGCCTCTACCATCTCCTGCAACATATGTATTGGCATCTACAAACTGCTGCAACATATGTATTGACATCTACAAACTCATATCATATGTATTGGCATCTACAATCTCCTGCAACATATGTATTGACATCTACAATCCCCTGCAACATATGTATTGGCAGCTACAATTTCTTGCAACATATATATTAGCATCTACAAACTCCTGCAACATATTTATTGGCATCTACATTCTCCTGCAACATATGTATTGGCATCTACAAACTCTCGCAACATTTGTATTGACATCTACAATCTCTTGCAACATATGTATTGGCATCTACAATCCCCTAAAACATATGTGTTGGCATCTCCAAACTCATGCAACATATGTATTGGCATCTACAATCTCCTGCAACATATGTATTTTCATCTACATTCTCCTGCAGCATATGTATTGGCATCTACAATCTCCTGCAACATATGTATTGGTATCTACAATCTCCTGCAACATATGTATTGACATCTACAATCTCGTGCAACATATGTATTGGCATCTACAAACTCCTGCATCTACAATCTCCTGCAACATATGTATTGGCATCTACAATCTCCTGCAACATATGTATTGACATCTACAATCCCCGCAACATATGTATTGGCATCTACAAAACTCTCGCAGCATATGTATTCGCATCTACAAACTCCTGCAACATATGTATTGGCATCTACAATCCCCTGCAACATATGTATTGGCTTCTACAATCTCCTGCAACATATGTATTGGCATCTACAATCTCCTGCAAAATATGTATTGGCATCTACAATCTCCTGCAACATATGTATTGGCATCTACAAGCTCGTGCAACATATGTATTGGCATCTACAAACTCCTGCAACATATGTATTGGCATCTACAAACTCATGCAACATATGTATTGGCATCTACATTCTCCTGCAACATATGTATTGGCATCTACAAACTCCTGCAACGTATGTATTGGCATCTACAATCTCCTGCAACATATGTATTGGCATCTACATTCTCCTGCAACATATGTATTGGCATCTACAAACTCTCGCAACATATGTATTGGCATCTACAATCCCCTGCAACATATATGTTGGCATCTACAAACACACAACATATGTATTGGCATCTACAATCCCCTGCAACATATGTATTGACATCTAAAATCTCCTGCAACATATGTATTGGCATCTACAATCTCCTGCAAAATATGTATTGGCATCTACAATCTCCTGCAACATATTTATTGGCATCTACAATCTCCTGCAACATATGTATTGGCATATACAAGCTCGTGCAACATATGTATTGGCATCTACAATCTCCTGCAACATATGTATTGGCATCTACAAACTCATGCAACATATGTATTGGCATCAACATTCTCCTGCAACATATGTATTGGCATCTACAAACTCCTGCAACATATGTATTGGCATCTACAATCTCCTGCAACATATGTATTGGCATCTACAATCTCCTGCAACATATGTATTGGCATCTACAATCTCCTGCAACATATGTATTGGCATCTACAATCTCCTGCAACATATGTATTGGCATCTACAAACTCATGCAACATATGTATTGGCATCTACAAACTCCTGCAACATATGTATTGGCATCTACAAACTCCTGCAACATATGTATTGGCATCTACAATCTCCTGCAACATATGTATTGGCATCTACAAACTCTCGCAACATATGTATTGGCATCTACAATCTCCTGCAACATATGTATTGGCATCTACAAACTCACAACATATGTATTGGCATCTACAATCTCCTGCAACATATGTATTGCATCTACAATCTCCTGCAACATATGTATTGGCATCTACAATCTCCTGCAACATATGTATTGGCATCTACAATCTCCTGCAACATATGTATTGGCATCTACAATCTCCTGCAACATATGTATTGGCATCTACAAACTCTCGCAACATATGTATTGGCATCTACAATCTCCTGCAACATATGTATTGGCATCTACAAACTCCTGCAACATATGTATTGGCATCTACAATCTCCTGCAACATATGTATTGGCATCTACAAACTCCTGCAACATATGTATTGGCATCTACAATCTCCTGCAACATATGTATTGGCATCTACAAACTCCTGCAACATATGTATTGGCATCTACAATCTCCTGCAACATATGTATTGGCATCTACAAACTCTTGCAACATATGTATTGGCATCTACAATCCCCTGCAACATATGTATTGGCATCTACAAACTCCTGCAACATATGTATTGGCATCTACATTCTCCTGCAACATATGTATTGGCATCTACAAACTCCTGCAACATATGTATTGACATCTACAATCTCCTGCAACATATGTATTGGCATCTACAATCCCTGCAACATATGTATTGGCATCTACAACTCCTGCAACATATGTATTGGCATCTACAATCTCCTGCAACATATGTATTGGCATCTACAATCTCCTGCAACATATGTATTGGCATCTACAATCTCCTGCAACATATGTATTGGCATCTACAATCTCCTGCAACATATGTATTGCATCTACAATCTCCTGCAACATATGTTGGCATCTACAAACTCCTGCAACATATGTATTGCATCTACAATCTCCTGCAACATATGTATTGGCATCTACAATCTCGCAACATATGTATTGGCATCTACAACTCTCGCAACATATGTATTGCATCTACAATCTCCTGCAACATATGTATTGGCATCTACAATCTCCTGCAACATATGTATTGGCATCTACAATCTCCTGCAACATATGTATTGGCATCTACAAACTCCTGCAACATATGTATTGGCATCTACAATCTCCTGCAACATATGTATTGGCATCTACAATCTCCTGCAACATATGTATTGGCATCTACATTCTCCTGCAACATATGTATTGGCATCTACAAACTCCTGCAACATATGTATTGGCATCTACAATCTCCTGCAACATATGTATTGGCATCTACAATCTCCTGCAACATATGTATTGGCATCTACAAACTCTCGCAACATATGTATTGGCATCTACAATCCCCTGCAACATATATGTTGGCATCTACAAACACACAACATATGTATTGGCATCTACAATCCCCTGCAACATATGTATTGACATCTAAAATCTCCTGCAACATATGTATTGGCATCTACAATCTCCTGCAAAATATGTATTGGCATCTACAATCTCCTGCAACATATTTATTGGCATCTACAATCTCCTGCAACATATGTATTGGCATATACAAGCTCGTGCAACATATGTATTGGCATCTACAATCTCCTGCAACATATGTATTGGCATCTACATTCTCCTGCAACATATGTATTGGCATCTACAAACTCCTGCAACATATGTATTGACATCTACAAACTCACAACATATTTATTGGCATCTACAAACTCTCGCAACATATGTATTGACATCTACAATCCCCTGCAACATATGTGTTGGCATCTACAAACTCCTGCAACATATGTATTGGCATCTACATTCTCCTGCAACATATGCATTGGCATCTACAAACTCCTGCAACATATGTATTGACATCTACAAACTCACAACATATTTATTGGCATCTACAATCTCTCGCAACATATGTATTGACATCTACAATCCCCGCAACATATGTGTTGGCATCTACAAACTCCTGCAACATATGTATTGGCATCTACATTCTCCTGCAACATATGTATTGGCATCTACAATCTGCTGCAACATATGTATTGACATCTACAAACTCACAACATATGTATTGGCATCTACAATCTCCTGCAACATATGTATTGCATCTACAATCTCCTGCAACATATGTATTGGCATCTACAAACTCCTGCAACGTATGTATTGGCATCTACAATCTCCTGCAACATATGTATTGGCATCTACAATCTCCTGCAACATATGTATTGGCATCTACAATCTCCTGCAACATATGTATTGGCATCTACATTCTCCTGCAACATATGTATTGGCATCTACAAACTCCTCCAACATATATTTTGGCATCTACAATCTCCTGCAACATATGTATTGACATCTACAATCCCCTGCAACATATGTATTGGCATCTACAATCCCCTGCAACATATGTATTGACATCTAAAATCTCCTGCAACATATGTATTGGCATCTACAATCTCCTGCAACATATGTATTGGCATCTACAAACTCCTGCAACATATGTATTGACATCTACAAACTCTCGCAACATATGTATTGGCATCTACAAACTCCTGCAACATATGTATTGGCATCTACAAACTCACGCAACATATGTATTGGCATCTACAATCTCCTGCAACATATGTATTGGCATCTACAAACTCCTGCAACATATGTATTGATATCTACAATCTCCTGCAACATATATTTTGGCATCTACAAACTCACAACATATGTATTGGCATCTACAATCTCCTGCAACATATGTATTGGCATCTACAATCTCCTGCAACATATGTATTGGCATCTACAATCTCCTGCAACATATGTATTGGCATCTACAATCTCCTGCAACATATGTATTGGCATCTACAATCTCCTGCAACATATGTATTGGCATCTACAATCTCCTGCAACATATGTATTGGCATCTACAACTCCTGCAACATATGTATTGACATCTACAATCTCCTGCAACATATGTATTGGCATCTACAATTCATCTACAAACTCCTGCAACATATGTATTGGCATCTACAATCTCCTGCAACATATGTATTGGCATCTACAAACTCACAACATATGTATTGCATCTACAATCTCCTGCAACATATGTATTGGCATCTACAATCTCCTGCAACATATGTATTGGCATCTACAATCTCCTGCAACATATGTATTGGCATCTACAATCTCCTGCAACATATGTATTGGCATCTACAATCTCCTGCAACATATGTATTGGCATCTACAAACTCTTGCAAAATATGTATTGGCATCTACAATCTCCTGCAACATATGTATTGGCATCTACAATCTCCTGCAACATATGTATTGGCATCTACAATCTCCTGCAACATATGTATTGGCATCTACAA
>CM026402.1:32561940-32599850 GCA_014843695.1 Archivesica marissinica | reverse complement strand
CCGTGACCGAACGGTTAAGGTATACTGTACCAGTATGTGGGGCCTCCGTGACCGAACGGTTAATGTATACTGTACCAGTATGTGGGGCCTCTGTGACCGAACGGTTAATGTATACTGTACCAGTATGTGGGGCCTCCGTGACCGAACGGTTAAGGTATACTGTACCAGTATGTGGGGCCTCCGTGACCGAACGGTTAAGGTATACTGTACCAGTATGTGGAATCTCCTTTGCCGAACGATTAATGTCGTTGACTTCAAATCACTGTCATGTCACCATTTACTTCGAGGCCCACTTATCACAATATTGGCCCAAATTAATAAGAGAATCCTGTAAATCCTGTTGCGATAGACAAATTAAGACCATGTCGTCCGCAAATAGTAATTAATTATACATAAGTCATTAATAGACAATCTGCAATTTACCCTATCTTGTAAGAATAGCTCTAGATCTTCTACGAACAGAGAAAACATTATTGGTGAAATTATCTCCCCTTGTCTCAGGCCAACCGATATATCGAAGAATTCAGATAAGCTGTTACAGTGTTTAACACATGACTTTACCGAACTATACATAGACCGTATATAATACGTAGAAGTTTGCCTTGTATATCTATATTATATAGCTTTAGCCATAATCCATTTCTATAAATAGAATCAAAACATTTGCGCATGTCGATAAAGACGCTATATAATCTTTTATGTTCATTTAAAACTTTTTTAATCAAAGGGTGTAGTATAAATATCGCGTCTGTACTAGATCGCCCCTTGCGAAATCCGAATTGTGCATCCGAAATAATATCATGTTCATCGCAAAAATGGTTAATTCTAGCATTTAGGACACTCGTGAAAAGCTTCCCAAAATTACTAAGCAGAGTTATTCCCCTATAATTATTTACATCTAGATTATCTCCCTTTTTGTGTATTGGGACTATAAAGCCTTTCATCCATGCATCTGGGAAGGTACCATTATCCATAATTATATTTAATTTGTCGGCTATATGACCTGCCAATATGTCACTGCTTTCTATGAAATAATCATTCAAAATATTATCATCGGACGTGGCCTTATGCCTTTTTAATAATCTGATACATTTGGTAACTTGGTCATAAGTTATTGGGCGGTCCAATTCTACAAATGCAGGATACGTATTACAGCTATTAAAATCATGCAAAGTATTATAATTATCGGCATCAGAGTTTCTTGTAGCATTTATATCATCAAACAGCTGTGAAAAATGTGCTTTAAAATCGTTAATAATTATTTAATTAATAATTTATAAGACCACCTAAAACTCGCCAAATCGGTCCTGTTTTTGTCTGTCTTATTATTATTGAATACATGCAGAGCAATGCAATACATCACAAGCGTGTCTTGCCTGGCTACATTTGTAATCAAACCAACCCTTTCGTTTATCGATGCAAGTATGTGAGAAGCCTAGTGACATAGGCCTATTTTACGGAACAGTGGATCGACAATTTCCGCGACTAGCGCTGAAAATGAAGAAATGAGAGTATTAGCGTCGCTGTGATTATCGTGCATAATCTGATTAAATTTCGGGATCTGTGCAATCAGTCCTGACCTACCGTAAATACATCTCTGTGTTCACTCCGCCAGTGTACACTCTCGGACACATAATACTGGTCATCGCATGAGCTAGCATGGTAGTGTAAGCTAAAATGTAATGGAGCATGGTCGCTTAACTCATTAAAACTGCCCACTGAGAAGTTGCACAATATACTAAAATCCAGTTCTTTCAATAACACATAATCAATAACTGAACTACCCTGCTTACTCTAAAATGTACATTTACCAATAGCAAAATCAGCGTCCAACCGGCTAGTCACAAGTCTAAGGGAGGTAGCTCTGCATAGATCTAATAATTTCGAACCGTATGAGTTGCTTCCCTTATCTTGTGAATATCGCCGGATTGGATTATCTGGAATATAAGAAAGTTTGTCTATATTTTCAATGAAATTGTCACGACGTAGTCACTTTTGCATGCTGTACGTGCATTACAGTCACCCGCGATCATCACTTACCCATTGATTCGAACATATATATGTCATTCTGCAGAATATCAAACAAATCACAATTTATCATAGTGGAAATAGGTGAATGTTCACCCCATAAGTATACTGCACATTTACGGCGATGTTTGGGTCTATGGTTCATATTGCCACTTTTATCGCTAATCCAATCACTCACTTATATACTGTAATGGTGTAGATATTATGATAAAATATGTTCTTATCCAATTACTAGAATCCTAGTTATATCTATATATGTATACATTTTTATTTATATTTCCATATATTATTGTCATGTGTAAATGTTTAAAATTGCATCTGTAATTGTTAAGCGCAATAGAATAATTTTTAATTTTTGCGCTATATAAATGCTATGTATTTATTCCTTGAAAACGGCTTTTTAAGAAAATTCGGATGTAGAGAAGACCATATATATGTATTTTCACAGTTATGCCCCGCCCCCGATTAACATATACAATTCAGGTTAAAGTTTTTAACAAGTGAAATATATTCACCATTATTAAAGGCATCTACTTCAAATAAGTCTGTATGGGGACAAGTGTCATTAGTAGGACATGCATTTAACTCTTGCAACAATATTAACACAGTATCTAAACCATTATTAAAGGCATCTACTTCAAATAAGTATCTAAGAGGACAAGTGTCATTAGTAGGACATGCATTTAACTCTTGCAACAATATTAACACAGTATCTAAACCATTATTAAAGGCATCTACTTCAAATAAGTCTGTATGGGGACAAGTGTCATTAGTAGGACATGCATTTAACTCTTGCAACAATATTAACACAGTATCTAAACCATTATTAAAGGCATCTACTTCAAATAAGTCTGTATGGGGACAAGTGTCATTAGTAGGACATGCATTTAACTCTTGCAACAATATTAACACAGTATCTAAACCATTATTAAAGGCATCTACTTCAAATAAGTCTGTATTGGGACAAGTGTCATTAGTAGGACAAAGCGTTTAACTCTTTCAACAATATTTACACAGTAATGTCCATTTTTAACGTTATTGTCTATTCTTGTGCCTTCCCATGTGAGGAAGCTATCCAGCTGGCTTGTAATAGGTCGGCAGTTCTACCCAGGTGCCAGGCCTCCGTGCCTGCAAACACTCGCAATTCTTGCATGTGATTGTGAATGGCATGCTTACATGTTGCCGAGATCAGACAAACACTCACAATTCTTGCGTATGATTGTGAATGACATGCTTACATGTTGCCGAGAGCAGACAAACACTTGCAAGTCTTGCGTATGATTGTGAATGGCAAGTTTACATGTTGCCAAGAGCAGACAAACACTCGCAAGTCTTGCATATGATTGTGAATGGCAAGTTTACATGTTGCCGAGAGCAGACAAACACTTGCGTATGATTGTGAATGGCATGCTTACATGTTGCCGAGAGCAGACAAACATTTGCAATTCTTACATATGATTGTGAATGACATGCTTACATGTTGCCGAGATCAGACAAACACTTGCAATTCGTGGGTATGATTGTGAATGGCAAGTTTACATGTTGCCGAGATCAGACAAGCACTTGCAAGTCTTGCATATGTTTGTAATAGTCAAGGTGTGAGGAATACTTATCTTGTTGTGTATATGACTAGTTTGTGACAAGATGTTTTATATCATTGTAGGTGTGGAGATGGCAGAGGCCGACTGTGGTGGTGGAGAAGTGGGAGAACCACGTGATAGTGGAGCAGCCAGGCTGCCAGGTGACGGTGGAGCAGCGGGGCTGCCAGGTGACGGTGGAGCAGCGGGGCTGCCAGGTGACGGTGGAGCAGCAGGGCTGCCAGGTGACGGTGGAGCAGCGGGGCTGCCAGGTGACGGTGGAGCAGTGGGGCTGCCAGGTGACGGTGGAGCAACGGGGATGCCAGGTGACGGTGGAGCAGCGGGGCTGCCAGGTGACGGTGGAGCAGCGGGGCTGCCAGGTGACGGTGGAGCAGCAGGGCTGCCAGGTGACGGTGGAGCAGCAGGGCTGCCAGGTGACGGTGGAGCAGCGGAGCTGCCAGGTGAGACATTTCCTTACACAGTTGTATTCATCCTCGTGGTGAGACATTTTCTCGCACAATTGTAGGCATCCTCATGGTGTGAGACATTTCCTCGCACAATTGTAGTCATCCTCGTTGTGTGAGACATTACCTCGCACAATTGTATTCATCCTCGTTGTGTGAGACATTTCCTCGCACAATTGTATTCATCCTTGTGGTGTGAGACATTTCCTCGCACAATTTAATGCTTCCTCGTTGTGTGAGACATTTCCTCGCACAATTGTAGGCATCCTCATGGTGTGAGACATTTCCTCGCACAATTGTATTCATCTCGTGGTGTGAGACATTTCCTCGCCCAATTGTATTCATCCTCATGGTGTGAGACATTTCTTCGCACAATTGTATTCATCCTTGTGGTGTGAGACATTTCCTCGCACAATTGTATGCATCCTCATGGTGTGCAACATTTCCTCACACAATTGTATTCATCCTCGTTGTGTGAGACATTTCCCCCCCAAATTGTATTCATCCTTGTGGTGTGAGACATTTCCTCGCACAATTTAATGCTTCCTCATTGTGTGAGACATTTCCTCGCACAATTGTATTCATCCTTGTTGTGTGAGACATTTCCTTGCACAATTGTATTCATCCTCGTGGTGTGAGACATTTCCAACGCATAATTGTATTCATACTCGTGGTGTGAGACATTTCCTCGCACAATTGTATTCATCCTCATTATGTGAGACATTTCCAATGCACAATTGTATTCATCCTCGTGGTGTGAGACATTTCCTCGCACAATTGTATTCATCTCGTGGTGTGAGACATTTCCTCACACAAATTGATGCCTCCTCATTGTGCGAGACATTTCCTCGCACAATTGTATTCATCCTCATGGTGTGAGACATTTCCTCGCACAATTGTATTCATCTCATGGTGTGAGACATTTCCTCGCACAATTGTATTCATCTCGTGGTGTGAGACATTTCCTCGCACAATTGTATTCATCTCGTGGTGTGAGACATTTCCTCGCACAATTGTATTCATCTCGTGGTGTGAGACATTTCCTCGCACAATTGTATTCATCTCGTGGTGTGAGACATTTCCTCACCCAATTGTATTCATCCTCATGGTGTGAGACATTTCCTCACACAGTTGTATGCATCCTCATGGTGTGAGACATTTCCTCGCACAATTGTATTCATCTCATGGTGTGAGACATTTCCTCGCACAATTGTATTCATCTTGTGGTGTGAGACATTTCCTCGCACAATTTAATGCTTCCTCATTGTGTGAGACATTTTCTCGCACAATTGTAGGCATCCTCGTGGTGTGAGACATTTCCTCACACAATTGTATTCATCTCGTGGTGTGAGACATTTCCTCGCCCAATTGTATTCATCCTCATGGTGTGAGACATTTCCTCGCACAGTTGTATTCATCCTCATGGTGTGAGACATTTCCTCGCACAGTTGTATGCATCCTCGTGGTGTGCAACATTTCCTCACACAATTGTATTCATCCTCGTGGTGTGAGACATTTCCTCGCACAATTGTATTCATCCTCGTGGTGTGAGACATTTCCAACGCACAATTGTATTCATCTTCATTGTGTGAGACATTTCCAACACACAATTGTATTCATCCTCGTTGTGTGAGACATTTCCTTGCACAATTTAATGCTTCCTCATTGTGTGAGACATTTCCTCACACAATGTGATATATTGGGTAGTGGACTATGGCCATCCCCACTGCCAGATTCTTGTTTAATTTGTGTGTCCAACACCTCATTCACCATGATTCATACTTGGCATTGTGACTTGCCTTGATGTGTAGATATCATGATCTGGACAGTTTGGTTAAGTGTGCTATTAACACCATGGTTATTGCCCTTTTATTGACTAAGAATCCTGAAATATATCTGTCCGGAGTCTGTTCTCAGCATCAAACTGGCTAGTAACACTGGTTATTGCCCTTTTATTGACTAACAATCCTCAAATATATCCGTCCGGAGTCTGTTCTTAGTATCTAATGGACTAGTAACACCATGGTTATTGTTCTTTTATTGATGAAGAATCCTCAAACATGTCCGTCCGGAGTCTGTTCTCAGTATCTAATGGACTAGTAACACCATGATTATTGGCCTTTTATCGATGAAGAATCCTCAAATATGTCCGTCCGGAGTCTGTTCTTGGTATCTAATGGACTAGTAACACCATGGTTATTGGCCTTTTATCGATGAAGAATCCTCAAATATGTCCGTCCGGAGTCTGTTCTTAGTATCTAATGGACTAGTAACACCATGGTTATTGGCCTTTTATCGATGAAGAATCCTCAAATATGTCCGTCCGGAGTCTGTTCTCAGTATCTAATGGGCTAGTAACACCATGGTTATTGCCCTTTTATTGACTAAGAATCCTCAAATATGTCTGTCCGGAGTCTGTTCTCAGTATCTAACGGGCTAGTAACACCATGGTTATTGCCCTTTTATTGACTAAGAATCCTCAAATATGTCCGTCCGGAGTCTGTTCTCAGTATCAAACTGGCTAGTAACACCATGATTATTGGCCTTTTATCGATGAAGAACCCTCAAATATGTCCGTCCGGAGTCTGTTCTCAGTATCTAATGGACTAGTAACACCATGATTATTGGCCTTTTATCGATGAAGAACCCTCAAATATGTCCGTCCGGAGTCTGTTCTCAGTATCTAATGGACTAGTAACACCATGGTTATTGCCCTTTTATTGACTAAGAATCCTCAAATATGTCTGTCCGGAGTCTGTTCTCAGTATCTAATGGACTAGTAACACCATGGTTATTGGCCTTTTATCGATGAAGAACCCTCAAATATGTCCGGAGTCCGTTCTCAGTATCTAATGGACTAGTAACACCATGATTATTGGCCTTTTATCGATGAAGAACCCTCAAATATGTCTGGAGTCTGTTCTCAGTATCTAACGGGCTAGTAACACCATGGTTATTGTCCTTTTATTGTTTAAGAATCCTCAAATATGTCTGGAGTCTGTTATCGGTATCAATCGAGTTAAACTTATGAAGATTAATATCGCTATAGTGCGGTGGTGGTACGAGCAGGATTTTCGACGAAATCGGATGCAAAACACTGAATTTATTGCCCTTTATCCCAGTGACCGTAATATCGGTGAATACTAATTAGGAGTGATGTCGGAATAAATCCAAGTGAACTACACTTTCGCATATTGTGTTTACTATTTACGTCGGAGTTACACAACTGTCGCTAGGTAAAACGAGCTGAAATGTCATTTCTACAGGCATATTTACCATCATTGACATCATGTGATTGCCTTATATGACACCTATTGGTATAAGCCTCCGAGGCGAAATGTACATCATCGCCGATAATTGATAATCCCTGCGTAAATAAAACTTGGAGCTCAGTGCTGTTGTTTTCACTTTGTTCAGTTATGATTTACTTGTTTCAAACCGATATTGCATACAATAAAACAATATCATTATGCTTAACCCTTTGCCTGCTGAGTAAATAAAATCACATTTCCAAACAACATGGATCCAGATCAGCCGCAGCGTAGCGCCGCATCTGATCAGGATCTGTGTTTGCTATTCAGCCAAGTGTTTTAGCTCCACTATCCAAATAGCAAACAGCATAGAGCCCGCATAGAGACTGTGCCTTCTGATCTTGCAATAGTGATTTTGTCTGCTGCTAGCGTGCATAGGGTTAATTGAGAGTGGACATTATTTGCACAGCCTCGTTTTGAAACACAAATACACAGGCTATTATTGCTCATGTCACCGGTAATCAGTATACCCAGGAAAATTGACTAAAAATCCACAAATGTGTCATTCCAGAGCAATTTCTCATTAACCAATTAGTGGAATTGTGTTGAGCTTAAACTAAATATACATCAACCCTGTAGTACCAGAATCACTGCCCTTTAATTGACCTAAACAAATTTGTCCGTCTGGGTACCCAATTTTACCAGAATTTTATAGTGTTGTGTGTTGCATAGCCCTTTAAGCTTTTCAATTCGGGTTACAGATCCAGGGTATCATGGCCCTTTTGATTTAAGGTTGTCTTCAGGTACCACACACCACTTTATTTTTGTCATCCATTTGAGTACTTTGTATTTCATTCTGTCTCATTACAGGTACAGAGGATGCCTTTGTTGTGATGACCAAGCTAGCAGTGGTAGAGATTGAACGAACATGCGAGGAGGAGGAGCTGCCGATGTCCGAAATAGTGTTGGTAAGGATGATGGATGCAGTTGACGAGGTTTCTGTCATAAATGAGGATGTGTATGAGGAGTTTCCGGCTGATGAGGCCTTGACTCTGCAGTTAGGTGGTTCCTTCAGTGACGGAAACCTTCTGCTGGGACTTGATGTCATCAGTTTGCAACTCTTGTAGGAGGGGATGGTGGATGAGGAAGTGTATGAGGAGTTTCCTGCTGATGAGGCCTTGACCCTGCAGTTAGGTGGTTCCTTCAGTGACGGAAACCTTCTGCTGGGACTTGATGTCATCAGTTTGCAACTCTTGTAGGAGGGGATGGTGGATGAGGAAGTGTATGAGGAGTTTCCTGCTGATGAGGCCTTGACCCTGCAGTTAGGTGGTTCCTTCAGTGACGGAAACCTTCTGCTGGGACTTGATGTCATCAGTTTGCAACTCTTGTAGGAGGGGATGGTGGATGAGGAAGAGGATGTAGTTAGTGAGTTTGTTGTGGAGGAGGTATGAGGAGTTTCCGGCTGAGCAGGGCTAGAACTGTAGCAGGGCTTGACCTGTAGCGAGGGCTAGAACTGTAGCGAGTTTGAGCCGCAGTAAGAATTTGAGCCACAGTGAGAGTTTCAGCCGCAGTAAGTTTCAGCCGCAGTAGAGTTTCAGCTGCAATTATAATCTCTCTCAAATTTTTGATGTTTAGGATTTAATGTAAAGTCAATGCACTGGTTAATCTGCGTTGTATGATAATTATATTTAATTTGTCCCAACGTGTCGCCTGTTGTTCAATAGTTAAAAAATTGTACCTGAATAAATGGATTATTATATATTCTAAGTGTCACGTCTTCATGATAAAACTTGAATAGTAAGGGCTTGACCTGTAGCGAGTGCTTGACCTGTAGTGAGGGCTTGAACTGGGAGGGCTTGAACTGTTGCGAGGGCTTGACCTGTAGCGAGGGCTTGAACTGTAGCGAGGGATTGAACTGTAGTGAGGGCTTGACCTGTAGCGAGTGCTTGAACTTTAGCGTGTGCTTGACCTGTAGCGAGGGCTTGACCTGTAGCGAGGGCTAGAACTGTAATGAGGGCTTGACCTGTAGCGAGCGCTTGACCTGTAGCGAGGGCTTGACCTGTAGCGAGGGCTTGACGTGTAGCGAGGGCTAGAACTGTAGTGAGGGCTAGAACTGTAGCGAGGGCTAGAACTGTAGCGAGGGCTGGAACTGTAGCGAGGGCTAGAACGGTAGTGAGGACTAGAACTGTAGCGAGGGCTTGACCTGTAGTGAGTGCTTGACCTGTAGTGAGGCCTTGGACTGTAGTGAGAGCTTGACCTGTAGCGAGGGCTTGACCTGTAGCGAGGGCTTGACCTGTAGCTAGGGCTTGAACTGTAGCTAGGGCTTGAACTGTAGCGAGGGTTTGAACTGTAGCGAGGGCTAGAACTGTAGCAAGGGCTTGACCTGTAGCGAGGGCTAGAGCGAGGGCTAGAACTGTAGTGAGGGCTAGAGCGAGGGCTAAACTGTAGCGAGTGCTAGAACTGTAGTGAGGGCTAGAACTATAACGAGGGATAGAACTGTAGCAAGGGCTAGAGTGAGGGCTAGAACTGTAGCGAGTGTTTGACCTGTAGCGAGGGCTTGACCTGTAATGAGGGCTTGACCTGTAGCGAGGGCTTGACCTGTAGCGAGGGCTTGATGTGTAGCGAGGGCTAGAACTGTAGTAAGGGCTTGAACTGTAGCGAGGGCTTGGAACTGTAGCGAGGGCTTGACCTATAGCGAGGGCTTGATGTGTAGCGAGGGCTAGAACTGTTGCGAGTGCTTGACTTGTAGTGAGGGCTTGACCTGTAGCAAGGGCTAGAGCGAGGGCTATAGCGAGGGCTAGAACTGTAGTGAGGGCTAGAGCGATGGCTAATCTGTAGCGAGGGCTAGAACTGTGACGAGGGCTAGAACTGTAGCAAGGGCTAGAGCGAGGGCTAGAACTGTAGCGAGGGTTTGAGCTGTAGCGAGGGCTTGACCTGTAATTAGGGCTTGACCTGTAGCGAGGGCTTGAACTGTAGCGAGGGCTAGAACTGTAGCGAGGGCTTGACCTATAGCGAGGGCTTGATTTGTAGTGAGGGCTTGACCTGTAGTGAGGGCTTAACATTTAGCGAGGGCTTGACCTGTAGCGAGGGCTAAAACTGTAGCGAGGACTAGAACGGTAGCTAGGGCTTGAACTGTAACACGGGCTAGAAATGTAATGAGGGCTAGAACAGTAGCGAGGGCTAGAACTGTAGCGAGGGCTAGAACTGTAGCGAGGGCCTGAACTGTAGCGATCGCTAGAACTGTATCGAGGGCTAGAACTGTAGCGATGGCATGACTTGTAGCAAACTGTAGCGAGGGCTAGAACTGTAGCTAGGGATTGAACTGTAGCGAGGGCTAGAACTGTAGTGAGGGCTAGAACTGTAACGAGGGCTAGAACTGTAGCGAGGGCTTGAATTATAGCGAGGGCTTGATCTGTTGCGAGGGCTTGAACTGTAGCGAGGGCTTGAACTGTAGCGAGGACTTGAACTGTAGCGAGGGCTTGACCTGTAGCGAGGGCTAGAACTGTAGCGAGGGCTTGAACTGTAGCGAGGGCTTGACCTGTAGCGAGTGCTAGAACTGTAGCGAGGGCTAGAACTGTAGCGAGGGCTGAAACTGTAGCAAGGGCTTGACCTGTAGCGAGGGCTAGAACTGTAGCGAATGATTGACCTGTAGCAAGGGCTAGAGCGAGGGCTAGAACTGTAGCGAGGGCTAGACCTGTAGTGAGGGCTAGAGCGAGGGCTAAACTGTAGGGAGTGCTAGAACTGTAGCGAGGGCTAGAACAGTAACGAGGGCTAGAACTGTAGCAAGGGCTAGAATGAGTGCTACAACTGTAGCAAGGGTTTGACCTGTAGCGAGGGCTTGACCGGTAATGAGGGCTTGACCTGTAGCGAGGGCTTGACCTGTAGTGAGGGCTTGATGTGTAGCAAGGGCTAGAACTTAGCTAGGGCTAGAACTGTAGCGAGGGCTTGAACTGTAGTAAGGGCTTGAACTGTAGCAAGGGCTTGAACTGTAGTGAGGGCTAGAACTGTAGCGAGGGATTGAACTGTAGTGAGGGCTTGACATTTAGCGAGGCTTGAACTGTAGCGAGGGCTTGACCTGTAGCGAGGACTTGAACTGTAGCGAGGGCTAGAACTGTAATGAGGGCTAGAATTGTAGCGAGGGTTTGACCTGTAACGGGGGCTTGACCTGTAACGGGGGCTTGACCTGTAGCGAGGGCTTGATGTGTAGCAAGAGCTAGAACTGTAGCGAGGGCTTGAACTATAGTGAGGGCTAGAACTGTAGTGAGGGCTAGACCTGTAACGAGGGCTTGACATGTAGCGAGGGCTAGAACTGTAGCGAGGGCTAGAACTGTAGCGAGGGCTTGACCTGTAGTGAGGGCTTGACGTGTAGCGAGGGCTAGAACTGTAGCTAGTGCTTGACATGTAGCGAGGGCTAGAACTGTAGCGAGGGCTTGAACTGTAGCGAGGGCTTGAACTGTAGCGAGGGCTAGAGCGAGGGCTAGAACTGTAGCGAGGGCTAGACCTGTAGTGAGGGCTAGAGCGAGGGCTAAACTGTAGGGAGTGCTAGAACTGTAGCGAGGGCTAGAACTGTAACGAGGGCTAGAACTGTAGCAAGGGCTAGAATGAGTGCTACAACTGTAGCAAGGGTTTGACCTGTAGCGAGGGCTTGACCGGTAATGAGGGCTTGACCTGTAGCGAGGGCTTGACCTGTAGTGAGGGCTTGATGTGTAGCGAGGGCTAGAACTTAGCTAGGGCTAGAACTGTAGCGAGGGCTTGAACTGTAGTAAGGGCTTGAACTGTAGCAAGGGCTTGAACTGTAGTGAGGGCTAGAACTGTAGCGAGGGATTGAACTGTAGTGAGGGCTTGACATTTAGCGAGGCTTGAACTGTAGCGAGGGCTTGACCTGTAGCGAGGACTTGAACTGTAGCGAGGGCTAGAACTGTAATGAGGGCTAGAATTGTAGCGAGGGTTTGACCTGTAACGGGGGCTTGACCTGTAACGGGGGCTTGACCTGTAGCGAGGGCTTGATGTGTAGCAAGAGCTAGAACTGTAGCGAGGGCTTGAACTATAGTGAGGGCTAGAACTGTAGTGAGGGCTAGACCTGTAACGAGGGCTTGACATGTAGCGAGGGCTAGAACTGTAGCGAGGGCTAGAACTGTAGCGAGGGCTTGACCTGTAGTGAGGGCTTGACGTGTAGCGAGGGCTAGAACTGTAGCTAGTGCTTGACATGTAGCGAGGGCTAGAACTGTAGCGAGGGCTTGAACTGTAGCGAGTGCTTGAACTGTAGCGAGGACTAGAACTGTAGCGAGGGCTTGAACTGTAGTAAGGGCTTGATCTGTAGTGAGTGCTTGACCTGTAGCGTGGGCTTGAACTGTAGTAAGGGCTTGACCTGTAGCGAGGGCTAGAACTGTAACGAGGACTTGACCTGTAACGAGGGCTTGATGTGTAGCGAGGGCTAGAACTGTAGTAAGGGCTTTAACTGTAGCGAGGGCTAGAACTGTAGCGAGGGCTAGAACTGTAGCGAGGGCTAGAACTGTAGCGAGGGCTAGAACTGTAGCAAGGGCTTGACATGTAGCGAGGGCTAGGACTGTAGCGAGGGCATGAACTGTAGCGAGGGCCAGAGGTTAGAAATGTAGCGAGGGCTAGAACTGTAGTGAGGGCTTGATCTGTAGTGACGGATTGACCTGTAGTGAGGGCTTAACATGTAGCGAGGGCTTGACCTGTAGCGAGGGCTAGAACTGTAGCGAGGACTAGAACTGTTGCGAGGGCTTGAAATTAGGCGAGGGCTTGACCTATAGCGAGGGCTTGATGTGTAGCGAGGGCTAGAACTGTAGCGAGTGCTTGACTTGTAGTGAGGGCTTAACATTTAGCGAGGGCTAGAACGGTAGCTAGGGCTTGAACTGTAACATGGGCTAGATCTGTAGCGAGGGCTAGAACTGTAATGAGGGATAGAACAGTAGCGAGGGCTTGAACTGTAGCGATCGCTAGAACTGTATCGATGGCTAGAACTGTAGCGAGGGCATGACCTGTAGCAAACTGTAGCGAGGGCTAGAACTGTAGCTAGGGCTAGAACTGTAGCTAGGGATTGAACTGTAGCGAGGGCTTGATCTGTAGCGAGGGCTTGAACTGTAGCGAGTGCTTGACCTGTAGCCAGGGCTTGAACTGTAGCGAGGGCTTGAACTGTAGCGAGGACTTGAACTGTAGCGAGGGCTAGAACTGTAGCGAGGGCTTGACCTTTAGCGAGGGCTTGAACTGTAGCGAGGGCTAGAACTGTAGCGAGGTCTTGAACTGTAGCGAGGGCTTGACCTGTAATGAGTGCTTGACCTGTAGCCAGGGCTTAAACTGTAGCGAGTGTTTGACCTGTAGCGAGGGCTAGAACTGTAACGAGGGCTTGACATGTAGCGAGGGCTAGAACTGTAATGAGGGCTTGACCTGTAGCGAGGGCTGGAAATGTAGCGAGTACTTGACCTGTAGTGAGGCCTTGAACTGTAGTGACAGCTTGACCTGTAGCGAGGGCTTGACCAGTAGCGAGGGCTTAACATGTAGCGAGGGCTTGACCTGTAGCGAGGGCTTGAACTGTAGCAAGGGCTAGAACTGTAGCAAGGGCTTGACCTGTAGCGAGGGCTAGAACTGTAGCGAAGGCTTGACCTGTAGCAAGGGCTAGATCGAGGGCTAGCACTGTAGTGAGGGCTAGAGCGAGGGCTAAACTGTAGCGAGTGCTAGAACTGTATCGAGGGCTAGAACTCTAACGAGGGCTAGAACTGTAGCAAGGGCTAGAGTGAGGGCTAGAACTGTAGCGAGGGTTTGACCTGTAGCGAGGGCTTGACCTGTAATGAGGGCTTGACCTGTAGCGAGGGCTTGACCTCTAGCGAGGGCTTGACCTGTAGCGAGGGCATGATGTGTAGCGAGGGCTAGAACTGTAGCGAGGGCTAGAACTGTAGTAAGGGCTTGAACTGTAGCGAGGGCTTGAACTGTAGTGAGGGCTAGACCTGTAGTGAGGGCTAGAACTGTAGCGAGGGATTGAACTGAGCGAGGGATTGAACTGTAGCGAGGGCTTGACATTTAGCGAGGGCTTGAACTGTAGCGAGGGCTTGAAATGTAGCAAGGTCTTGAACTGTAGTGAGTGCTTGACCTGTAGCCAGGGCTTGAACTGTAGTGAGGGCTTGATGTGTAGCGAGGGCTAGAACTTAGCTAGGGCTAGAACTGTAGCGAGGGCTTGAACTGTAGTAAGGGCTTGAACTGTAGCAAGGGCTTGAACTGTAGTGAGGGCTAGAACTGTAGCGAGGGATTGAACTGTAGTGAGGGCTTGACATTTAGCGAGGCTTGAACTGTAGCGAGGGCTTGACCTGTAGCGAGGACTTGAACTGTAGCGAGGGCTAGAACTGTAATGAGGGCTAGAATTGTAGCGAGGGTTTGACCTGTAACGGGGGCTTGACCTGTAACGGGGGCTTGACCTGTAGCGAGGGCTTGATGTGTAGCAAGAGCTAGAACTGTAGCGAGGGCTTGAACTATAGTGAGGGCTAGAACTGTAGTGAGGGCTAGACCTGTAACGAGGGCTTGACATGTAGCGAGGGCTAGAACTGTAGCGAGGGCTAGAACTGTAGCGAGGGCTTGACCTGTAGTGAGGGCTTGACGTGTAGCGAGGGCTAGAACTGTAGCTAGTGCTTGACATGTAGCGAGGGCTAGAACTGTAGCGAGGGCTTGAACTGTAGCGAGGGCTTGAACTGTAGCGAGGGCTAGAGCGAGGGCTAGAACTGTAGCGAGGGCTAGACCTGTAGTGAGGGCTAGAGCGAGGGCTAAACTGTAGGGAGTGCTAGAACTGTAGCGAGGGCTAGAACTGTAACGAGGGCTAGAACTGTAGCAAGGGCTAGAATGAGTGCTACAACTGTAGCAAGGGTTTGACCTGTAGCGAGGGCTTGACCGGTAATGAGGGCTTGACCTGTAGCGAGGGCTTGACCTGTAGTGAGGGCTTGATGTGTAGCGAGGGCTAGAACTTAGCTAGGGCTAGAACTGTAGCGAGGGCTTGAACTGTAGTAAGGGCTTGAACTGTAGCAAGGGCTTGAACTGTAGTGAGGGCTAGAACTGTAGCGAGGGATTGAACTGTAGTGAGGGCTTGACATTTAGCGAGGCTTGAACTGTAGCGAGGGCTTGACCTGTAGCGAGGACTTGAACTGTAGCGAGGGCTAGAACTGTAATGAGGGCTAGAATTGTAGCGAGGGTTTGACCTGTAACGGGGGCTTGACCTGTAACGGGGGCTTGACCTGTAGCGAGGGCTTGATGTGTAGCAAGAGCTAGAACTGTAGCGAGGGCTTGAACTATAGTGAGGGCTAGAACTGTAGTGAGGGCTAGACCTGTAACGAGGGCTTGACATGTAGCGAGGGCTAGAACTGTAGCGAGGGCTAGAACTGTAGCGAGGGCTTGACCTGTAGTGAGGGCTTGACGTGTAGCGAGGGCTAGAACTGTAGCTAGTGCTTGACATGTAGCGAGGGCTAGAACTGTAGCGAGGGCTTGAACTGTAGCGAGTGCTTGAACTGTAGCGAGGACTAGAACTGTAGCGAGGGCTTGAACTGTAGTAAGGGCTTGATCTGTAGTGAGTGCTTGACCTGTAGCGTGGGCTTGAACTGTAGTAAGGGCTTGACCTGTAGCGAGGGCTAGAACTGTAACGAGGACTTGACCTGTAACGAGGGCTTGATGTGTAGCGAGGGCTAGAACTGTAGTAAGGGCTTTAACTGTAGCGAGGGCTAGAACTGTAGCGAGGGCTAGAACTGTAGCGAGGGCTAGAACTGTAGCGAGGGCTAGAACTGTAGCAAGGGCTTGACATGTAGCGAGGGCTAGGACTGTAGCGAGGGCATGAACTGTAGCGAGGGCCAGAGGTTAGAAATGTAGCGAGGGCTAGAACTGTAGTGAGGGCTTGATCTGTAGTGACGGATTGACCTGTAGTGAGGGCTTAACATGTAGCGAGGGCTTGACCTGTAGCGAGGGCTAGAACTGTAGCGAGGACTAGAACTGTTGCTAGGGCTTGAAATTAGGCGAGGGCTTGACCTATAGCGAGGGCTTGATGTGTAGCGAGGGCTAGAACTGTAGCGAGTGCTTGACTTGTAGTGAGGGCTTAACATTTAGCGAGGGCTAGAACGGTAGCTAGGGCTTGAACTGTAACATGGGCTAGATCTGTAGCGAGGGCTAGAACTGTAATGAGGGATAGAACAGTAGCGAGGGCTTGAACTGTAGCGATCGCTAGAACTGTATCGATGGCTAGAACTGTAGCGAGGGCATGACCTGTAGCAAACTGTAGCGAGGGCTAGAACTGTAGCTAGGGCTAGAACTGTAGCTAGGGATTGAACTGTAGCGAGGGCTTGATCTGTAGCGAGGGCTTGAACTGTAGCGAGTGCTTGACCTGTAGCCAGGGCTTGAACTGTAGCGAGGGCTTGAACTGTAGCGAGGACTTGAACTGTAGCGAGGGCTAGAACTGTAGCGAGGGCTTGACCTTTAGCGAGGGCTTGAACTGTAGCGAGGGCTTGAACTGTAGCGAGGGCTTGAACTGTAGCGAGGTCTTGAACTGTAGTGAGGGCTTGAACTGTAGCGAGGTCTTGAACTGTAGTAAGGGCTTGAACTGCAGCGAGGGCTAGAACTGTAGCGAGGGCTAGAACTGTAGCGAGGGCTTAAACTGTAGCGAGGGCTAGAACTGTATCGAGGACTTGACCTGTAACGAGGGCTTGAACTGTAGCGAGGGCTAGAACTGTAGCGAGGTCTTGAACTGTAGCGAGGGCTTGACCTGTAATGAGTGCTTGACCTGTAGCCAGGGCTTAAACTGTAGCGAGTGTTTGACCTGTAGCGAGGGCTAGAACTGTAACGAGGGCTTGACATGTAGCGAGGGCTAGAACTGTAATGAGGGCTTGACCTGTAGTGAGGGCTGGAAATGTAGCGAGTACTTGACCTGTAGTGAGGCCTTGAACTGTAGTGACAGCTTGACCTGTAGCGAGGGCTTGACCAGTAGCGAGGGCTTAACATGTAGCGAGGGCTTGACCTGTAGCGAGGGCTTGAACTGTAGCAAGGGCTAGAACTGTAGCAAGGGCTTGATCTGTAGCGAGGGCTAGAACTGTAGCGAAGGCTTGACCTGTAGCAAGGGCTAGATCGAGGGCTAGCACTGTAGTGAGGGCTAGAGCGAGGGCTAAACTGTAGCGAGTGCTAGAACTGTATCGAGGGCTAGAACTCTAACGAGGGCTAGAACTGTAGCAAGGGCTAGAGTGAGGGCTAGAACTGTAGCGAGGGTTTGACCTGTAGCGAGGGCTTGACCTGTAATGAGGGCTTGACCTGTAGCGAGGGCTTGACCTCTAGCGAGGGCTTGACCTGTAGCGAGGGCATGATGTGTAGCGAGGGCTAGAACTGTAGCGAGGGCTAGAACTGTAGTAAGGGCTTGAACTGTAGCGAGGGCTTGAACTGTAGTGAGGGCTAGACCTGTAGTGAGGGCTAGAACTGTAGCGAGGGATTGAACTGAGCGAGGGATTGAACTGTAGCGAGGGCTTGACATTTAGCGAGGGCTTGAACTGTAGCGAGGGCTTGAAATGTAGCAAGGTCTTGAACTGTAGTGAGTGCTTGACCTGTAGCCAGGGCTTGAACTGTAGCGAGAGCTTGACCTGTAGTGAGGGCTAGAAATGTAATGATGGCTAGAACTTAGCGAGGGCTAGAACTGTAGCAAGGGTTTGACCTGTAGCGAGGGCTAGAACTGTAACTAGGGCTTGACCTGTAGCGAGGGCTTGATGTGTAGCGAGGGCTAGAACTGTAGCGAGGGCTTGACCTGTAGTAAGGGCTTGAACTGTATTGAGGGCTAGAACTGTAGTGAGGGCTAGAACTGTAGCGAGGGCTTGACATGTAGAGAGGGCTAGAACTGTAGCGAGGGCATGAACTGTAGCAAAGGCTTGACCTATAGCGAGGTCTAGAACTGCAGCGAGGCCTAGAACTATGGCGAGTGCGTGACCTGTAGTGAGGGCTTGACCTGTAGCGAGGGCTCGACCTGTAGCGAGGGCTAGAACTGTAGCGAGGGCTAGAACTGTAGCGAGGACTAGAACTGTAGCGAGAGCTAGAACTGTAGCGAGGGCTAGAACTGTAACAAGAGCTTGACCTGTAGCGAGGGCTTGATGTGTAGCGAGGGCTAGAATTGTAGCGATGGTTTGAACTGTAGTAAGGGCTTGAACTGTAGTGAGTGCTAGAACTGTAGCGATGGTTTGAACTGTAGTAAGGGCTTGAACTGTAGTGAGTGCTAGAACTGTAGTGAGGGCTAGAACTGTAGCGAGGGATTGAACTGTAGCGAGGGCTTGACATTTAGCGAGGCTTGAACTGTAGCGTGGGCTTGAACTGTAGTGAGGTCTTGAACTGTAGTGAGTGCTTGACCTGTAGCCAGGGCTTGAACTGTAGCGAGGGCTTGACCTGTAGCGAGGACTTGAACTGTAGCTAGGGCTAGAACTGTAATGAGGGCTAGAATTGTAGCGAGGGCTAGAACTGTAACGGGTGCTTGACCTGTAACGAGGGCTTGACCTGTAGCGAGGGCTTGATGTGTAGCGAGGGTTAGAACTGTAGCGAGGGCTTGAACTGTAGTAAGGGCTTGAACTGTAGTGAGGGCTAGAACTGTAGTGAGGGCCATAACTGTAGCGAGGGCTTGATATTTTACGAGCGCTAGAACTGTAGCGAGGGCTAGAACTGTAGCGAGGGCATGAACTGTAGCGAAGGCTTGATGTGTAGCTAGGGCTTGAACTGTAGCGAGGGCTAGAACTGTAGCGAGGGCTGGAACTGTAGCGAGTGCTTGACCTGTAGTGAGGGCTTGAACTGTAGCGAGCGCTTGACCAGTAGCGAGGGCTTGACCAGTAGCGAGGGCTTAACATGTAGCGAGGGCTTGACCTGTAGCGTGGGCTAGAACTGTAGCGAGGGCTTGATGTGTAGCGAGGGTTATTACTGTAGCGAGGGCTTGAACTGTAGTAAGGGCTTGAACTGTAATAAGGGCTAGAACTGTAGTGAGGACCAGAACTGTAGCGAGGGCTTGATATGTTGCGAGCGCTAGAACTGTAGCGAGGGCTAGAACTGTAGCGAGGGCATGAGCTGTAGCGAAGGCTTGACCTATAGCGAGGGCTTGATGTGTAGCTAGGGCTTGAACTGTAGCGAGACCTAGAACTGTAGCGAGGGCTGGAACTGTAGCAAGGGCTAGAACTGTAGCGAGGGCTAGAACTGTAGTGAGGGCTTGAACTGTAGCGAGGGCTTGACCTGTAGTGAGGGCTTGACGTGTAGCGAGGGCTAGAACTGTAGCAAGGGCTAGAACTGTAGCTAGTGCTTGAACTGTAGCGAGGGCTTGAACTGTAGCGAGAGCTAGAACTGTAGCACGGGCTTGACCTGTAGCGAGGGCTAGAACTGTAGCTAGGGCTTGACCTGTAGCGAGGGCTAGAACTGTAGCGAGTGCTTGACCTGTAGTGAGGGCTTGAACTATAGCGAGGGCTTGACCAGTAGCAAAGGCTTAGCATGTAGCGAGGGCTTGACCTGTAGCGAGGGCTGGAACTGTAGCTAGGGCTTGAACTGTAGCGAGGGCTTGAACTGTAGCGAGGGCTAGAACTGTAGCAAGGGCTAGAACTGTAGCAAGGGCTAGAACTGTAGCGAGGGCTAGAACTGTAGTGAGGGCTAGAGCGAGGGCTAAACTGTAGCGAGTGCTGGAACTGTAACGAGGGCTAGAGCTGTAACGAGGACTAGAACTGTAGCAAGGGCTAGAATGAGGGCTATAACTGTAACGAGGGCTTGACCTGTAATGAGGGCTTGACCTGTAGCGAGGGCTTGACCTGTAGTGAGGGCTTGACCTGTAGCGTGGGCTTGACCTGTAGTGAGGGCTTGATGTGTAGCGAGGGCTAGAACTGTAGCGAGGGATAGAACTGTAGCGAGGGCTAGAACTGTAGCAAGGGCTTGAACTGTAGTGAGGGCTAGAACTGTAGTGAGGGATTGAACTGTAGCGAGAGCTTGACATTTAGCGAGGCTTGAACTCTAGCGAGGGCTTGAACTGTAGTGAGGTCTTGAACTCTAGTGGGTGCTTGACCTGTAGCCAGGGCTTGAACTGTAGCGAGGGCTTGACCTGTAGCGAGGACTTGAACTGTAGCTAGGGCTAGAACTGTAATGAGGGCTAGAATTGTAGCGAGGGCTAGAGCAGTAGCGAGGGTTTGACCTGTAGCGAGGGCTAGAACTGTAACGGGGGCTTGACCTGTAATGAGGGCTTGACCTGTAGCGAGTGCTTGATGTGTAGCGAGGGTTAGAACTGTAGCGAGGGCTTGAACTGTAGTAAGGGCTTGAACTGTAGTGAGGGCTAGAACTGTAGTGAGGGCCAGAACTGTAGCGAGGGCTTGACCTATAGCGAGGGCTTGATGTGTAGCGAGGGCTTGAACTGTAGCGAGGCCTAGAACTGTAGCGAGTGCTTGGCCTGTAATGAGGGCTTGACCTGTAGCGAGGGCTTAACATGTAGCGAGGGCTTGACCTGTAGCGAGGGCTAGAACTGTAGCGAGGACTAGACCTGTAGCGAGGGCTTGAACTGTAACGAGGGCTAGACTTGTAATGAGGGCTAGAACTGTAGGGAGTGCTAGAACTGTAGCGAGGGCTAGAACAGTAACGAGGGCTAGAACTGTAGCAAGGGCTAGAATGAGTGCTACAACTGTAGCAAGGGTTTGACCTGTAGCGAGGGCTTGACCGGTAATGAGGGCTTGACCTGTAGCGAGGGCTTGACCTGTAGTGAGGGCTTGATGTGTAGCAAGGGCTAGAACTTAGCTAGGGCTAGAACTGTAGCGAGGGCTTGAACTGTAGTAAGGGCTTGAACTGTAGCAAGGGCTTGAACTGTAGTGAGGGCTAGAACTGTAGCGAGGGATTGAACTGTAGTGAGGGCTTGACATGTAGCGAGGCTTGAACTGTAGCGAGGGCTTGACCTGTAGCGAGGACTTGAACTGTAGCGAGGGCTAGAACTGTATGAGGGCTAGAATTTAGCGAGGGTTTGACCTGTACGGGGGCTTGACCTGTAACGGGGGCTTGACCTGTAGCGAGGGCTTGAGTGTAGCAAGAGCTAGAACTGTAGCGAGGGCTTGAACTATAGTGAGGGCTAGAACTGTAGTGAGGGCTAGACCTGTAACGAGGGCTTGACATGTAGCGAGGGCTAGAACTGTAGCGAGGGCTAGAACTGTAGCGAGGGCTTGACCTGTAGTGAGGGCTTGACGTGTAGCGAGGGCTAGAACTGTAGCTAGTGCTTGACATGTAGCGAGGGCTAGAACTGTAGCGAGGGCTTGAACTGTAGCGAGGGCTTGAACTGTAGCGAGGGCTAGAGCGAGGGCTAGAACTGTAGCGAGGGCTAGACCTGTAGTGAGGGCTAGAGCGAGGGCTAAACTGTAGGGAGTGCTAGAACTGTAGCGAGGGCTAGAACTGTAACGAGGGCTAGAACTGTAGCAAGGGCTAGAATGAGGGCTAGAACTGTAGCGAGGGTTTGACCTGTAGCGAGGGCTTGACCTGTAATGAGGGCTTGACCTGTAGCGAGGGCTTGAACTGTAGTGAGGGCTAGAACTGTAGCGAGGGCTTGACCTTAGCGAGGGCTTGATGTGTAGCGAGGGCTAGAACTGTAGCGAGTGCTTGACTTGTAGTGAGGGCTTGACCTGTAGTGAGGGCTTAACTTTAGCGAGGGCTTGACCTGTAGCGAGGGCTAGAACTGTAGCGAGGACTTGAACTGTAGCTAGGGCTTGAACTGTAACACGGGCTAGAAATGTAATGAGGGCTAGAACAGTAGCGAGGGCTAGAACTGTAGCGAGGGCTAGAACTGTAGCGAGGGCCTGAACTGTAGCGATCGCTAGAACTGTATCGAGGGCTAGAACTGTAGCGATGGCATGACTTGTAGCAAACTGTAGCGAGGGCTAGAACTGTAGCTAGGGATTGAACTGTAGCGAGGGCTAGAACTGTAATGAGGGCTAGAATTGTAGCGAGGGCTAGAACTGTAACGGGTGCTTGACCTGTAACGAGGGCTTGACCTGTAGCGAGGGCTTGATGTGTAGCGAGGGTTAGAACTGTAGCGAGGGCTTGAACTGTAGTAAGGGCTTGAACTGTAGTGAGGGCTAGAACTGTAGTGAGGGCCATAACTGTAGCGAGGGCTTGATATTTTACGAGCGCTAGAACTGTAGCGAGGGCTAGAACTGTAGCGAGGGCATGAACTGTAGCGAAGGCTTGATGTGTAGCTAGGGCTTGAACTGTAGCGAGGGCTAGAACTGTAGCGAGGGCTGGAACTGTAGCGAGTGCTTGACCTGTAGTGAGGGCTTGAACTGTAGCGAGCGCTTGACCAGTAGCGAGGGCTTGACCAGTAGCGAGGGCTTAACATGTAGCGAGGGCTTGACCTGTAGCGTGGGCTAGAACTGTAGCGAGGGCTTGATGTGTAGCGAGGGTTATTACTGTAGCGAGGGCTTGAACTGTAGTAAGGGCTTGAACTGTAATGAGGGCTAGAACTGTAGTGAGGACCAGAACTGTAGCGAGGGCTTGATATGTTGCGAGCGCTAGAACTGTAGCGAGGGCTAGAACTGTAGCGAGGGCATGAACTGTAGCGAAGGCTTGACCTATAGCGAGGGCTTGATGTGTAGCTAGGGCTTGAACTGTAGCGAGACCTAGAACTGTAGCGAGGGCTGGAACTGTAGCAAGGGCTAGAACTGTAGCGAGGGCTAGAACTGTAGTGAGGGCTTGAACTGTAGCGAGGGCTTGACCTGTAGTGAGGGCTTGACGTGTAGCGAGGGCTAGAACTGTAGCAAGGGCTAGAACTGTAGCTAGTGCTTGAACTGTAGCGAGGGCTTGAACTGTAGCGAGAGCTAGAACTGTAGCACGGGCTTGACCTGTAGCGAGGGCTAGAACTGTAGCTAGGGCTTGACCTGTAGCGAGGGCTAGAACTGTAGCGAGTGCTTGACCTGTAGTGAGGGCTTGAACTGTAGCGAGGGCTTGACCAGTAGCAAAGGCTTAGCATGTAGCGAGGGCTTGACCTGTAGCGAGGGCTGGAACTGTAGCTAGGGCTTGAACTGTAGCGAGGGCTTGAACTGTAGCGAGGGCTAGAACTGTAGCGAGGGCTAGAACTGTAGCAAGGGCTAGAACTGTAGCGAGGGCTAGAACTGTAGTGAGGGCTAGAGCGAGGGCTAAACTGTAGCGAGTGCTGGAACTGTAACGAGGGCTAGAGCTGTAACGAGGACTAGAACTGTAGCAAGGGCTAGAATGAGGGCTATAACTGTAGCGAGGGCTTGACCTGTAGTGAGGGCTTGACCTGTAGCGTGGGCTTGACCTGTAGTGAGGGCTTGATGTGTAGCGAGGGCTAGAACTGTAGCGAGGGATAGAACTGTAGCGAGGGCTAGAACTGTAGCAAGGGCTTGAACTGTAGTGAGGGCTAGAACTGTAGTGAGGGATTGAACTGTAGCGAGAGCTTGACATTTAGCGAGGCTTGAACTCTAGCGAGGGCTTGAACTGTAGTGAGGTCTTGAACTCTAGTGGGTGCTTGACCTGTAGCCAGGGCTTGAACTGTAGCGAGGGCTTGACCTGTAGCGAGGACTTGAACTGTAGCTAGGGCTAGAACTGTAATGAGGGCTAGAATTGTAGCGAGGGCTAGAGCAGTAGCGAGGGTTTGACCTGTAGCGAGGGCTAGAACTGTAACGGGGGCTTGACCTGTAATGAGGGCTTGACCTGTAGCGAGTGCTTGATGTGTAGCGAGGGTTAGAACTGTAGCGAGGGCTTGAACTGTAGTAAGGGCTTGAACTGTAGTGAGGGCTAGAACTGTAGTGAGGGCCAGAACTGTAGCGAGGGCTTGACCTATAGCGAGGGCTTGATGTGTAGCGAGGGCTTGAACTGTAGCGAGGCCTAGAACTGTAGCGAGTGCTTGGCCTGTAATGAGGGCTTGACCTGTAGCGAGGGCTTAACATGTAGCGAGGGCTTGACCTGTAGCGAGGGCTAGAACTGTAGCGAGGACTAGACCTGTAGCGAGGGCTTGAACTGTAATGAGGGCTAGACTTGTAATGAGGGCTAGAACTGTAGCGAGGGCTAGAACTGTAGCAAGGGCTTGACCTGTAGCGAGGGCTAGAACTGTAGCGAGGGCTTGAACTGTAGCGAGGGCTTGACCTGTAGTGAGGGCTTGACGTGTAGCGAGGGCTAGAACTGTAGCAAGGGCTAGAACTGTAGCCAGGGCTTAAACTGTAGCGAAGTCTTGAACTGTAGTGAGAGCTTGAACTGTAGCGAGGTCTTGAACTGTAGTGACTGCTTGACCTGTAGCCAGGGCTTAGACTGTAGCAAGTGTTTGACCTGTAGCGAGGGCTAGAACTGTAACGAGGGCTTGACCTGTAACAAGGGCTTGATGTGTAGCGAGGGCTAGAATTGTAGTAAGGGCTTTAACTGTAGCGAGGGCTTGACATGTAGCGAGGGCTAGAACTGTAGCGAGGGCATGAACTGTAGCGAGGGCCAGAAGTTAGAACTGTAGCGAGGGCTAGAACTGTAGTGAGGGCTTGACCTGTAGTGAGGGATTGACCTGTAGCGAGGACTTGAACTGTAGCGAGGCTTGACCTGTAGCGAGGGCTAGAACTGTAGCGAGGGCTTGAACAGTAGCGAGGGCTTGACCTGTAGCGAGGGCTAGAACTGTAGCAAGGGCTAGAACTGTAGCTAGTGCTTGAACTTTAGCGAGGGCTTGAACTGTAGCAAGGGCTAGAACTGTAGCACGGGCTTGACCTGTAGCGAGGGCTAGACCTGTAGCGAGGGCTAGAACTGTAGCAAGGGCTAGAACTGTAGCTAGTGCTTGAACTTTAGCGAGGGCTTGAACTGTAGCACGGGCTTGACCTGTAGCGAGGGCTAGACCTGTAGCAAGGGCTAGAACTGTAGCGAGGGCTAGAACTGTTGTGAGGGCTAGAGCTAGGGCTAAACTGTAGCGAGTGCTAGAACTGTAGCGAGGGCTAGAACTGTAGCACGGGCTTGACCTATAGCGAGGGCTAGAACTGTAGCAAGGGCTAGAACTGTAGCGAGGGCTAGAACTGTAGTGAGGGCTAGAGCGAGGGCTAAACTGTAGCGAGGGCTAGAACTGTAGCAAGGGCTAGAACTGTAGCGAGGGCTAGAACTGTAGTGAGGGCTAGAGCGAGGGCTAAACTGTAGCGAGGGCTAGAACTGTGGCGAGGGCTAGAACTGTAACGAGGACTAGAACTGTAGCAAGGGCTAGAATGAGGGCTAGATCTGTAGCGAGGGCTTGACCTGTAGCGTGGGCTTGACCTGTAGTGAGGGCTTGATGTGTAGCGAGGGCTAGAACTGTAGCGAGGGCTAGAACTGTAGCGAGGGCTAGAACTGTAGAGAGGGCTTGAACTGTAGTAAGGGCTTGAACTGTAGCAAGGGCTTGAACTGTAGCAAGGGCTAGACCTGTAGTGAGGGCTAGAACTGTAGCGAGGGCTTGACATTTAGCGAGGCTTGAACTGTAGCGTGGGCTTGAACTGTAGTGAGGTCTTGAACTGTAGTGAGTGCTTGACCTGTAGCCAGGGCTTGAACTGTAGCGAGCGCTTGACCTGTAGCGAGGACTTGAACTATAGCTATGGCTAGAACTGTAATGAGGGCTAGAATTGTAGCGAGGGCTAGAACAGTAGCGAGGGTTTGACCTGTAGCGAGGGCTAGAACTGTAATGGGGGCTTGACCTGTAACGAGGGCTTGACCTGTAGCGAGGGCTTGATGTGTAGCGAGGGTTAGAACTGTAGCGAGGGCTTGAACTGTAGTAAGGGCTTGAACTGTAATGAGGGCTAGAACAGTAGTGAGGGCCAGAACTGTAGCGAGGGCTTGATATGTTGCGAGCGCTAGACCTGTAGTGAGGGCTAGAACTGTAGCGAGCGCATGAACTGTAGCGAGGGCTGGAACTGTAGCGAGTGCCTGACCTGTAGTGAGGGCTTGAACTGTAGCGAGCGCTTGACCAGTAGCGAGGGCTTGACCAGTAGCGAGGGCTTAACATGTAGCGAGGGCTTGACCTGTAGCGAGGGCTAGAACTGTAGCTAGGGCTTGAACTGTAGCGAGGGCTAGAACTGTAATGAGGGCTAGACCTGTAGCGAGGGCTAGAAATGTAGCGAGGGCTTGAACTGTAGCAATGGCTAGAACTGTAGCGAGGGCTTGACATTTAGCTTGGCTTGAACTGTAGCGTGGGCTTGAACTGTAGTGAGGTCTTGAACTGTAGTGAGTGCTTGACCTGTAGCCAGGGCTTGAACTGTAGCGAGGGCTTGACCTGTAGCGAGGACTTGAACTATAGCTATGGCTAGAACTGTAATGAGGGCTAGAATTGTAGCGAGGGCTAGAACAGTAGCGAGGGTTTGACCTGTAGCGAGGGCTAGAACTGTAATGGGGGCTTGACCTGTAACGAGGGCTTGACCTGTAGCGAGGGCTTGATGTGTAGCGAGGGTTAGAACTGTAGCGAGGGCTTGAACTGTAGTAAGGGCTTGAACTGTAATGAGGGCTAGAACAGTAGTGAGGGCCAGAACTGTAGCGAGGGCTTGATATGTTGCGAGCGCTAGAACTGTAGTGAGGGCTAGAACTGTAGCGAGCGCATGAACTGTAGCGAGGGCTGGAACTGTAGCGAGTGCCTGACCTGTAGTGAGGGCTTGAACTGTAGCGAGCGCTTGACCAGTAGCGAGGGCTTGACCAGTAGCGAGGGCTTAACATGTAGCGAGGGCTTGACCTGTAGCGAGGGCTAGAACTGTAGCTAGGGCTTGAACTGTAGCGAGGGCTAGAACTGTAATGAGGGCTAGACCTGTAGCGAGGGCTAGAAATGTAGCGAGGGCTTGAACTGTAGCAATGGCTAGGACTGTAGTGAGGGCTTGAACTCTAGCGAGGGCTAGGACTGTAGCGAGGGCTTGAAATGTATGTAGCGAGGGATCGAGCCGCAGTAAGAGTTTCGGCTGTAAGTTTTTGTTGTTTAAGTTAACTGAAAATCAATGCATTGTGATGCGAGTCAATATATCCCAATCACTTGTTAATCTGCGTCTTATCATAATTATATTACAATTTATCACAATGTGTCCCCTATTGTTCACTTGTTAAAAAATTGTACTTGAATACATGGATTATTGGTAGCATTAGTAAATGCTTAGTAAATCAAGTTAGTACATGACTTTCTGTCTTAGTTGATGCGACGTCAGAATGGAGCTGCGGGGATGGATCAGTTCACCTGTACACACACACACCTTTCACCGAGCTGATCTTGAACCGAGTCGTGCCAACTAGTCATTGGTCATTACAACTATGGTTTCGAAAGTAGCTACTTTTGCCATCATATCTTGTGTAAAAATGTAGCTGCCATGCATAGTAGTGTCCATGCATTGTAGTGAGATTTTCAATAATTTGCATCGCTCTTTAACCTGTAACTCATTATGAATAGTTTTCTAAGTGTCGCGTCTTAATGAAAAAACTTGAATAGTAAGGGCTTGATCTGTAGTGAGGTCTTGAACTGTAGCGAGATCTTGAACTGTAGTGAGTGCTTGAACTGTAGCCAGGGCTTAAACTGTAGCGAGGTCTTGAAATGTAGTGAGTGCTTGAACTGTAGCCAGGGCTTAAACTGTAGCGAAGTCTTGAACTGTAGTGAGAGCTTGAACTGTAGCGAGGTCTTGAACTGTAGTGACTGCTTGACCTGTAGCCAGGGCTTAAACTGTAGCGAGTGTTTGACCTGTAGCGAGGGCTAGAACTGTAACGAGGGCTTGACCTGTAACAAGGGCTTGATGTGTAGCGAGGGCTAGAATTGTAGTAAGGGCTAGAACTGTAGTGAGGCCTAGAACTGTAGCGAGGCTAGAATTAGATGCTTGGCCTGTAATGAGGGCTTGACCTGTAGCGAGGGCTTAACATGTAGCGAGGGCTTGACCTGTAGCGAGGGCTAGAACTGTAGCGAGGACTAGAACTGTAGCGAGGGCTTGAACTGTAACGAGGGCTAGATCTGTAACGAGGGCTAGACTTATAATGAGGGCTAGAACTGTAGCGAGGGCTAGAACTTTAGCGAGGGCTTGACCTGTAGCGAGGGCTAGAACTGTAGCGAGGGCTTGAACTGTAGCGAGGGCTTGACCTGTAATGAGGGCTTGACGTGTAGCGAGGGCTAGAACTGTAGCAAGGGCTAGAACTGTAGCTAGTGCTTGAACTGTAGCGAGGGCTTGAACTGTAGCGAGGGCTAGAACTGTAGCACGGGCTTGACCTGTAGCGAGGGCTAGAACTGTAGCAAGGGCTAGAACTGTAGCGAGGGCTAGAACTGTAGTGAGGGCTAGAGCGAGGGCTAAACTGTAGCGAGTGCTAGAACTGTAGCGAGGGCTAGAACTGTAACGAGGACTAGAACTGTAGCAAGGGCTAGAATGAGGGCTAGAACTGTAGCGAGGGCTTGACCTGTAATGAGGACTTGACCTGTAGCGTGGGCTTGACCTGTAGCGAGGGCTAGAACTGTAGCGAGGGCTAGAACTGTAGCGAGGGCTAGAACTGTAGAGAGGGCTTGAACTGTAGTAAGTGCTTGAACTGTAGCAAGGGCTTGAACTGTAGCAAGGGCTAGACCTGTAGTGAGGGCTAGAACTGTAGCGAGGGATTGAACTGTAACGGGGGCTTGACCTGTAACGAGGGCTTGACCTGTAGCGAGGGCTTAAACTGTAGCGAGGGCTTGAACTGTAGCCAGGGCTTAAACTGTAGCGAGTGTTTGACCTGTAGCGAGGGCTGGAACTGTAACGAGGGCTTGACCTGTAGTGAGGGCTTGAACTGTAGCGAGGGCTTGACCAGTAGCGAGGGCTTGACAAGTAGCGAGGGCTTAACATATAGCGAGGGCTTGACCTGTAGCGAGGGCTAGAACTGTAGCTTGGGCTTGAACTGTAGCGAGGGCTTGACCTGTAGCGAGGGCTAGAACTGTAACGAAGGCTTGACCTGTAGCAAGGGCTAGAGCGAGGGCTAGAACTGTAGCGAGGGCTAGAACTGTAACGAGGACTAGAACTGTAGCCAGGGCTAGAATGAGGGCTAGAACTGTGGCGAGGGTTTTACCTTTAGCGAGGGCTTGACCTGTAGCGAGGGCTTGACCTGTAGTGAGTGCTTGATGTGTAGCAAGGGCTAGAACTGTAGCGAGGGCTAGAAATGTAGCGAGGGCTTGAACTGTAGTAAGGGCTTGAACTGTAGCAAGGGCTTGAACTGTAGCAAGGGCTTGAACTGTAGTGAGGGCTAGACCTGTAGTGAGGGCTAGAACTGTAGCGAGGGATTGAACTGTAGCGAGGGCTTGACCTGTAGCCAGGGCTTGAACTGTAGCGAGGGCTTGACCTGTAGCGAGGACTTGAACTGTAGCGAGGGCTAGAACTGTAGCAAGGGCTTGAACTGTAGTGAGGGCTAGACTGTAGGAGGGCTGAACTGTAGCGAGGGATTGAACTGTAGCGAGGGCTTGACCTGTAGCGAGGGCTTGACCAGTAGCCAGGGCTTAAACTGTAGCGAAGTCTTGAACTGTAGTGAGAGCTTGAACTGTAGCGAGGTCTTGAACTGTAGTGACTGCTTGACCTGTAGCCAGGGCTTAAACTGTAGCGAGTGTTTGACCTGTAGCGAGGGCTAGAACTGTAACGAGGGCTTGACCTGTAACAAGGGCTTGATGTGTAGCGAGGGCTAGAATTGTAGTAAGGGCTAGAACTGTAGTGAGGCCTAGAACTGTAGCGAGTGCTTGGCCTGTAATGAGGGCTTGACCTGTAGCGAGGGCTTAACATGTAGCGAGGGCTTGACCTGTAGCGAGGGCTAGAACTGTAGCGAGAACTAGAACTGTAGCGATGGCTTGAACTGTAACGAGGGCTAGATCTGTATCGAGGGCTAGACTTATAATGAGGGCTAGAACTGTAGCGAGGGCTAGAACTGTAGCGAGGGCTTGACCTGTAGCGAGGGCTAGAACTGTAGCGAGGGCTTGAACTGTAGCGAGGGCTTGACCTGTAATGAGGGCTTGACGTGTAGCGAGGGCTAGAACTGTAGCAAGGGCTAGAACTGTAGCTAGTGCTTGAACTGTAGCGAGGGCTTGAACTGTAGCGAGGGCTAGAACTGTAGCACGGGCTTGACCTGTAGCGAGGGCTAGAACTGTAGCAAGGGCTAGAACTGTAGCGAGGGCTAGAACTGTAGTGAGGGCTAGAGCGAGGGCTAAACTGTAGCGAGTGCTAGAACTGTAGCGAGGGCTAGAACTGTAACGAGGACTAGAACTGTAGCAAGGGCTAGAATGAGGGCTAGAACTGTAGCGAGGGCTTGACCTGTAATGAGGACTTGACCTGTAGCGTGGGCTTGACCTGTAGTGAGGGCTTGATGTGTAGCGAGGGCTAGAACTGTAGCGAGGACTAGAACTGTAGCGAGGGCTAGAACTGTAGAGAGGGCTTGAACTGTAGTAAGTGCTTGAACTGTAGCAAGGGCTTGAACTGTAGCAAGGGCTAGACCTGTAGTGAGGGCTAGAACTGTAGCGAGGGATTGAACTGTAACGGGGGCTTGACCTGTAACGAGGGCTTGACCTGTAGCGAGGGCTTAAACTGTAGCGAGGGCTTGAACTGTAGCCAGGGCTTAAACTGTAGCGAGTGTTTGACCTGTAGCGAGGGCTGGAACTGTAACGAGGGCTTGACCTGTAGTGAGGGCTTGAACTGTAGCGAGGGCTTGACCTGTAGCGAGGGCTAGAAATGTAGCAAGGGCTTGAACTGTAGCGAGGGCTTGACCTGTAGCGAGGGCTAGAAATGTAGCAAGGGCTTGAACTGTAGCGAGGGCTAGAACTGTAGTGAGGGCTTGACCTGTAGCGAGGGCTAGAACTGTAGCGAGTGCTTGACCTGTAGTGAGGGCTTGAACTGTAGCGAGGGCTTGACCAGTAGCGAGGGCTTGACAAGTAGCGAGGGCTTAACATATAGCGAGGGCTTGACCTGTAGTGAGGGCTAGAACTGTAGCTTGGGCTTGAACTGTAGCGAGGACTTGACCTGTAGCGAGGGCTAGAACTGTAACGAAGGCTTGACCTGTAGCAAGGGCTAGAGCGAGGGCTAGAACTGTAGCGAGGGCTAGAACTGTAGCGAGGGCTAGAACTGTAACGAGGACTAGAACTGTAGCCAGTTTTACCTTTAGCGAGGGCTTGACCTGTAGCGAGGGCTTGACCTGTAGTGAGTGCTTGATGTGTAGCAAGGGCTAGAACTGTAGCGAGGGCTAGAAATGTAGCGAGGGCTTGAACTGTAGTAAGGGCTTGAACTGTAGCAAGGGCTTGAACTGTAGCAAGGGCTTGAACTGTAGTGAGGGCTAGACCTGTAGTGAGGGCTAGAACTGTAGCGAGGGATTGAACTGTAGCGAGGGCTTGACCTGTAGCCAGGGCTTGAACTGTAGCGAGGGCTTGACCTGTAGCGAGGACTTGAACTGTAGCGAGGGCTAGAACTGTAGCAAGGGCTTGAACTGTAGTGAGGGCTAGACCTGTAGTGAGGGCTAGAACTGTAGCGAGGGATTGAACTGTAGCGAGGGCTTGACCTGTAGCGAGGGCTTGACCAGTAGCGAGGGCTTGACAAGTAGCGAGGGCTTAACATATAGCGAGGGCTTGACCTGTAGCGAGGGCTAGAACTGTAACGAAGGCTTGACCTGTAGCAAGGGCTAGAGCGAGGGCTAGAACTGTAGCGAGGGCTAGAACTGTAGCGAGGGCTAGAACTGTAACGAGGACTAGAACTGTAGCCAGGGCTAGAATGAGGGCTAGAACTGTGGCGAGGGTTTTACCTTTAGCGAGGGCTTGACCTGTAGCGAGGGCTTGACCTGTAGTGAGTGCTTGATGTGTAGCAAGGGCTAGAACTGTAGCGAGGGCTAGAAATGTAGCGAGGGCTTGAACTGTAGTAAGGGCTTGAACTGTAGCAAGGGCTTGAACTGTAGCAAGGGCTTGAACTGTAGTGAGGGCTAGACCTGTAGTGAGGGCTAGAACTGTAGCGAGGGATTGAACTGTAGCGAGGGCTTGACCTGTAGCCAGGGCTTGAACTGTAGCGAGGGCTTGACCTGTAGCGAGGACTTGAACTGTAGCGAGGGCTAGAAATGTAATGAGGGCTAGAATTGTAGCGAGGGCTAGAACAGCAGCGAGGGTTTGATCTGTAGCGAGGGCTAGAACTGTAACGGGGGCTTGACCTGTAACAAGGGCTTGACCTGTAGTGAGGGCTTGATGTGTAGCGAGGGCTAGAACTGTAGCGAGGGCTTGAACTGTAGTAAGGGCTTGAACTGTAGTGAGGGCTTGACCTGTAATGAGGGCTTGACTTGTAGCGAGGGCTTGACCTGTAGTGAGGGCTTGATGTGTAGCGAGTGCTTGACCTGTAGTGAGGGCTTGACCGGTAGCGAGGGCTTGACCTGTAGCGAGGGCTAGAACTGTAGCGAGGGCTAGAACTGTAGCGAGGGCTTGAACTGTAGCGAGGGCTAGAACTGTAGCGAGGGCTAGAACTGTAGCGAGGACTAGAACTGTAGCGAGGGTTAGAATTGTAGCGAGGGCTTGAACTGTAGCGAGGGATAGGACTGTAGCGAGGGCTTGAACTGTAGCGAGGGCTAGAACTGTAGTGAGGGCTAGAACTGTAGCGAGGGCTAGAACTGTAGCGAGGGCTAGGACTGTAGCGAGGGCTTGAACTGTAGCGAGGGCTTGAACTGTAGCGAGGGCTAGAACTGTAGCGAGGGCTAGAACTGTAGAGAGGGCTTGACCTGTAGTGAGGGCTTGAACTGTAGCAAGGGCTTGAACTGTAGCAAGGGCTAGACCTGTAGCGAGGGCTAGAACTGTAGCGAGGGCTTGACCTGTAGCGAGGGCTTGAACTGTAGCGAGGGCTTGAACTGTAGCGAGGTCTAGAACTGTAGTGAGGGCTTGAACTGTAGCGAGGGCTTGAACTGTAGCGAGGGCTTGAACTGTAGCGAGGGCTTGAACTGTAGTGAGGGCTTGAACTGTAGTGAGGGCTTGACCTGTAGCGAGGGCTTGAACTGTAGCGAGGGCTTGACCTGTAGCGAGGGCTTGACCTGTAGTGAGGGCTGACCTGTAGCGAGGGCTTGAACTGTAGCGAGGGCTAGAACTGTAGCGAGGGCTAGAACTGTAGGAGGGCTTGAACTGTAGCGAGGGCTAGAACTGTAGCGAGGGCTAGAACTGTAGCGAGGGCTAGAACTGTAGCGAGGGTTAGAACTGTAGCGAGGGCTTGAACTGTAGCGAGGGATAGAACTGTAGCGAGGGCTTGAACTGTAGCGAGGGCTTGAACTGTAGCGAGGGCTAGAACTGTAGCGAGGGCTTGACCTGTAGCGAGGGCTAGACTGTAGCGAGGGCTTGAACTGTACAAGGGCTTGAACTGTGGCGAGGGCTAGAACTGTAGCGAGGGCTAGAACTGTAGAGAGGGCTTGAACTGTAGTAAGGGCTTGAACTGTAGCAAGGGCTTGAACTGTAGCAAGGGCTAGACCTGTAGTGAGGGCTAGAACTGTAGCGAGGGCTTGACTTTAGCGAGGCTTGAACTGTAGCGTGGGCTTGAACTGTAGTGAGGTCTGAACTGTAGTGAGTGCTTGACCTGTAGCAGGGCTTGAACTGTAGCGAGGGCTTGACCTGTAGCGAGGACTTGAACTAGCTAGGCTAGAACTGTAATGAGGGCTAGAATTGTAGCGAGGGCTTGAACTGTAGCGAGGGCTTGACCTGTAGCGAGGGCTAGAACTGTAGCGGGGGCTTGACCTGTAACGAGGGCTTGACCTGTAGCGAGGGCTTGATGTGTAGCGAGGGTTAGAACTGTAGCGAGGGCTTGAACTGTAGTAAGGGCTTGAACTGTAATGAGGGCTAGAACAGTAGTGAGGGCCAGAACTGTAGCGAGGGCTTGATATGTTGCGAGCGCTAGAACTGTAGTGAGGGCTAGAACTGTAGCGAGCGCATGAACTGTAGCGAGGGCTGGAACTGTAGCGAGTGCCTGACCTGTAGTGAGGGCTTGAACTGTAGCGAGCGCTTGACCAGTAGCGAGGGCTTGACCAGTAGCGAGGGCTTAACATGTAGCGAGGGCTTGACCTGTAGCGAGGGCTAGAACTGTAGCTAGGGCTTGAACTGTAGCGAGGGCTAGAACTGTAATGAGGGCTAGACCTGTAGCGAGGGCTAGAAATGTAACGAGGGCTTGAACTGTAGCAATGGCTAGGACTGTAGTGAGGGCTTGAACTCTAGCGAGGGCTAGGACTGTAGCGAGGGCTTGAACTGTATGTAGCGAGGGATCGAGCCGCAGTAAGAGTTTCGGCTGTAAGTTTTTGTTGTTTAAGTTAACTGAAAATCAATGCATTGTGATGCGAGTCAATATATCCCAATCACTTGTTAATCTGCGTCTTATCATAATTATATTACAATTTATCACAATGTGTCCCCTGTTGTTCACTTGTTAAAAAATTGTACTTGAATACATGGATTATTGGTAGCATTAGTAACTACTTAGTAAATCAAGTTAGTACATGACTTTCTGTCTTAGTTGATGCGACGTTAGAATGGAGCTGCGGGGATGGATCAGTTCACCTGTACACACACACACACACCTTTCACCGAGCTGATCTTGAACCGAGTCGTGCCAACTAGTCATTGGTCATTACAACTATGGTTTCGAAAGTAGCTACTTTTGCCATCATATCTTGTGTAAAAATGTAGCTGCCATGCATAGTAGTGTCCATGCATTGTAGTGAGATTTTCAATAATTTGCATCGCTCTTTAACCTGTAACTCATTATGAATAGTTTTCTAAGTGTCGCGTCTTAATGACAAAACCTGAATAGTAAGGACTTGATCTGTAGCGAGGTCTTGAACTGTAGTGAGGGCTTGAACTGTAGCCAGGGCTTAAACTGTAGCGAGTATTTGACCTGTAGCGAGGGCTAGAACTGTAGCGAGGGCTAGAACTTTAGCGAGGGCTTGACCTGTAGCGAGGGCTAGAACTGTAGCGAGGGCTTGAACTGTAGCGAGGGCTTGACCTGTAATGAGGGCTTGACGTGTAGCGAGGGCTAGAACTGTAGCAAGGGCTAGAACTGTAGCTAGTGCTTGAACTGTAGCGAGGGCTTGAACTGTAGCGAGGGCTAGAACTGTAGCACGGGCTTGACCTGTAGCGAGGGCTAGAACTGTAGCAGGGCTAGAACTGTAGCGAGGGCTAGAACTGTAGTGAGGGCTAGAGCGAGGGCTAAACTGTAGCGAGTGCTAGAACTGTAGCGAGGGCTAGAACTGTAACGAGGACTAGAACTGTAGCAAGGGCTAGAATGGGGCAACTGTAGCGAGGGCTTGACCTGTAATGAGGACTTGACCTGTAGCGTGGGCTTGACCTGTAGCGAGGGCTAGAACTGTAGCGAGGGCTAGAACTGTAGAGAGGGCTTGAACTGTAGTAAGTGCTTGAACTGTAGCAAGGGCTTGAACTGTAGCATGGGCTAGACCTGTAGTGAGGGCTAGAACTGTAGCGAGGGATTGAACTGTAACGGGGGCTTGACCTGTAACGAGGGCTTGACCTGTAGCGAGGGCTTAAACTGTAGCGAGGGCTTGAACTGTAGCCAGGGCTTAAACTGTAGCGAGTGTTTGACCTGTAGCGAGGGCTGGAACTGTAACGAGGGCTTGACCTGTAGTGAGGGCTTGAACTGTAGCGAGGGCTTGACCAGTAGCGAGGGCTTGACAAGTAGCGAGGGCTTAACATATAGCGAGGGCTTGACCTGTAGCGAGGGCTAGAACTGTAGCTTGGGCTTGAACTGTAGCGAGGGCTTGACCTGTAGCGAGGGCTAGAACTGTAACGAAGGCTTGACCTGTAGCAAGGGCTAGAGCGAGGGCTAGAACTGTAGCGAGGGCTAGAACTGTAACGAGGACTAGAACTGTAGCCAGGGCTAGAATGAGGGCTAGAACTGTGGCGAGGGTTTTACCTTTAGCGAGGGCTTGACCTGTAGCGAGGGCTTGACCTGTAGTGAGTGCTTGATGTGTAGCAAGGGCTAGAACTGTAGCGAGGGCTAGAAATGTAGCGAGGGCTTGAACTGTAGTAAGGGCTTGAACTGTAGCAAGGGCTTGAACTGTAGCAAGGGCTTGAACTGTAGTGAGGGCTAGACCTGTAGTGAGGGCTAGAACTGTAGCGAGGGATTGAACTGTAGCGAGGGCTTGACCTGTAGCCAGGGCTTGAACTGTAGCGAGGGCTTGACCTGTAGCGAGGACTTGAACTGTAGCGAGGGCTAGAACTGTAGCAAGGGCTTGAACTGTAGTGAGGGCTAGAACTGTAGCGAGGGATTGAACTGTAGCGAGGGCTTGACCTGTAGCGAGGGCTTGACCAGTAGCCAGGGCTTAAACTGTAGCGAAGTCTTGAACTGTAGTGAGAGCTTGAACTGTAGCGAGGTCTTGAACTGTAGTGACTGCTTGACCTGTAGCCAGGGCTTAAACTGTAGCGAGTGTTTGACCTGTAGCGGGGCTAGAACTGTAACGAGGGCTTGACCTGTAACAAGGGCTTGATGTGTAGCGAGGGCTTAGAATTGTAGTAAGGGCTAGAACTGTAGTGAGGCCTAGAACTGTAGCGAGTGCTTGGCCTGTAATGAGGGCTTGACCTGTAGCGAGGGCTTAACATGTAGCGAGGGCTTGACCTGTAGTGAGGGCTAGAACTGTAGCGAGAACTAGAACTGTAGCGATGGCTTGAACTGTAACGAGGGCTAGATCTGTATCGAGGGCTAGACTTATAATGAGGGCTAGAACTGTAGCGAGGGCTAGAACTGTAGCGAGGGCTTGACCTGTAGCGAGGGCTAGAACTGTAGCGAGGGCTAGAACTGTAGCGAGGGCTTGACCTGTAGTGAGGGCTTGACGTGTAGCGAGGGCTAGAACTGTAGCTAGTGCTTGACCTGTAGCGAGGGCTAGAACTGTAGCGAGGGCTTGAACTGTAGCGAGGGCTTGAACTGTAGCGAGGGCTAGAGCGAGGGCTAGAACTGTAGCGAGGGCTAGACCTGTAGTGAGGGCTAGAGCGAGGGCTAAACTGTAGCGAGTGCTAGAACTGTAGCGAGGGCTAGAACTGTAACGAGGGCTAGAACTGTAGCAAGGGCTAGAATGAGTGCTACAACTGTAGCGAGGGTTTGACCTGTAGCGAGGGCTTGACCTGTAATGAGGGCTTGACCTGTAGCGAGGGCTTGACCTGTAGTGAGGGCTTGATGTGTAGCGAGGGCTAGAACTTAGCTAGGGCTAGAACTGTAGCGAGGGCTTGAACTGTAGTAAGGGCTTGAACTGTAGTAAGGGCTTGAACTGTAGTGAGGGCTAGAACTGTAGCAAGGGCTAGACCTGTAGTGAGGGCTAGAACTGTAGCGAGGGATGAACTGTAAGGGGGCTTGACCTGTAAGAGGGTTGAACTGTAGCGAGGGCTTAAACTGTAGCGAGGGCTTGAACTGTAGCCAGGGCTTAAACTGTAGCGAGTGTTTGACCTGTAGCGAGGGCTGGAACTGTACGAGGGCTTGACCTGTAGTGAGGGCTTGAACTGTAGCGAGGGCTTGACCTGTAGCGAGGGCTAGAAATGTAGCAAGGGCTTGAACTGTAGCGAGGGCTTGACCTGTAGCGAGGGCTAGAAATGTAGCAAGGGCTTGAACTGTAGCGAGGACTAGAACTGTAGTGAGGGCTTGACCTGTAGCGAGGGCTAGAACTGTAGCGAGTGCTTG
>CM026402.1:32508906-32560940 GCA_014843695.1 Archivesica marissinica | reverse complement strand
AATCTCCTGCAACATATGTATTGGCATCTACAATCTCCTGCAACATATGTATTGGCATCTACAAACTCCTGCAACATATGTATTGGCATCTACAATCTCCTGCAACATATGTATTGGCATCTACAATCTCCTGCAACATATGTATTGGCATCTACAAACTCCTGCAACATATGTATTGGCATCTACAAACTCCTGCAACATATGTATTGGCATCTACAATCTCCTGCAACATATGTATTGGCATCTACAATCTCCTGCAACATATGTATTGGCATCTACAATCTCCTGCAACATATGTATTGGCATCTACAAACTCCTGCAACATATGTATTGGCATCTACAATCTCCTGCAACATATGTATTGGCATCTACAATCTCCTGCAACATATGTATTGGCATCTACAATCTCCTGCAACATATGTATTGGCATCTACAATCTCCTGCAACATATGTATTGGCATCTACAAACTCCTGCAACATATGTATTGGCATCTACAATCTCCTGCAACATATGTATTGGCATCTACAATCTCCTGCAACATATGTATTGGCATCTACAATCTCCTGCAACATATGTATTGGCATCTACAATCTCCTGCAACATATGTATTGGCATCTACAATCTCCTGCAACATATGTATTGGCATCTACAAACTCCTGCAACATATGTATTGGCATCTACAATCTCCTGCAACATATGTATTGGCATCTACAAACTCCTGCAACATATATATTGGCATCTACAAACTCCTGCAACATATGTATTGGCATCTGCAACATATGTATTGGCAACTACAACTCCTGCAACATATGTATTGGCATCTACAAACTCCTGCAACATATGTATTGGCATCTACAATCTCCTGCAACATATGTATTGGCATCTACAAACTCCTGCAACATATGTATTGGCATCTACAATCTCCTGCAACATATGTATTGGTATCTACAATCTCCTGCAACATATGTATTGGCATCTACAATCTCCTGCAACATATGTATTGGTATCTACAATCTCCTGCAACATATGTATTGGCATCTACAATCTCCTGCAACATATGTATTGGTATCTACAATCTCCTGCAACATATGTATTGGCATCTACACTCTCCTGCAAGATATGTATTGGTATCTACAATCTCCTGCAACATATTTATTGGCATCTACAATCTCCTGCAACATATGTATTGGTATCTACAATCTCCTGCAACATATGTATTGGCATCTACAAACTCCTGCAACATAATTATATATTGGCATCTACAAACTCCTGCAACATATGTATTGGCATCTACAAACTCCTGCAACATATATATTGGCATCTACAAACTCCTGCAACATATGTATTGGCATCTGCAACATATGTATTGGCATCTACACACTCCTGCAACATATGTATTGGCATCTACAAACTCCTGCAACATATGTATTGGCATCTACAATCTCCTGCAACATATGTATTGGCATCTACAAACTCCTGCAACATATGTATTGGCATCTACAATCTCCTGCAACATATGTATTGGCATCTACAAACTCCTGCAACATAATTATATATTGGCATCTACAAACTCCTGCAACATATGTATTGGCATCTGCAACATATGTATTGGCAACTACACACTCCTGCAACATATGTATTGGCATCTACAAACTCCTGCAACATATGTATTGGCATCTACAATCTCCTGCAACATATGTATTGGCATCTACAAACTCCTGCAACATATGTATTGGCATCTACAATCTCCTGCAACATATGTATTGGCATCTACAAACTCCTGCAACATATGTATTGGCATCTACAATCTCCTGCAACATATGTATTGGCATCTACAAACTCCTGCAACATATGTATTGGCATCTACAATCTCCTGCAACATATGTATTGGCATCTACAATCTCCTGCAACATATGTATTGGCATCTACAATCTCCTGCAACATATGTATTGGCATCTACAAACTCCTGCAACATATGTATTGGCATCTACAATCTCCTGCAACATATGTATTGGCATCTACAAACTCCTGCAACATATTATATATTGGCATCTACAAACTCCTGCAACATATGTATTGGCATCTGCAACATATGTATTGGCAACTACACACTCCTGCAACATATGTATTGGCATCTACAATCTCCTGCAACATATGTATTGGCATCTACAATCTCCTGCAACATATGTATTGGCATCTACAATCTCCTGCAACATATGTATTGGCATCTACAATCTCCTGCAACATATGTATTGGCATCTACAATCTCCTGCAACATATGTATTGGCATCTACAATCTCCTGCAACATATGTATTGGTATCTACAATCTCCTGCAACATATGTATTGGCATCTACAAACTCCTGCAACATATGTATTGGTATCTACAATCTCCTGCAACATATGTATTGGCATCTACACTCTCCTGCAACATATGTATTGGTATCTACAATCTCCTGCAACATATTTATTGGCATCTACAAACTCCTGCAACATATGTATTGGTATCTACAATCTCCTGCAACATATGTATTGGCATCTACAATCTCCTGCAACATATGTATTGGTATCTACAATCTCCTGCAACATATGTATTGGCATCTACAAACTCCTGCAACATATGTATTGGCATCTACAATCTCCTGCAACATATGTATTGGCATCTACACTCTCCTGCAAGATATGTATTGGTATCTACAATCTCCTGCAACATATTTATTGGCATCTACAAACTCCTGCAACATATGTATTGGTATCTACAATCTCCTGCAACATATGTATTGGCATCTACAAACTCCTGCAACATAATTATATATTGGCATCTACAAACTCCTGCAACATATGTATTGGCATCTGCAACATATGTATTGGCACTACAACTCCTGCAACATATGTATTGGCATCTACAATCTCCTGCAACATATGTATTGGCATCTACAAACTCCTGCAACATATGTATTGGCATCTACAATCTCCTGCAACATATGTATTGGCATCTACAAACTCCTGCAACATATGTATTGGCATCTACAATCTCCTGCAACATATGTATTGGCATCTACAAACTCCTGCAACATATGTATTGGCATCTACAATCTCCTAACATATGTATTGGCATCTACAATCTCCTGCAACATATGTATTGGCATCTACAATCTCCTGCAACATATGTATTGGCATCTACAATCTCCTGCAACATATGTATTGGCATCTACAAACTCCTGCAACATATGTATTGGCATCTACAATCTCCTGCAACATATGTATTGGCATCTACAATCTCCTGCAACATATGTATTGGCATCTACAAACTCCTGCAACATATGTATTGGCATCTACAATCTCCTGCAACATATGTATTGGCATCTACAATCTCCTGCAACATATGTATTGGCATCTACAAACTCCTGCAACATATGTATTGGCATCTACAATCTCCTGCAACATATGTATTGGCATCTACAAACTCCTGCAACATATGTATTGGCATCTACAATCTCCTGCAACATATGTATTGGCATCTACAATCTCCTGCAACATATGTATTGGCATCTACAAACTCCTGCAACATATGTATTGGCATCTACAATCTCCTGCAACATATGTATTGGCATCTACAATCTCCTGCAACATATGTATTGGCATCTACAATCTCCTGCAACATATGTATTGGCATCTACAATCTCCTGCAACATATGTATTGGCATCTACAATCTCCTGCAACATATGTATTGGCATCTACAAACTCCTGCATCACAATCTCCTGCAACATATGTATTGGCATCTACAAACTCCTGCAACATATGTATTGGCATCTGCAACATATGTATTGGCATCTACAAACTCCTGCAACATATGTATTGGCATCTACAAACTCCTGCAACATATGTATTGGCATCTACAATCTCCTGCAACATATGTATTGGCATCTACAAACTCCTGCAACATATGTATTGGCATCTACAATCTCCTGCAACATATGTATTGGCATCTACAAACTCCTGCAACATATGTATTGGCATCTACAATCTCCTGCAACATATGTATTGGCATCTACAAACTCCTGCAACATATGTATTGGTATCTACAATCTCCTGCAACATATGTATTGGTATCTACAATCTCCTGCAACATATGTATTGGCATCTACAATCTCCTGCAACATATGTATTGGTATCTACAATCTCCTGCAACATATGTATTGGCATCTACAATCTCCTGCAACATATGTATTGGTATCTACAATCTCCTGCAACATATGTATTGGTATCTACACTCTCCTGCAAGATATGTATTGGTATCTACAATCTCCTGCAACATATTTATTGGCATCTACAATCTCCTGCAACATATGTATTGGTATCTACAATCTCCTGCAACATATGTATTGGCATCTACAAACTCCTGCAACATAATTATATATTGGCATCTACAAACTCCTGCAACATATGTATTGGCATCTGCAATCTCCTGCAACATATGTATTGGCAACTACACACTCCTGCAACATATGTATTGGCATCTACAATCTCCTGCAACATAATTATATATTGGCATCTACAAACTCCTGCAACATATGTATTGGCATCTACAAACTCCTGCAACATATGTATTGGCGTCTACAAACTCGTGCAACATAATTATATATTGGCATTACAATCTCCTGCAACTTATGTATTGGCATCTACAATCCCTGCAACATATGTATTGGCATCTACAATCTCCTGCAACATATGTATTGGCATCTACAAACTCCTGCAACATATTTATATTGGCATCTACAAACTCCTGCAACATATGTATTGGCATCTACAATCTCCTGCAACATATGTATTGGCATCTACAAACTCCTGCAACATATGTATTGGCATCTACAATCTCCTGCAACATAATTATATATTGGCATCTACAAACTCCTGCAACATATGTATTGGCATCTACAATCTCCTGCAACATATGTATTGGCATCTACAAACTCCTGCAACATATGTATTGGCATCTACAATCTCCTGCAACATATTATGTATTGGCATCTACAAACTCCTGCAACATATGTATTGGCATCTACAAACTCCTGCAACATATGTATTGGCATCTACAAACTCCTGCAACATATATATTGGCATTACAATCTCCTGCAACATATGTATTGGCATCTACAATCCCTGCAACATATGTATTGGCATCTACAAACTCCTGCAACATATGTATTGGCATCTACAATCTCCTGCAACATATGTATTGGCATCTACAAACTCCTGCAACATAATTATATATTGGCATCTACAAACTCCTGCAACATATGTATTGGCATCTACAAACTCCTGCAACATATGTATTGGCATCTACAAACTCCTGCAACATATTATATTGGCATCTACAATCTCCTGCAACATATGTATTGGCATCTACAATCCCTGCAACATATGTATTGGCATCTACAAACTCCTGCAACATAATTATATATTGGCATCTACAAACTCCTGCAACATATGTATTGGCATCTACACTCTCCTGCAAGATATGTATTGGTATCTACAATCTCCTGCAACATATTTATTGGCATCTGCAACATATGTATTGGTATCTACAATCTCCTGCAACATATGTATTGGCATCTACAAACTCCTGCAACATAATTATATATTGGCATCTACAAACTCCTGCAACATATGTATTGGCATCTGCAACATATGTATTGGCAACTACACACTCCTGCAACATATGTATTGGCATCTACAAACTCCTGCAACATATGTATTGGCATCTACAATCTCCTGCAACATATGTATTGGCATCTACAAACTCCTGCAACATATGTATTGGTATCTACAATCTCCTGCAACATATGTATTGGTATCTACAATCTCCTGCAACATATGTATTGGCATCTACAATCTCCTGCAACATATGTATTGGTATCTACAATCTCCTGCAACATATGTATTGGCATCTACAATCTCCTGCAACATATGTATTGGTATCTACAATCTCCTGCAACATATGTATTGGTATCTACACTCTCCTGCAAGATATGTATTGGTATCTACAATCTCCTGCAACATATTTATTGGCATCTACAAACTCCTGCAACATATGTATTGGTATCTACAATCTCCTGCAACATATGTATTGGCATCTACAAACTCCTGCAACATAATTATATATTGGCATCTACAAACTCCTGCAACATATGTATTGGCATCTACAAACTCCTGCAACATATGTATTGGCATCTACAATCTCCTGCAACATATGTATTGGCATCTACAAACTCCTGCAACATATTATATATTGGCATCTACAAACTCCTGCAACATATGTATTGGCATCTACAATCTCCTGCAACATATGTATTGGCATCTACAATCTCCTGCAACATATGTATTGGCATCTACAATCTCCTGCAACATATGTATTGGCATCTACAATCTCCTGCAACATATGTATTGGCATCTACAAACTCCTGCAACATATGTATTGGCATCTACAAACTCCTGCAACATATTATATTGGCATTACAATCTCCTGCAACATATGTATTGGCATCTACAATCCCTGCAACATATGTATTGGCATCTACAATCTCCTGCAACATATGTATTGGCATCTACAAACTCCTGCAACATATGTATTGGCATCTACAATCTCCTGCAACATATGTATTGGCATCTACAATCTCCTGCAACATATGTATTGGCATCTACAATCTCCTGCAACATATGTATTGGCATCTACAATCTCCTGCAACATATGTATTGGCATCTACAAACTCCTGCAACATATGTATTGGCATCTACAATCTCCTGCAACATATATATTGGCATCTACAATCTCCTGCAACATATGTATTGGCATCTACAACCTCTTGCAACATATGTATTGACATCTACAATCTCCTGCAACATATGTATTGGCATCTACAATCTCCTGCAACATATGTATTGGCATCTACAAACTCTTGCAACATATGTATTGGCATCTACAAACTCCTGCAACATATATATTGGCATCTACAAACTCCTGCAACATATGTATTGGCATCTACAAACTCCTGCAACATATATATTGGCATCTACAAACTCCTGCAACATATGTATTGGCATCTACACTCTCCTGCAAGATATGTATTGGTATCTACAATCTCCTGCAACATATTTATTGGCATCTGCAACATATGTATTGGTATCTACAATCTCCTGCAACATATGTATTGGCATCTACAAACTCCTGCAACATAATTATATATTGGCATCTACAAACTCCTGCAACATATGTATTGGCATCTACAAACTCCTGCAACATATGTATTGGCATCTACAATCTCCTGCAACATATGTATTGGCATCTACAAACTCCTGCAACATAATTATATATTGGCATCTACAAACTCCTGCAACATATGTATTGGCATCTACAAACTCCTGCAACATATGTATTGGCATCTACAAACTCGTGCAACATAATTATATATTGGCATTACAATCTCCTGCAACTTATGTATTGGCATCTACAATCCCTGCAACATATGTATTGGCATCTACAAACTCCTGCAACATATGTATTGGTATCTACAATCTCCTGCAACATATGTATTGGCATCTACAAACTCCTGCAACATAATTATATATTGGCATCTACAAACTCCTGCAACATATGTATTGGCATCTACAAACTCCTGCAACATATGTATTGGCATCTACAAACTCGTGCAACATAATTATATATTGGCATTACAATCTCCTGCAACATATGTATTGGCATCTACAACCTCCTGCAACATATGTATTGACATCTACAATCTCCTGCAACATATGTATTGGCATCTACAGTCTCCTGCAAGATATGTATTGGCATCTACAAACTCCTGCAACATATGTATTGGCATCTACAATCTCCTGCAACATATGTATTGGCATCTACACACTCCTGCAACATATATATTGGCATCTACAAACTCCTGCAACATATATGCTGAGTCAAAAAAGAAACGATACCTGGTGTTTATGTGTCTATAATTTCAACATTTATTAAGAAAATTCATAAGATGATAGTCCAACATAAAGAGGAGCACATAAAGCATAATGAGCCTCCGAAACTGTCTGCTGCGTGATGACGTAATTCGTCGGACAGTGGTCTAATGGAGTTTTCACACAGACGTCAATACCGAGCATGGGAACCATTTGCGTCTCACTGCAATGCACCGCCGTCGCATCGAACGGAAGAGTGTCTGAATCTCTTGCTGGTCAATAGTTGTCCACTCCTGACGCAAAACATCCCTCAGTTGGTTTAACGTTACCGTCTGACGCGGCGGTCTAACGTATCCCACACATGTTCTATGAGTGACAAAGCAGGCCACGACAGGGTTTCAATATTGTTCTGCTCCAATAATGTGGTGGAAATCCGAGCAGTATGACACCTGGCGTTGTGCTGTTGGAACAGTGTGGCGTTAAAGAACGGCACAACAACTGGCGCAAAGATCTCATCACAGTACCGCTGGGCGTTTAGGTTCCCGTCCACCACTAACAGTTCAGTGCGACTGCCGAAGGTGATACCGCTCCACGCCACAACGCTTCCGCCCCCGAACAGATCGACCTGACGTACACATGCGTTGGCGTAACGTTCACCGCGTCTGCGATATACCCGCTCGACGCAAACAGAACCGCGATTCACCGCTAAACATCACCGAATTCCACTGTAACCGAGTCCAGCGAGCACGTTCCGTCGTCCATTCCCGCCGTACGTCACGGTGACGTCGTGTCAGGATGGGTCCAACGTATGGCCGATAGGCACGAATGCCACGTTCACCGAGCCGGTTCCTGACTGTTTGTGCACTGATGCGATTGTTGGTCATCCCAGGAGTAACGGCAGCTGTGTGCGTAGCAGGTAGGAACCGGTCACGTAAATGTGACGGTCCTGTTCACGCGTCGTCACACGTGGTCGACCAGATCTTGGACGGTCGTCCACCGATCCATGTGTTCGATAACGTCGAAGTAGACGTGTTATCGTGATCCGCGTAACCCCGAAGTCGATTTGCGACGTCACGCTGACGTAAACCGCCGTCAATCATGCCAATGGCACGCATTCTCTGATTGCGGTTTAGCCTAGGCATTTTGTTAGAGGTAACAATGGGTATGTAAGGTGTTTTTCCTCGATGATAATGCAATACCAGTACAATAAACCTTTCCGATTTGTACATGTGTAGGAAGTTGTCTTTGTTGAGGAGCACGTGCACATCGGAAATTCGGCGTTCCAGGATTATCGGGTGTTTATTTACCTGTGTTTATGGTTGGCTGACGTTGCAATAAGATACCCGGTACTGATATGTAATAATATATTAAACCTTTCTATGGTTTTATCCGTATTACGTCATTTTTAGTTTGGTATCGTTTCTTTTTTGACTCAGTATATATTGGCATCTACAAACTCCTGCAACATATGTATTGGCATTACAAACTCCTGCAACATATGTATTGGCATCTACAATCTCCTGCAACATATGTATTGGCATCTACAAACTCCTGCAACATATGTATTGGCATCTACAATCTCCTGCAACATATGTATTGGCATCTACAAACTCCTGCAACATATGTATTGGTATCTACAATCTCCTGCAACATATGTATTGGTATCTACAATCTCCTGCAACATATGTATTGGCATCTACAATCTCCTGCAACATATGTATTGGTATCTACAATCTCCTGCAACATATGTATTGGCATCTACAATCTCCTGCAACATATGTATTGGTATCTACAATCTCCTGCAACATATGTATTGGTATCTACACTCTCCTGCAAGATATGTATTGGTATCTACAATCTCCTGCAACATATTTATTGGCATCTACAATCTCCTGCAACATATGTATTGGTATCTACAATCTCCTGCAACATATGTATTGGCATCTACAAACTCCTGCAACATAATTATATATTGGCATCTACAAACTCCTGCAACATATGTATTGGCATCTGCAATCTCCTGCAACATATGTATTGGCAACTATACACTCCTGCAACATTTGTATTGGCATCTACAATCTCCTGCAACATATGTATTAGCATCTACAACCTCCTGCAACATATGTATTGACATCTACACTCTCCTGCAACATATGTATTGGCGTCTACAATCTCCTGCAAGATATGTATTGGCATCTACAAACTCCTGCAACATATGTATTGGCATCTACAATCTCCTGCAACATATGTATTGGCATCTACACACTCCTACAACATATGTATTGGCATCTACAAACTCCTGCAACATATATGCTGAGTCAAAAAAGAAACGATACCTGGTGTTTATGTGTCTATAATTTCAACATTTATTAAGAAAATTCATAAGATGATAGTCCAACATGTTTGAAAGAGGAGCACATAAAGCATAATGAGCCTCCGAAACTGTCTGCTGCGTGATGACGTAATTCGTCGGACAGGGGTCTAATGGAGTTTTCACACAGACGTCAATACCGAGTATGGGCACCATTTGCGTCTCTCACTGCAATGCACCGCCGTCGCATCGAACGGAAGAGTGTCTGAATCTCTTGCTGGTCAATATTTGTCCACTCCTGACGCAAAACATCCCTCAGTTGGTTTAACGTTACCGGCTGACGTCGTCTGACGCGGCGGTCTAACGTATCCCACACATGTTCTATGGGTGACAAGTCTGGTGACAAAGCAGGCCACGGCAGGGTTTCAATATTGTTCTGCTCCAATAATGTGGTGGAAATCCGAGCAGTATGACACCTGGCGTTGTCCTGTTGGAACAGTGTGACGTTTCTGTTGGCGTTAAAGAACGGCACAACAACTGGCGCAAGGATCTCATCACAGTACCGCTGGGCGTTTAGGTTCCCGTCCACCACTAACAGTTCAGTGCGACTGCCGAAGGTGATACCGCCCCACGCCATAACGCTTCCGCCCCCGAACAGATCGACCTGACGTACACATGCGTCGGCGTAACGTTCACCGCGTCTGCGATATACCCGCTCTCTGCCATCCGCTCGACGCAAACAGAACCGCGATTCATCGCTAAACATCACCGAATTCCACTGTAACCGAGTCCAGCGAGCACGTTCCGTCGTCCATTCCCGCCGTACGTCACGGTGACGTCGTGTCAGGATGGGTCCAACGTATGGCCGATAGGCACGAATGCCACGTTCACCGAGCCGGTTCCTGACTGTTTGTGCACTGATGCGATTGTTGGTCATCCCAGGAGTAACGGCAGCTGTGTGCGTAGCAGGTAGGAACCGGTCACGTAAATGTGACGGTCCTGTTCACGCGTCGTCACACGTGGTCGACCAGATCTTGGACGGTCGTCCACCGATCCATGTGTTCGATAACGTCGAAGTAGACGTGTTATCGTGATCCGCGTAACCCGAGTCGATTTGCGACGTCACGCTGACGTAAACCGCCGTCAATCATGCCAATGGCACGCATTCTCTGATTGCGGTTTAGCCTAGGCATTTTGTTAGAGGTAACAATGGGTATGTAAGGTGTTTTTCCTCGATGATAATGCAATACCAGTACAATAAACCGGTTTTCCGATTTGTACATGTGTAGGAAGTTGTCTTTGTTGAGGAGCACGTGCAAATCGGAAATTCGGCGTTCCAGGATTATCGGGTGTTTATTTACCTGTGTTTATGGTTGGCTGACGTTGCAATAAGATACCCGGTACTGATACGTAATAATATATTAAACCTTTCTATGGTTTTATCCGTTTTACGTCATTTTTAGTTTGGTATCGTTTCTTTTTTGACTTAGTATATATTGGCATCTACACACTCCTACAACATATGTATTGGCATCTACAAACTCCTGCAACATATATGCTGAGTCAAAAAAGAAACGATACCTGGTGTTTATGTGTCTATAATTTCAACATTTATTAAGAAAATTCATAAGATGATAGTCCAACATGTTTGAAAGAGGAGCACATAAAGCATAATGAGCCTCCGAAACTGTCTGCTGCGTGATGACGTAATTCGTCGGACAGGGTCTAATGGAGTTTTCACACAGACGTCAATACCGAGTATGGGCACCATTTGCGTCTCTCACTGCAATGCACCGCCGTCGCATCGAACGGAAGAGTGTCTGAATCTCTTGCTGGTCAATATTTGTCCACTCCTGACGCAAAACATCCCTCAGTTGGTTTAACGTTACCGTCTGACGCGGCGGTCTAACGTATCCCACACATGTTCTATGGGTGACAAAGCAGGCCACGGCAGGGTTTCAATATTGTTCTGCTCCAATAATGTGGTGGAAATCCGAGCAGTATGACACCTGGCGTTGTCCTGTTGGAACAGTGACGTTTCTGTTGGCGTTAAAGAACGGCACAACAACTGGCGCAAGGATCTCATCACAGTACCGCTGGGCGTTTAGGTTCCCTCCACCACTAACAGTTCAGTGCGACTGCCGAAGGTGATACCGCCCCACGCCATAACGCTTCCGCCCCCGAACAGATCGACCTGACGTACACATGCGTCGGCGTAACGTTCACCGCTCTCTGCCATCCGCTCGACGCAAACAGAACCGCGATTCATCGCTAAACATCACCGAATTCCACTGTAACCGAGTCCAGCGAGCACGTTCCGTCGTCCATTCCCGCCGTACGTCACGGTGACGTCGTGTCAGGATGGGTCCAACGTATGGCCGATAGGCACGAATGCCACGTTCACCGAGCCGGTTCCTGACTGTTTGTGCACGGATGCGATTGTTGGTCATCCCAGGAGTAACGGCAGCTGTGTGCGTAGCAGGTAGGAACCGGTCACGTAAATGTGACGTCCGAATGTGACGGTCCTGTTCACGCGTCGTCACACGTGGTCGACCAGATCTTGGACGGTCGTCCACCGATCCATGTGTTCGATAACGTCGAAGTAGACGTGTTATCGTGATCCGCGTAACCCCGAGTCGATTTGCGACGTCACGCTGACGTAAACCGCCGTCAATCATGCCAATGGCACGCATTCTCTGATTGCGGTTTAGCCTAGGCATTTTGTTAGAGGTAACAATGGGTATGTAAGGTGTTTTTCCTCGATGATAATGCAATACCAGTACAATAAACCTTTCCGATTTGTACATGTGTAGGAAGTTGTCTTTGTTGAGGAGCACGTGCAAATCGGAAATTCGGCGTTCCAGGATTATCGGGTGTTTATTTACCTGTGTTTATGGTTGGCTGACGTTGCAATAAGATACCCGGTACTGATACGTAATAATATATTAAACCTTTCTATGGTTTTATCCGTTTTACGTCATTTTTAGTTTGGTATCGTTTCTTTTTTGACTTAGTATATATTGGCATCTACACACTCCTACAACATATGTATTGGCATCTACAAACTCCTGCAACATATATGCTGAGTCAAAAAAGAAACGATACCTGGTGTTTATGTGTCTATAATTTCAACATTTATTAAGAAAATTCATAAGATGATAGTCCAACATGTTTGAAAGAGGAGCACATAAAGCATAATGAGCCTCCGAAACTGTCTGCTGCGTGATGACGTAATTCGTCGGACAGGGGTCTAATGGAGTTTTCACACAGACGTCAATACCGAGTATGGGCACCATTTGCGTCTCTCACTGCAATGCACCGCCGTCGCATCGAACGGAAGAGTGTCTGAATCTCTTGCTGGTCAATATTTGTCCACTCCTGACGCAAAACATCCCTCAGTTGGTTTAACGTTACCGTCTGACGCGGCGGTCTAACGTATCCCACACATGTTCTATGGGTGACAAAGCAGGCCATGGCAGGGTTTCAATATTGTTCTGCTCCAATAATGTGGTGGAAATCCGAGCAGTATGACACCTGGCGTTGTCCTGTTGGAACAGTGACGTTTCTGTTGGCGTTAAAGAACGGCACAACAACTGGCGCAAGGATCTCATCACAGTACCGCTGGGCGTTTAGGTTCCCTCCACCACTAACAGTTCAGTGCGACTGCCGAAGGTGATACCGCCCCACGCCATAACGCTTCCGCCCCCGAACAGATCGACCTGACGTACACATGCGTCGGCGTAACGTTCACCGCTCTCTGCCATCCGCTCGACGCAAACAGAACCGCGATTCATCGCTAAACATCACCGAATTCCACTGTAACCGAGTCCAGCGAGCACGTTCCGTCGTCCATTCCCGCCGTACGTCACGGTGACGTCGTGTCAGGATGGGTCCAACGTATGGCCGATAGGCACGAATGCCACGTTCACCGAGCCGGTTCCTGACTGTTTGTGCACTGATGCGATTGTTGGTCATCCCAGGAGTAACGGCAGCTGTGTGCGTAGCAGGTAGGAACCGGTCACGTAAATGTGACGGTCCTGTTCACGCGTCGTCACACGTGGTCGACCAGATCTTGGACGGTCGTCCACCGATCCATGTGTTCGATAACGTCGAAGTAGACGTGTTATCGTGATCCGCGTAACCCCGAGTCGATTTGCGACGTCACGCTGACGTAAACCGCCGTCAATCATGCCAATGGCACGCATTCTCTGATTGCGGTTTAGCCTAGGCATTTTGTTAGAGGTAACAATGGGTATGTAAGGTGTTTTTCCTCGATGATAATGCAATACCAGTACAATAAACCTTTCCGATTTGTACATGTGTAGGAAGTTGTCTTTGTTGAGGAGCACGTGCAAATCGGAAATTCGGCGTTCCAGGATTATCGGATGTTTATTTACCTGTGTTTATGGTTGGCTGACGTTGCAATAAGATACCCGGTACTGATACGTAATAATATATTAAACCTTTCTATGGATTTATCCGTTTTACGTCATTTTTAGTTTGGTATCGTTTCTTTTTTGACTCAGTATATATTGGCATCTACACACTCCTGCAACATATGTATTGGCATCTACAAACTCCTGCAACATATGCATTGGCATCTACAATCCCCTGCAACGTATGTATTGGCATCTACAATCTCCTGCAACATATGTATTGGCATCTACAAACTCCTGCAACATAATTATATATTGGCATCTACAAACTCCTGCAACATATGTATTGGCATCTACAAACTCCTGCAACATATGTATTGGCATCTACAATCTCCTGCAACATATGTATTGGCATCTACAATCTCCTGCAACATATGTATTGGCATCTACAAATTCCTGCAACATATGTATTGGCATCTACAATCTCCTGCAACATATGTATTGGCATCTACAAATTCCTGCAACATATGTATTGGCATCTACAATCTCCTGCAACATATGCATTGGCATCTACAAATTCCTGCAACATATGTATTGGCATCTACAAACTCCTGCAACATAATTATATATTGGCATCTACAAACTCCTGCAACATATGTATTGGCATCTACAATCTCCTGCAACATATGTATTGGCATCTACACACTCCTGCAACATATGTATTGGCATCTACAATCTCCTGCAACATATATATTGGCATCTACAAACTCCTGCAACATAGGTATTGGCATCTACAATCTCCTGCAACATATGTATTGGCATCTACAACCTCCTGCAACATATGTATTGACATCTACAAACTCCTGCAACATATGTATTGGAATCTACAAACTCCTGCAACATATCTATTGGCATCTACAATCTCCTGCAACATATGTACCACTCGCAATGTTAGTTAGTTCCGCTTGTATTTTACCTACAAACATTCTTAGAAATATCGTAACTTTACCGTTTACCAGAGCATATAAATGTCAACACCAATTTATGTTTGATGACCATAATAAAATCATTCATCGTCATTGTTATTATGTAGTGTGTAAGGTTGTAGTGGGTATGGTTACAGACGGATCTGTAGTCCAGTGGCAACATGCTGGATTGATAATCCAGGGAACGCAGGTTCGATCCCCCGTCTGACCATAATAAAAACAGTCTTTCAGATGGGACGTTAAACCGATGTCTCATGTCGGTATTTTACACCGTGCACGTAAAAGAACAAGAGAAGATTCTGGAATGGATCTCTGTCTGTGTATCATTTCGTTATTCTCCAAAAATCTAAAATGACCAAAGCGTCGCTCATATGGGCAACCGGTAGCGACGATAAATAAACGTAAAACACACACACATTGGTTATTGGGGATATTAATGCTAAGATGTGGTGAACGGTCTGATATTTGACCAATTACGATAACTAAATACATCTGACATCCTGGTGACCTTCCAGTTTAGATTGTCCATGGATAAAACACTTATTTCTTATGTCATTAAATTGTCAGATATTTGTTTTAAGTAGTGATTTGTCAGATATTTGTTTAAGTAGCGATTTGAAGATTGGTATGAGGGCATTTAGGACGACAGTTGGTAGTTTTACGTACATGTAATCTATGGATTTTTTTTATTATTCCCCCCCCCCCGGAATTTGGCATTTGCACATCATCCACGACTAGAATACACCACTCACTACTGGATTACACTACCCACTACTGGAATACACTACTGACATTCCCCACTGCCAGAAAAGCAAGTACGGAAAACAAATAAAAATAATAAATGTTTAAATAATATTTTTTTTTCGAAATTTGGCATAATATACACATCATTCACTACTAGAATACATAACTCACTGCTGGATTACACTACTCACTGCTAGCAGTACACTGCTCACTGCTAACTTCACCCACATTAATCTATTGGCTATAGTTTGATTGATTTTGTACTTATGTCTCATAATATATTATGTCGGCTAATACTGATATTGATACAGGTGTAGATAGTTTTTGCCAATATGTGTTTTTGGTAGGTCTATAAATGTGACGATGCCTAAAGGTTAACGTCAATTTAAGAGTCCTTGTTATCGTTAATTTCGCTCAGCCAAGGCAACTTATCAGAACAATAAATCTATCAAAACGGTGCTTATTTAGTCTTTAGATGATTTATTTTACGATTGCGAAGCAAGTTCTAACAACATATATTAATCACTCGTTGGCGCGGATGAAAGCGTATGTGTTGGAGAAAACCCACCTGTCCGATCTGGCGAGCACTGTACCATCACATACTTCCCGGTCCGAGGATCGAACCCGGGGTGCATTGGTCTTGAGAAATTGAAGTAGGCCTATTAAGATGTATGTTCGGTAACTAATTTATAAAGGCTCCCGCAATGTTAATACTTCAGTATAACATATTTATTACATTTTCTCATTCAATTAAATGTTCATCTAAGATATATTATCTGCGTCATGTGTAATGCTTTATTGCAACATTTGCGTATGTTATTAATGAGGGACCTTGCTGGCTTTTTTATTAGGCTACCTCCCTTGGCAGATAAAGTTCGATTTATCGCGAAATGTATAGCGGTCCTTTCTGTTGGAATCCTTTGTTATTACTGTTGTTCCATAACCAGATGTTGCGTTATGATAAATGCGATTTTATCCAAATCATGTTTGTTAATTGATAACACAAATTTACAGATAAGTACCAATTGGGTATACGTGTAGGATATCTGTTGAAATATAGTAACATAATAATTATATGATGAGAAAGTGCATGCAAATTGATAGCATGTTGTGCAAAGGAAACAACGATAAAAACAGTAAACCATGCAAGAGGACCTACATACCTTTAGGGAGTATTCAGGGGCAGTAACTGACCGATGTCTCTCGTTACGCACCAACATTGCGTCTGGTCAACTTCACCAAGTTTATCAGATCATCGTTTTGGTCACGTCTAAATTTGCGTTCTGCGTTTATAATTCCAGTAAGATGGGTTAACATCATGCGTGTTTCCTTCAGACAACCATGTATGTCTCGAACGACTTATATTTGTGCGCAAAGGTGGTTAAGGTTTGAGTCCAATAAGGCTTTAATAAATGCTTACGTATTCGTTTAAATATCGATGCAGCTGATGCTTCATGAATAACAGTAACGATATGTATGTGTATATATGCTGTCGATATCAATTCGGTGATGAGATCATCGGAAGAAACCTAGCCATCAGCAGGTACTCTGACTGGCTCAATGTGTATTCATAGCAATTATACTCAGCCTCAGAGACCTTTTCCAAGTTAATACGGTTTATACCACCGTAACACATTGCCATGCATACTACTAGGAAAACACAGAGTGCACACAACTTACTTGTCGATGGTTAGAAACATTTAGATTGTGATCGTCAGTGATCTCACACTATTTAATACAATTAGTAGGTTTATTCTAAATACGATTAAACATTTCCAATATAAACTATAGTCTAGATGCCAACCAATGATATATATATGCATAACCTAACTTTGGAGTACACACAAAATGTTTTGATATCAAAATGCTCAGGAAGAAGTCCTCTTTTAGAATCTGTTGTATGACATTTTGTCACCCTTGAGCATTTTGAAATAATCCAAGATGGCCGCCAACAATTGATACTGTCTGTGATACCAAAACATGTTGTGTGTACTCCAAAGTTAGGTTACCTCCTTTGGCATCTGGACTACTATTGCTCAAAAATTTAACATCATAATTGGTTTTCGGGTCATTTTCAAGGGAGGTAATCCGCACCAATAAGTTAGTTTAAACATATTTTATTTTATCAATATTTAAAGTTAGATGATACGGAGTAAACTTTGGGTATGATATAGTTGCTGCCTATCCGTCCGTTCGCACCACAGTTGCACTGATGCCTATGGGACCTAGTATATCTCTGCAACAATAAGTCACAGTAACTTGACCAACTTCGTTATTATCAAGCATACTATTAGTTCATATTATAGCCCGCCCATGTGGCCATCATCTGTGTGTGTTTTACGTTTATTTATCGTTGCTACCGGTTGCCCATATGAGCGACGCCTCCTAAAGAGATTAGTCGTTTTAGATTGAATGATAGACAGAGACCCATTCCAGAGTCTACTCTGGTTCTTTTACGTGCACGGTGTACAGCACCGACACGAGACCTCGGTTTAATGTCCAATCTGAAAGACTTAATTTTATTAGGGTCAGCCGTGGAATCGAACCTGCGATCCCTGGATGTATGTATGTTCCATTAATGTCAAACCCCTTGCTGGGACCCAGACATGTTTTCCTGGGCAGACTTAGCCGACCTAAGTGGTTAACTAGTACTAAGCAATGTGTGTGAGGTGCCTTGCTAAATGACACCACATACGTGGCCTGACCGAGTATCGAACCCGGGACCGTTCGATTCCAAATCCGACGCTCTACCACTGGACCACGGACGCCACACAACGGACTGTATTACCAGTCCAGCGTGTTACCACTGGACTACAGATCCGTCTGTATCGGACATCCTTTTTTTAAATTTAAGTTTATTTAACGTCGCTACCGGTTTCCCATTTGAGCGACGGGCAGTTTACCTAACAACACCTTTCCTGGGCAGGCTCCAGCGGTTAACCAGTACTTGGTGCACCAACCGCCGTAAGAAACTGCCAACTTTTTCATATAAATGAGACACGGTCATCATACCCAACGCGAAGTATTTGTATACCACATATCTCGGCAACCGTTTCCTTCATTCACTTAAAACATCATAAGTTAATAAGTGAAGGAGTGCTGTATACACGAAGAAGAAGAAGAAGAAGTTTATTGACCAGCCGCCATGTTTTCATTGTGTAGTGATATATTTCAGTTGAGCAGGGTTTTATTAGTTTATCAGGCGGTGTACCAGTGGTATACGTGCCCTTTGCAGATTAGTTTATCAGGCGGTGGCCAGTGGTATACGTGCCCTTTGTAGATTAGTTTATCAGGCGGTGGCCAGTGGTATACGTGCCCTTTGCAGATTAGTTTATCAGGCGGTGTACCAGTGGTATACGTGCCCTTTGCAGATTAGTTTATCCAGGCGGTGTACCAGTGGTATATGTGCCCTTTGCAGATTAGTTTATTCAGGCGGTGGCCAGTGGTATACGTGCCCTTTGCAGATTAGTTTATCAGGCGGTGGCCAGTGGTATACGTGCCCTTTGTAGATTAGTTTATCCAGGCGGTGGCCAGTGGTATACGTGCCCTTTGCATATTAGTTTATCCAGGCGGTGTACCAGTGGTATACGTGCCCTTTGCAGATTAGTTTATCAGGTGGTGGCCAGTGGTATACGTGCCCTTTGCAGATTAGTTTATCAGGCGGTGTACCAGTGGTATACGTGCCCTTTGCAGATTAGTTTATCAGGCGGTGGCCAGTGGTATACGTGCCCTTTGCAGATTAGTTTATCAGGCGGTGTACCAGTGGTACACGTGCCCTTTGCAGATTAGTTTATCCAGGCAGTGTACCAGTGGTACACGTGTCCTTTGCAGTTACATTTGTAATGATATCGATACCGTTCAATATCGTATTAAAATAAATTGAAATTTAAAAACTTCTCTATATTACCAATGAAACAAGTTGCGCGGATATGTTTTAATTTTTTTTTATATATGTATATATTCCTCATAATTACATTGTATTAACATAATAGTTGGCGACTAAATCCAATCGTTCACAATTCAGTAAATCTTAGAGTACATGTTACTCTCTGGGAATGCAAAACTTGGCGAAGGGAGGTGGTATGGACAGATCTAGTCAAACACGTGAACGTTATTATTATGTCATTAACATTCCTAATAACTCTGTTGACGGACGTCAGGGGAGGTAACTAGAGCCACAGAGTGGGACAAGGACAGACCATTGAGCGATCGAGACGACCAGATGCTAACTTACGGATCCGTTTTCACGCTGCTGTGGAATATGGCGTCATCATCTCGTGACTTGTCATCCTGAAATGGAAGAACATACTTTTTACATGTATCACCTTTTACAGCGCCATCACCAGTTAGTTCAAGATCATCATATATACTTTAGACAGCGCTGGAAGAATGTATTACAAACATATTTGGTTCAGTGTACACTCCTAAGTCGACTGGAAGTTTGTATTTAACAATTGCTCTCCATTTATGGTCCGTATATAAGTTGGAAGTTTGTATTTAACAATTGCTCTCCATTTATGGTCCGTAGAAAAGTTGGAAGTTTTGTATTTAACATTTGCAGACCACTTATGGTCCGTAGAAAAGTTGGGAGTTTGTATTTAACATGTGCAGACCATTTATGGTCCGTAGAAAAGTTGTAAGTTTGTATTTAACATTTGCAGACCACATATGGTCCGTAGATACGTTAGGAGTTTGTATTTAACATTTGCAGACCATTTATGGTCCGTAGAAAAGTTGGAGGTTTGTATTTAACATTTGCGGACCACATATGGTCCGTAGATACGTTGGGAGTTTGTATTTAACATTTGGAGACCATTTATGGTCCGTAGAAAAGTTGGAAGTTTGTATTTAACATTTGCAGACCACTTATGGTCCGTAGAAAAGTTGGGAGTTTGTATTTAACATGTGCAGACCATTTATGGTCCGTAGAAAAGTTGTAAGTTTGTATTTAACATTTGCAGACCACATATGGTCCGTAGATACGTTAGGAGTTTGTATTTAACATTTGCAGACCATTTATGGTCCGTAGAAAAGTTGGAGGTTTGTATTTAACATTTGCGGACCACATATGGTCCGTAGATACGTTGGGAGTTTGTATTTAACATTTGGAGACCATTTATGGTCCGTAGAAAAGTTGGAAGTTTGTATTTAACATTTTCAGACCACTTATGGTCCGTAGAAAAGTTGGGAGTTTGTATTTAATATTTGCAGACCACTTATGATCCGTAGATACGTTGGACGTTTGTATCTAACATTTGCACTCCACATATGGTTCGTAGTTGGGAGTTTGTATTTAACATTTGCACTCCATATATGGTCCGTAGATACGTTGGAAGTTTGTAGGTAGCCTTTGCACTCCACATGCATATGGTCCGTAGACAAGTTGGAAGTTTGTAGTTAACATTTACACTCAATATATGGTCCGTAGATAGGTTGGAAGTTTGTATTTAACATTTGCAGACCATTTATGGTCCGTAGATAAGTTGGAAGTTTGTATTTAACCTTTGCAGACCATTTATTGTCCGTAGATAAGTTGGAAGTTTGTATTTATCATTTGCACTCCATTTATGGTCCATAGATAAGTTGGGAGTTTGTATTTAACAATTGCTCTCCATTTATGGTCCGTAGATAAGTTGGGAGTTTGTATTTAACATTTACACTCCATATATGGTCCGTAGATACGTTGGGAGTTTGTGTTTAACATTTGCAGACCATTTATGGTCCGTAGAAAAGTTGGGAGTTTGTATTTAACATTTGCAGACCACTTATGATCCGTAGATACGTTGGAGGTTTGTATTTAACATTTGCAGACCACATATGGTCAGTAGATACGATGGGAGTTTGTATTTAACATTTGCAGACCACATATGGTCCGTAGATACGCTAGGAGTTTGTATGTAACATTTGCAGACCATTTATGGTCCGTAGAAAAGTTGGAAGTTTGTATTTAACATTTGCAGACCACATATGGTCCGTAAATACGTTGGGAGTTTGTATTTAACATTTGCAGACCACATATGGTCCGTAGATAGGTTAGGAGTTTGTATTTAACAATTGCAGACCATTTATGGTCCGTAGAAAAGTTGGAGGTTTGTATTTAACAATTGCAGACCATTTATGGTCCGTAGAAAAGTTGGAGGTTTGTATTTAACATTTGCGGACCGCATATGGTCCGTAGATACGTTGGACGTTTGTATTTAACATTTGCACTCCACATATGGTCCGTAGATAAGTTGGAAGTTTGTATTTAACATTTGCAGACCACTTAGTTTCCGTAGATACGTTGGAAGTTTGTATTTAACATTTACACTCCATATATGGTCCGTAGATACGTTGGGAGTTTGTGTTTAACATTTGCAGACCATTTATGGTCCGTAGAAAAGTTGGGAGTTTGTATTCAACATTTGCAGACCAATTATGATCCGTAGATACGTTGGACGTTTGTATTTAACATTTGCACTCCACATATGGTCCGTAGATAAGTTGGAAGTTTGTATTTAACATTTGCAGACCACTTAGTGTCCGTAGATACGTTGGAAGTTTGTATTTAACATTTGCAGACCATTTATGGTCCGTAGAAAAGTTGGAAGTTTGTATTTAACATTTGCAGACCACTTATTGTCCGTAGAAAAGTTGGGAGTTTGTATTTAACATTTACACTCCATATATGGTCCGTAGATACGTTGGGAGTTTGTGTTTAACATTTGCAGACCATTTATGGTCCGTAGAAAAGTTGGGAGTTTGTATTTAACATTTGCAGACCACTTATGATCCGTAGATACGTTGGAGGTTTGTATTTAACATTTGCAGACCACATATGGTCAGTAGATACGTTGGGAGTTTGTATTTAACATTTGCAGACCACATATGGTCCGTAGATACGTTAGGAGTTTGTATGTAACATTTGCAGACCATTTATGGTCCGTAGAAAAGTTGGAGGTTTGTATTTAACATGTGCAGACCATTTATGGTCCGTAGAAAAGTTGGAAGTTTGTATTTAACATTTGCAGACCACATATGGTCCGTAGATACGTTAGGAGTTTGTATTTAACAATTGCAGACCATTTATGGTCCGTAGAAAAGTTGGAAGTTTGTATTTAACATTTGCAGACCACATATGGTCCGTAGATACGTTGGGAGTTTGTATTTAACATTTGCAGACCACATATGGTCCGTAGATACGTTAGGAGTTTGTATTTAACATTTGCAGACCATTTATGATCCGTAGAAAAGTTGGAGGTTTGTATTTAACATTTGCGGACTACATATGGTCCGTAGATACGATGGGAGTTTGTATTTAACATTTACAGACCATTTATGGTCCGTAGAAAGGTTGGAAGTTTGTATTTAACATTTGCAGACCACTTATGGTCCGTAGAAAAGTTGGAAGTTTGTATTTAACATTTGCAGACCACATATGGTCAGTAGATACGTTGGGAGTTTGTATTTAACATTTGCAGACCACATATGGTCCGTAGATACGCTAGGAGTTTGTATGTAACATTTGCAGACCATTTATGGTCCGTAGAAAAGTTGGAGGTTTGTATTTAACATGTGCAGACCATTTATGGTCCGTAGAAAAGTTGGAAGTTTGTATTTAACATTTGCAGACCACATATGGTCCGTAGATACGTTAGGAGTTTGTATTTAACAATTGCAGACCATTTATGGTCCGTAGAAAAGTTGGAAGTTTGTATTTAACATTTGCAGACCACATATTGTCCGTAGATACGTTGGGAGTTTGTATTTAACATTTGCAGACCACATATGGTCCGTAGATACGTTAGGAGTTTGTATGTAACATTTGCAGACCATTTATGGTCCGTAGAAAAGTTGGAGGTTTGTATTTAACATGTGCAGACCATTTATGGTCCGTAGAAAAGTTGGAAGTTTGTATTTAACATTTGCAGACCACATATGGTCCGTAGATACGTTAGGAGTTTGTATTTAACAATTGCAGACCATTTATGGTCCGAAAAAAAGTTGGAAGTTTGTATTTAACATTTGCAGACCACATATGGTCCGTAGATACGTTGGGAGTTTGTATTTAACATTTGCAGACCACATATGGTCCGTAGATACGTTAGGAGTTTGTATTTAACATTTGCAGACCATTTATGGTCCGTAGAAAAGTTGGAGGTTTGTATTTAACATTTGCGGACCACATATGGTCCGTAGATACGATGGGAGTTTGTATTTAACATTTACAGACCATTTATGGTCCGTAGAAAGGTTGGAAGTTTGTATTTAACATTTGCAGACCACTTATGGTCCGTAGAAAAGTTGGAAGTTTGTATTTAACATTTGCAGACCACATATGGTCAGTAGATACGTTGGGAGTTTGTATTTAACATTTGCAGACCACATATGGTCCGTAGATACGTTAGGAGTTTGTATGTAACATTTGCAGACCATTTATGGTCCGTAGAAAAGTTGGAGGTTTGTATTTAACATGTGCAGACCATTTATAGTCCGTAGAAAAGTTGGAAGTTTGTATTTAACATTTGCAGACCACATATGGTCCGTAGATACGTTAGGAGTTTGTATTTAACAATTGCAGACCATTTATGGTCCGTAGAAAAGTTGGAAGTTTGTATTTAACATTTGCAGACCACATATGGTCCGTAGATACGTTGGGAGTTTGTATTTAACATTTGCAGACCACATATGGTCCGTAGATACGTTAGGAGTTTGTATTTAACATTTGCAGACCATTTATGGTCCGTAGAAAAGTTGGAGGTTTGTATTTAACATTTGCGGACCACATATGGTCCGTAGATACGATGGGAGTTTGTATTTAACATTTACAGACCATTTATGGTCCGTAGAAAGGTTGGAAGTTTGTATTTAACATTTGCAGACCACTTATGGTCTGTAGAAAAGTTGGAAGTTTGTATTTAACATTTGCAGACCACATATGGTCAGTAGATACGTTGGGAGTTTGTATTTAACATTTGCAGACCACATATGGTCCGTAGATACGTTAGGAGTTTGTATGTAACATTTGCAGACCATTTATGGTCCGTAGAAAAGTTGGAGGTTTGTATTTAACATGTGCAGACCATTTATGGTCCGTAGAAAAGTTGGAGGTTTGTATTTAACATTTGCGGACCACATATGGTCCGTAGATACGATGGGAGTTTGTATTTAACATTTACAGACCATTTATGGTCCGTAGAAAGGTTGGAAGTTTGTATTTAACATTTGCAGACCACTTATGGTCCGTAGAAAAGTTGTGAGTTTGTATTTAACATGTGCAGACCACTTATGATCCGTAGATACCTTGGAGGTTTGTATTTAACATTTGCACTCCACATATGGTCCGTAGATAAGTTGGAAATTTGTATTTAACATTTGCAGACCACTTAGTGTCCGTAGATACGTTGGAAGTTTGTATTTAACATTTACACTCCATATATGGTCCGTAGATACGTTGGGAGTTTGTGTTTAACATTTGCAGACCATTTATGGTCCGTAGAAAAGTTGGGAGTTTGTATTCAACATTTGCAGACCACTTATGATCCGTAGATACGTTGGACGTTTGTATTTAACATTTGCACTCCACATATGGTCCGTAGATAAGTGGGAAGTTTGTATTTAACATTTGCAGACCACTTAGTGTCCGTAGATACGTTGGAAGTTTGTATTTAACATTTGCAGACCATTTATGGTCCGTAGAAACGTTGGGAGTTTGTATTCAACATTTGCAGACCAATTATGATCCGTAGATACGTTGGACGTTTGTATTTAACATTTGCACTCCACATATGGTCCGTAGATAAGTTGGAAGTTTGTATTTAACATTTGCAGACCACTTAGTGTCCGTAGATACGTTGGAAGTTTGTATTTAACATTTGCAGACCATTTATGGTCCGTAGAAAAGTTGGAAGTTTGTATTTAACATTTGCAGACCACTTATTGTCCGTAGAAAAGTTGGGAGTTTGTATTTAACATTTGCACTCCATATATGGTCCGTAGATACGTTGGGAGTTTGTGTTTAACATTTGCAGACCATTTATGGTCCGTAGAAAAGTTGGGAGTTTGTATTCAACATTTGCAGACCACTTATGATCCGTAGATACGTTGGACGTTTGTATTTAACATTTGCACTCCACATATGGTCCGTAGATAAGTTGGAAGTTTGTATTTAACATTTGCAGACCACTTAGTGTCCGTAGATACGTTGGAAGTTTGTATTTAACATTTGCAGACCATTTATGGTCCGTAGAAAAGTTGGAAGTTTGTATTTAACATTTGCAGACCACTTATTGTCCGTAGAAAAGTTGGGAGTTTGTATTTAACATTTACACTCCATATATGGTCCGTAGATACGTTGGGAGTTTGTGTTTAACATTTGCAGACCATTTATGGTCCGTAGAAAAGTTGGGAGTTTGTATTTAACATTTGCAGACCACTTATGATCCGTAGATACGTTGGACGTTTGTATTTAACATTTGCAGACCACATATGGTCAGTAGATACGTTGGGAGTTTGTATTTAACATTTGCAGACCACATATGGTCCGTAGATACGTTAGGAGTTTGTATGTAACATTTGCAGACCATTTATGGTCCGTAGAAAAGTTGGAGGTTTGTATTTAACATGTGCAGACCATTTATGGTCCGTAGAAAAGTTGGAAGTTTGTATTTAACATTTGCAGACCACATATGGTCCGTAGATACGTTAGGAGTTTGTATTTAACAATTGCAGACCATTTATGGTCCGTAGAAAAGTTGGAAGTTTGTATTTAACATTTGCAGACCACATATGGTCCGTAGATACGTTGGGAGTTTGTATTTAACATTTGCAGACCACATATGGTCCGTAGATACGTTAGGAGTTTGTATTTAACAATTGCAGACCATTTATGGTCCGTAGAAAAGTTGGAGGTTTGTATTTAACATTTGCGGACCACATATGGTCCGTAGATACGATGGGAGTTTGTATTTAACATTTACAGACCATTTATGGTCCGTAGAAAGGTTGGACGTTTGTATTTAACATTTGCAGACCACTTATGGTCCGTAGAAAAGTTGGGAGTTTGTATTTAACATTTGCAGACCACTTATGATCCGTAGATACGTTGGAGGTTTGTATTTAACATTTTCAGACCACATATGGTCCGTAGATACGTTGGGAGTTTGTATTTAACATTTGCAGACCATTTATGGTCCGTAGAAAAGTTGGAAGTTTGTATTTAACATTTGCAGACCACTTATGGTCCGTAGATACGTTGGGAGTTTGTGTTTAACATTTGCAGACCATTTATGGTCCGTAGAAAAGTTGGGAGTTTGTATTCAACATTTGCAGACCACTTATGATCCGTAGATACGTTGGACGTTTGTATTTAACATTTGCACTCCATATATGGTCCGTAGATAAGTTGGAAGTTTGTATTTAACATTTGCAGACCACTTAGTGTCCGTAGATACGTTGGAAGTTTGTATTTAACATTTGCAGACCATTTATGGTCCATAGAAATGTTGGGAGTATTTATTTAACATTTGCAGACCACTTATTGTCCGTAGAAAAGTTGGGAGTTTGTATTTAACATTTACACTCCACATATGATCCGTAGATACGTTGGAAGTTTGTATTTAACGTTTGTAGACAACTTAGTGTCCGTAGATACGTTGGAAGTTTGTATTTAACATTTGTAGACCATATATGGTCGTAGATAAGTTGGAAGTTTGTATTTAACATTTGCAGACCACTTAGTGTCCGTAGATAAGTTGGGAGTTTGTATTTAACATTTACACTCCATATATGGTCCGTAGATACGTTGGGAGTTTGTATTTAACATTTACACTCCATATATGGTCCGTAGATAAGTTGGGAGTTTGTATTTAACATTTACACTCCATATATGGTCCGTAGATACGTTGGGAGTTTGTGTTTAACATTTGCAGACCATTTATGGTCCGTAGAAAAGTTGGGAGTTTGTATTTAACATTTGCAGACCACGTATGATCCGTAGATACGTTGGACGTTTGTATTTAACATTTGCACTCCACATATGGTCCGTAGATAAGTTGGAAGTTTGTATTTAACATTGGTAGACCATATATGGTCGTAGATAAGTTGGAAGTTTGTATTTAACATTTGCAGACCACTTAGTGTCCGTAGATAAGTTGGGAGTTTGTGTTTAACATTTGCAGACCATTTTTGGTCCGTAGAAAAGTTGGGAGTTTGTATTTAACATTTGCAGACCACTTATGATCCGTAGATACGTTGGAGGTTTGTATTTAACATTTGCAGACCACATATGGTCAGTAGATACGTTGGGAGTTTGTATTTAACATTTGCAGACCACATATGGTCCATAGATACGTTAGGAGTTTGTATGTAACATTTGCAGACCATTTATGGTCCGTAGAAAAGGTGGAGGTTTGTATTTAACATTTACAGACCACATATGGTCCGTAGATACGTTGGGAGTTTGTATTAAACATGTGCAGACCATTTATGGTCCGTAGAAAAGTTGGAAGTTTGTATTTAACATTTACAGACCAAATATGGTCCGTAGATACGTTGGGAGTTTGTATTTAACATTTGCAGACCATTTATGGTCCGTAGAAAGGTTGGAAGTTTGTATTTAACATTTGCAGACCACATATGGTCCGTCGATACGTTGGGAGTTTGTATTTAACATTTGCAGACCATTTATGGTCCGTAGAAAAGTTGGGAGTTTGTATTTAACATTTACACTCCATATATGGTCCGTAGATACTTTGGGAGTTTGTGTTTAACATTTGCAGACCATTTATGGTCCATAGAAAAGTTGGGAGTTTGTATTTAACATTTGCAGACCACCTATGATCCGTAGATACGTTGGACGTTTGTATTTAACATTTACACTCCACATATGGTCCGTAGATAAGTTGGAAGTTTGTATTTAACATTTGCAGACCACTTAGTGTCCGTAGATACGTTGGAAGTTTGTATTTAACATTTCTAGACCATATATGGTCGTAGATAAGTTGGAAGTTTGTATTTAACATGTGCAGACCATATATGGTCCGTAGATAAGTTGGAAGTTTGTATTTAACATTTGCACTCCATATATGGTCCGTAGATACGTTGGAAGTTTGTATTTAACATTTGCAGACCATATATGGTCCGTAGATAAGTTGGGAGTTTGTAGTTAACATTTTCACTCCACATATGGTCCGTAGAAAAGTTGGAAGTTTGTATTTAACATTTGCAGACCATATATGGTCCGTAGATAAGTTGGAAGTTTGTAGGTAACATGTGCACTCCATATATGGTCCGTAGATACGTTGGAAGTTTGTATTTAACATTTGCAGACCATATATGGTCCGTAGATAAGTTGGGAGTTTGTAGTTAACATTTGCACTCCACATATGGTCCGTAGAAAAGTTGGAAGTTTGTATTTAACATTTGCAGACCACTTAGTGTCCGTATATAAGTTGGAAGTTTGTATTTAATATTTGCAGACCACTTATGGTGCGTATATAAGTTGGAAGTTTGTATTTAACATTTGCACTCCATATATGTTCCGTAGATAAGTTGGAAGTTTGTATTTAACATTTGCAGACCACATATGGTCCGTAGATACGTTTTATTTGATGCTCTGCTTATAGGTCTTAGACAGCGCTGGAAGTACAGTCAACCCTGTTCGTAAGCATCCAGCCAACGGAATCACAGCAATTGGATGATTAACACAGGTGGCTTCTTAATATGGGTGAAATGTATAATAAAACAACATATTGGGAGTCTGGAAACTGACTGCTTAATAGGGGTGACCACTTATACACCGTCTATATGGCCTAGTGGCTAAGGCATCCGCCTACGGAGCGGGGGGTCGAAGGGTCGAATCTCGTCAGTGGTTCGTTCTGATATGGCCGGTTGGTGATCCACCAGCTAGTTAATAATCGTTACCGATTTACTACCAGTCTGGCGCCTGGCATACACGCATAGGATTCGGAAAGTACTGATGTTGATAAAAAAAAAGGTGTCTCATAAGTCAGAAATGGCTGGCCTTTTAAATAGGGGTGGCACTATAACAAACAAACACTTTTATGCAAGTTTAACTGTTCTTTATTTTGCCCTCACTGTCCCCCTGACGCAAGGTTTAATTAGTTTCTTGTATAGACTCGCTAACGCTGGCGTTTTAATAAAATGATCGTATATAGAGAGCGATATATGAATGTATTACTCCGCGAAGCGTAAGTATCAAATGTAAATAAGAATATACATTGGATGGGCCATTGTAGAAGGACCATAGCACTCAGCAGCGGACATATTTATAATCTGATAACATTCAAAAAGGAGTAGACAAACAACACCAGCAATATTAATATAGCTATAAAACATTGATATTACGGTAACTGCCATAAAGCATAACTCATTAAGCGTGATCAAAAGAAAAAAAATGCATTCTTGAGGCTATCTTGGTTTCTTAACATAATACCGATGGTCGAGAAAGGAAATGTATACACCAATAGATGTCTGTCTAAGTCAGCGTGGTCCACATAACATACTAGGTTAAATTTTAACATGTACTGTAGACCAGATAAAAGCCAAGTATTAAACACCTGTCCGTAAAGGTCACTATTTTCATCATCTCATCAGGCTAGTATCAGTGTATTTGAACCTGTTATTTGTTTGGGAGTGTTTAAAGTCACACAAACAACTTAGGTGATACGGCAACTCTCGGCTAGCATTGATGGAGGAAGACCCCAGATGCCTCCTCGAGCAGCATTTCCACCGGATAGAACCGCCGACCGTCCACAAATCAGATGGATAGCTTCTTCACATAAAATAATTCGAAATCCCCAGTTAGATTCGAACCTACAAATGTGAGGCCCACAAACCTGTTATTCGATACCACTCATTCTGTAATATTTGCAACAATGTTGGTTATGTGTATGTTACTTGTATGCCCAACTCTGCCATCTTAAAATAGTAATGTTGTGCAATGAGGCTCCCGACAGGGCAGTTAAAATGAATACACTTTGAAAACAAATATTATATTAGCCAAAATCATTGGAAATCATAAAAGAAAAAGAAGATTTGCATTTATTAGTGTAAGATAGGATTTTATTTCATCGAGTGATCACGGAAATTTGTATGTCCACGAGTTGCGTACGCAAACACAACTACCGTCTATGTGTACTGACATTAAATAGGTAGTATTAGTGTTGAGCTACATCACCAGGATTCGTGAATGTTCGTCGACGTGAAACTCGATGTACACGTGTCTTTCTGATTTCGTTGTCAAGTGAACGAACACGCTTCAAATTTGTAAAACCATAACACTTTGGTATGCCAAGATTACCAACAATTTGGCATGCTTGATGCTGGCATGTAGATATAATACGTTGCAAGGTATGCTGGAGAGCCGAGTGTTTCGATTTCGAGCCAACGACTTACCAAGTCGTAATGAACACGCATTTACGCAATCAATTCAAAAATGCTACTGTTGTTAACATAAGTGGGCTTCAGAAAAGCCGAATTCCGGAATGGAACAATATTACAGTCCGAAATCAACACTTTAGTCATATCCGTTATTAACCCTTTCCCTCGTAGAAGCACCTCTTAGCGCCATTACCAATACGACATACATTGACAATGCAATGCAAGCCAAACCAATGTTCATAATAAAGGCCAGAATCTCGTGTAGTCCCAGTAATAGGAGTCCCAGGTGGGATAGATATGGCGACTACTTATCCACTGCATGATAGCTAAATGGATGGCGTTTGTATGTAGATATACTAGTATATTAATCTAAATCTCTATGTAGTCCCAGTAATATATATGGAGGTGGGATAGGTATGGTGACTACTTATCCACTGCATGATAGCCAAATGGCTGTCGTTTGTATGTAGATATAATAGTATATTAATCTAAATCTCTATGTAGTCCCAGTTATATCTATGGAGGTGGGATAGGTATGGTGACTACTTATCCACTGCATGATAGCCAAATGGTTGTCGTTTGTATGTAGATATAATAGTATATTAATCTAAATCTCTATGTAGTCCCAGTTATATCTATGGAGGTGGGATAGATATGGCGACTACTTATCCACTGCATGATAGTTAAATGGATGGCGTTTGTATGGAGATATAATAGTATATTAACCTAAATCTCTATGTAGTCCCAGTAATATCTATGGAGGTGGGATAGATATGGCGACTACTTCTCCAATGCATGATAGCTAAATGGATGGAGTTTGTATGGAGATATAATAGTATATTAACCTAAATCTCTATGAAGGAAAGGGTTTAGTATTTGTTTGTTTGTTTTAAACCAATGCAACACTTGGTTACAATTTCTGTTAGAATAATTATGGCGATAATGTTTACACCACACGATACTTTATAGAGCACTGCATATATATAACAAGTATTCCCCAGATTAGTTGTTGAAGCAAAGTTAGCGGGGCGTTATTAATTTTGTTCAGTATAAATGTCCGTAATTCTTATCTATTGAGTGGGGTGTCGTTGGGTATATGACTATGTATACATATATTGCTATACATGCACATACCCAATCTACCCAATCAAAGCCATTGTTTACAGTCAAGTGCCTTGTAACCGTAGCGACAGTTTTGTATATATAAACGGTTCGCGTTGAGTATTTCAATCGCATAGTGGAGGACATTACAAACAGGAAATGGTATGTATTTTATCAAACCATGCCTTCTGAGATAAGATCAATTTAAAAACGTTCTAGTTTCCTCCACCAACTGAAATAATATTTCTAATGTGTCGCACGAAATGAATGAATAAATAAATTGGCTGTCCGATTAGCGCAGTGGTTAGCGCACTCGCTTCTCACCAATGCAACCCGGTTTCGATCCTCGGACCGGGAAGCATATGAGATGGTACGGTGGTCGCCAGATCGGACAGTGAGTTTTCTCCGGGTGCTCCGGTTTCCTCCTACACGAATGATCACATATACGCTTTCTTCCGCGCCAACAATAGTGATTAATATAAGTTGTTAAAACTTGCTTAGCAATCGTTGTAAAATAAAGCTAAAAAAAATGTTCCTCGATATTGTTGTTGGATCGTAGATTATTCCAAATATTTAGACTTGAAAAATGTGACATTTTACTATCCAGGCATTTTTCAAATAACAAATATTTGTTATGTAGAGGTCTTATTTGTAGGACTATATCTCGTAGATCTGACATAGACAGTTTGCTTTATTTCAGTATGTTTTAGAGAAGATACCGCTGCTTGTAGCCGTTGTGTTCGTCTTCCTCGGAGACGCAGCTGCAGGTTAATTTTATTAATTGATTTCCTATTGTTTGTTCTTCAACTATATCAAATCGCATCGTGACTCTGTGATACATTTCTTGAAACATTCCTGATCCAGATGCCGTTTGGGTCCATCAAGACACACATTTAATTATAATGCATGCATTGTCGAACACTCTGAGCTTAGTACATGTACCTTTAAATGAAACAATAGTGTGTGTGTTTTTGCGTTTATTTATCGTCGCTACCGGTTGCCCATATGAGCGATATAGACTATAGATCCGTATGTAAGACACAATAGAGTACATACTTATTTATTTAATTTATATACAGTACCGTAACCAGAGGCAAATTTCAACCGAGGCAATCTAGGTGGGTCCATTCTATGTAAGATGCCTTATTTTTATAATACGAATCCAGTTTATCTATTCAATGTTTCGTTGTTTCTTTTCTAAATAATGTACAGCTAACAATTTGTAAATTATATGTTGATTGTTCCTAACAGGGAACTAGTAATATATGTACCACATGTATATATGTGTGTGCGCGCGCGCGTGCGCGTGTGCGTGTGTGTCGGCTTAAAAGGCCCTTTTCAAGGAAATATTTTAATAAAAATCCGGCTAATTCATTTTCTTTCAACTTGTTTTGAATAAATTGGATACTCTACAATTTGTATATATAACGTTTTTGATTGTTCTGTCTATATAAAGAAATAATAAGGAACGTAGGTAAAGCATAGTCTTAACTATACCACATACAAAACTCAAACTCTGTTTGCAATGGGCAAGACTTGCGATCGTATATTCATTACGAGGTTAATTACAAGTACAAAACAAATGTTTTCAAATCTCTTTGACTGTACTACGTACATATAGTCGAATACATGAAACATAGCCTCGGCGCAGACCGAGGTACACGGGACCAGTGTAAAAACCAGAGGTAAAAAATCATTACTGATAATGTAAAAAAAACTCTGGAAAACTGTATCCAATGTACCTCAGGGATGTTTCATATATTTTACTGACAATGGAAAACTGTATCCAATGTACCTCTGGGAAATCTCATATATTTTACTAACAACATATCTTTGATTGTAGATTCAAATAATATTTACCAAACGATAACATATTCGTACTCTGTTTTACGATATACTGCATGGTATGCACGATAACGAATCTGAATTCAATATGATTTTAACATTTAAATCAATATGGAAACCCGTTCATAGATCTCATTCCCGAAACAATTCCAATTTGAATAGCGAAACTGCTTGCGATACGATCGAAGCCAAGCATAGAACTGACGATCAATCGAATATCACATAGCCAAGCACGCACTCACATTGTGTGTTTTACGTTTATTTATCGTCGCTACCGGTTGCCCATATGAGCGACGCATCCTGAAGAGATTAGTCATTTTAGATTTTGGAGGATAATGCATGATACAGACAGATACCCATTCCAAAGTCTCCTCTGGTTCTTTTACGTGCACGGTGTAAAGCACCGACACGAGACCTCGGTTTAACGTCCCATCTGAAAGACTGTTAATTTTATTAAGGTCAGACGGGGGATCGAACCTGCGATCCTTGGATTACCAGTCCAGCGTGTTAACCACTGGACTACAGATCCGTATGTGAACGCACTCACAGTCATGTGATGATCTTTATATGCACCAATAATTCGCACACACAATTTTGTGCCAAGTATTGTTAAGACATACGTTCTGAGCTATACTAACGTAAAGCACAGATCTTGAAATACTGCGAGCCGTATGCCCCCACCCAAACCTTTCTTTGTCTCCTCATATTTTTCATTTGTTTATTTTTCATTGGAGAAGGGGGGTAAATATGAAGGTAATTAGATGGGAAGGGCTGTAAATAATGTTGTCATAACTTGTAGCCCAACCCATTTGCTTTTTTCTCCAGATTAAATAGCATACAGCAATAATAATAAATCCTAATATAATTTCATATTGTTTTCTACGTATTTCATTGTGTGTATTATTGTAATGTAATGTATGACCAAAAAATGCAATAACATATTATTTTAAAAAGAAAGATAGATAAAATCCACGCTCTGACTCGTGAAATAGTTCTCGTCACCACCTACTTGCTTACTATTTCTCATTTTCCAAACAATTATTTATTCTTGCAATTATTTTGTTTACGCCCTACGCCACGAAGCTTTGACCGTGAATATAGTATTGACGTAACTGTGTGCGTTTTACTATAATCCATTGTAAACTAATCCTAGTATTAACGTTTAGAGCAACGTTAGCAAACAATCTCTTGACAAGTATTGACGATTGTTACCCATAAGGGAAGTAACGTTTTAATGTACATATCCTTATTATATGTTCTTTTGTGTCCGACCTTCAAATGTTCACCCAGATCTGCATAGAGTGTTAATAGGAAAATTAATATGAAAAATATTACACAAGATAGAAATCACTATTTCTAATCATCCGTTTCCCCTGAATATCTGAATGCAGCACATTCTAAGAAAGCACATAGAGGGGCTTTAAGCTGTGCAGCACATTCTAAGTAAGCGCAAAACGGGGCTTTAAGTTGTGCCGCACATTCTAAGTAAGCCCATAGACGGGGCTTTAAGTTGTGCAGCACATTCTAAGTAAGCGCAAAACGGGGCTTTAAGCTGTGCAACATATTTTAAGTAAGCGCAAAATGGGGCTTTAAGCTGTGCAACATATTTTAAGTAAGCGCAAAACGGGGCTTTAAGTTGTGCAGCACATTCTAAGTAAGCACATAGAGGATCTTTAAGTTGTGCAACATATTTTAAGTAAGCTCTAAACGGGGCTTTAAGTTGTGCAACATATTTTAAGTAAGCGCAAAATGGGGCTTTAAGTTGTGCAGCACATTCTAAGTAAGCACACATCGGGACTTTAAGCTGTGCAGCACATTCTAAGTAAGCACATAGAGGGACTTTAAGCTGTGTAGCACATTCTAAGTAAGCACAATAGGGGACTTTAAGCTGTGCAGCACATTCTAAGTAAGCACAAATCGGGACTTTAAGTTGTGCAGCACATTCTAAGTAAGCGCAAAACGTGGCTTTAAGCTGTGCAACATATTTTAAGTAAGCGCAAATCGGGGCTTTAAGCTGTCCAACATATTTTAAGTAAGCGCAAAAAAGGGCATTAAGTTGTGCAGCACATTCTAAGTAAGCACATAGAGGATCTTTAAGTTGTGCAACATATTTTAAGTAAGCTCTAAACGGGGCTTTAAGTTGTGCAACATATTTTAAGTAAGCGCAAAATGGGGCTTTAAGTTGTGCAGCACATTCTAAGTAAGCACACATAGGGACTTTAAGCTGTGCAGCACATTCTAAGTAAGCACATAGAGGGACTTTAAGCTGTGTAGCACATTCTAAGTAAGCACAATAGGGGACTTTAAGCTGTGCAGCACATTCTAAGTAAGCACAAATCGGGACTTTAAGTTGTGCAGCACATTCTAAGTAAGCGCAAAACGTGGCTTTAAGCTGTGCAACATATTTTAAGTAAGCGCAAATCGGGGCTTTAAGCTGTCCAACATATTTTAAGTAAGCGCAAAAAAGGGCATTAAGCTGTGCAACATATTTTAAGTAAGCGCAAAAAAGGGCTTTAAGCTGTGCAACATATTTTAAGTAAGCGAAACCAGGGGCTTTAAACTGTGCAACATATTTTAAGTAAGCACAAAACGGGGCTTTAATCATTAATGTCTCACTGTCTTACTACAACATTATAATTATGTATACAACTAACTGTATGTAATACATTGAAACAATTGATGTTATATAACATTTAAATGTATTATACCTTTTCCTCAATTGAAAAATTTACAGTAACAAATAAATATGTCTTTCTGACTATCGTAGTAAACCTCGAATGAGTAAATCCCCGTGCACAATCTAACCCAAAGACCTGTCTCGTAACGAAAATAAAATAAAATAATAATTAAATCGCTATTGCATTTCATTCGCTGAACGTACAAATACGTAAAACTGATTTTTTATATCGATTATGCAGAGGATTTAACTGATGGGAACACTTGTGGGAAAAGTGAGTCATTTAGACTGTTCCTTCGTGTATTTATTTATATATTTATTAATTTAAGTTTGCTGTTTGCCTCAGAATGCAGCTACGGAGATATAGACTTTCAAACCTTCCGGGGCGGGGCGCACTATCATATTGGTGCCTACATACATATATATATATATATATATATATATATATATATATATATATATATATATTATATATATATATATATATATATATATATCAAGCACAAGCTACGCCCCTGGCTTACAATGCAGGATCTTCAGTACATACTGTATACATGCATAGCAGCCTATGCAACCAGATCGTCTTGACTGTGAAAAGTTGATACAATTGAATTAGAAAATACCGATTCAATCAATTAAGTCACATCGGTCAGTTAATTACTGCCCCTGAATACTCCCTAAACGTAAGCAGCTCATCTTAAGTGATTTCCTCTGTTTTTATCGTTGTTTCCTTTGCACTAGATGCAACCCATTTTCATCCACTTGCTCATCTTATAATTATTGAATTAATATAGTTCGACATATATCCTACAGTATATCCAATGGGTACAAATGATGATGTTGTTCAACTCAAATTTATCATACCGCAACATCTGGCTATGGAACAACAGTAAAATCCTCCGTCAATAATAACTGGAGAGCCACCATATGCCCCAAGTTGTGTGTAGGACTTTAAGCCCTAAACAAGCTGTACGGCGATTGGATCAGGTGCTTCTTGTAGTGTCAAATGTAGATTGTATGCGATATATACCATAGTGTCAAATATAGATTGTATACGATATATACCATAGTGTCAAATATAGATTGTATACGATATATACCATAGTGCCCAATATACATTGTATACGATATATACCATAGTGTCAAATATAGATTGTATACGATATATACCATAGTGCCCAATATACATTGTATACGATATATATAATAGTGCCCAATATACATTGTATACGATATATACCATAGTGTCAAATATAGATTGTATACGATATATACCATAGTGCCCAATATACATTGTATACGATATATACCATAGTGTCAAATATACATTGTATACGATATATATAATAGTGGCCAATATACATTGTATACGATATATACCATAGTGCCCAATATAGATTGTATACGATATATATTATAGTGTCCAATATACATTGTATACGATATATATAATAGTGGCCAATATACATTGTATACGATATATACCATAGTGTCCAATATACATTGTATACGATATATATAATAGTGCCCAATATACATTGTATACGATATATACCATAGTACCCAATATACATTGTATACGATATATACCATAGTGCCCAATATACATTGTATACGATATATACCATAGTGTCAAATATACATTGTATACGATATATACCATAGTGTCAAATATACATTGTATACGATATATACCATAGTGTCAAATATACATTGTATACGATATATACCAGTGTCAAATATACATTGTATACGATATATATACCATAATGTCAAATATACATTGTATACGATATATACCATAGTGTAGGCCACTACCGGTATTTCGTACAGTTGTCATTACATTATAATCCGTTTATGTTTATTGTGTTTTCCTGTGAAATATTTAAATGTTGCGTTGTACGTGCACATTGTTTGTATATGTTCTGTTATAGTTGCTGTGTCCGACACTGATTGTGATCCTGCTAATAACGGAGCAGCCACATGTATAGCTGTAGATGGTAACGCCGAGTGTGTTAATACAAAGTGTGCATGTAAAACTTATTACGCAGAGGATTTAACTGATAGCAGTACTTGTGTGAAAAGTGAGTCATTTAAACAGTTCCTTCCTGTATTTATTTATATATTTATTAATTTAATTTTGCTGTTAGTTTAAACAATATTTTATTCAAGAATGGTACATAACACAAGAATAGTTGCAACAGCACAGTTAGGATTGGGGAAACATTACATAGTAACTTAATCGAATCCCTTTCCTTAAACACAATTACATACACACATATTATGTTACGACAGGGTACATTACACGTATTGCTTAGTATGAAATATTTTATAATGCTATAACGCGAGTTTAAGCACAAGAAATAGAACAGTTGCTGTTTATAATGATATGTCATGGCCTTTCCAAGTTTCCTTAGTTTTATGCAATCCAGGAAACAACTCGGCCACGTAGGCCACTACCGGTATTTCGTACAGTTGTCATTACATTATAGTCCGTTTATGTTTAATGTGTTTCCTGTGAAATATTTAAATGTTGCGCTGTACGTGCACATTGTTTGTATATGTTCTGTTACAGTTGCTGTGTCCGACGTACGTGCACATTGTTTGTATATGTTCTGTTACAGTTGCTGTGTCCGGCGTACGTGCACATTGTTTGTATATGTTCTGTTACAGTTGCTGTGTCCGGCGTACGTGCACATTGTTTGTATATGTTCTGTTACAGTTGCTGTGTCCGGCGTACGTGCACATTGTTTGTATATGTTCTGTTACAGTTGCTGTGTCCGGCGTACGTGCACATTGTTTGTATATGTTCTGTTACAGTTGCTGTGTCCGGCGTACGTGCACATTGTTTGTATATGTTCTGTTACAGTTGCTGTGTCCGGCGTACGTGCACATTGTTTGTATATGTTCTGTTACAGTTGCTGTGTCCGGCCAATACTTGTGCTCCTGCTACTACCGGAGCAGCCACATGTACAGCTGTAGATGCTAACGCCGAGTGTCCAGCCGGTACTACAAAGTGTGCATGTAAAACTGATTATGCAGAGGATTTAACTGATGGCAGTACTTGTGTGAAAAGTGAGTCATTTAAGCAGTTCATTAGTGTATTTATTTATATAATTTTCCTCTTGATATATCATAGCCTTTCGAGGCTTCCTTAAATCATAGCCTTTCGAGGCTTCGAGGCTTCCTTAAATCATAGCCTTTCGAGGCTTCCTTAAATCATAGCCTTTCGAGGCTTCCTTAAATCATAGCCTTTCGAGGATTCCTTAAATCATAGCATTTCGTGGATCCCTTAAATCATAGCCTTTCGAGGATTCCTTAAACCATAGCCTTTCGAGGCCTCCTTAAATCATAGCCTTTCGAGGCTTCCTTAAATCATAGCCTTTCGAGGCTTCCTTAAATCATAGCCTGTCGAGGCTTCCTTAAATCATAGCCTTTCGAGGCTTCCTTAAATCATAGCCTTTCGAGGCTTCCTTAGTTTTAAGCAATATCTAGGAAATCTAGAGATTTACTGTGCAGAATTGTAGATCTGAATAGAAATAAATGTCATAACCGCTGCTATTGGTAGGCAGTTTGGGAAATGTAGTATGTGTTTTCAATTTATTCTTAGTGTTCAAACGACTGTGGACATAACATACTCTCCAACACAGCTGTCTATACGGGCGATACAAGGAATCCCACTGCTGTCTATACGGGCGATACAAGGAATCCCACTGCGGTCTATACGGGCGATACAGGGACTCCCACTGCTGTCTATACGGGCGATACAAGGAATCCCACTGCTGTCTATACGGGCGATACAAGGAATCCCACTGCTGTCTATACGGGCGATACAGGGAATCCCACTGCTGTCTATACGGGCGATACAAGGAATCCCACTGCTGTCTATACGGGCGATACAAGGAATCCCACTGCTGTCTATACGGGCGATACAAGGAATCCCACTGCTGTCTATATGGGCGATACAAGGAATCCCACTGCGGTCTATACGGGCGATACAAGGAATCCCACTGCGGTATATACGGGCGATACAAGGAATCCCACTGCTGTCTATACGGGCGATACAAGGAATCCCACTGTGGTCTATACGGGCGATACAAGGAATCCCACTGCGGTTATACGGGCGATACAAGGAATCCCACTGCGGTCTATACGGGCGATACAAGGAATCCCACTGCGGTCTATACGGGCGATACATCCCTGCGGTATATACGGGCGATACAAGGAATCCCACTGCTGTCTATACGGGCGATACAAGGAATCCCACTGTGGTCTATACGGGCGATACAAGGAATCCCACTGCGGTCTATACGGGCGATACAAGGAATCCCACTGCGGTCTATACGGGCGATACAAGGAATCCCACTGCGGTCTATACGGGCGATACAGGGAATCCCACTGCTGTCTATACGGGCGATACAAGGAATCCCACTGCTGTCTATACGGGCGATACAGGGAATCCCACTGCGGTCTATACGGGCGATACAGGGAATCCCACAGCTGTCTATACGGGCGATACAAAGAATCCCACTGCTGTCTATGCGGGCGATACAAGGATCCCACTGCTGTCTATACGGGCGATACAAGGAATCCCACTGCTGTCTATGCGGGCGATACACGGAATCCCACAGCTGTCTATACGGGCGATACAAGGAATCCCACTGCGGTCTATACGGGCGATACAAGGAATCCCACTGCGGTCTATACGGGCGATACAAGGAATCCCACTGCTGTCTATACGGGCGATACAAGGAATCCCACTGCTGTCTATACGGGCGATACAGGGAATCCCGCTGCGGTCTATACGGGCGATACAAGGAATCCCACTGCGGTCTATAGGGCGATACAGGGAATCCCACTGCTGTCTATACGGGCGATACAAGGAATCCCACTGCTGTCTATACGGGCGATACAGGGAATCCCACTGCGGTCTATACGGGCGATACAAGGAATCCCACTGCTGTCTATACGGGCGATACAGGGAATCCCACTGCTGTCTATACGGGCGATACAAGGAATCCCACTGCTGTCTATACGGGCGATATAAGGAATCCCATGCTGTCTATACAGGCGATACAAGGAATCCCACTGCTGTCTATACGGGCGATACAAGGAATCCCACTGCTGTCTATACGGGCGATATAAGGAATCCCACTGCTGTCTATACGGGCGATACATGGAATCCCACTGCTGTCTATACGGGCGATACAAGGAATCCCACTGCTGTCTATACGGGCGATACAGGGAATCCCACTGCTGTCTATACGGGCGATACAAATAATCACACTGCTGTCTATATGGGCGATACAGGGAATCCCACTGCTGTCTATGCGGGCGATACAGGGAATCCCACTGCTGTCTATACGGGCGATACAAGGAATCCCACTGCTGTCTATACGGGCGATATAAGGAATCCCACTGCTGTCTATACGGGCGATACAGGGAATCCCACTGCTGTCTATACGGGCGATACAAGGAATCCCACTGCGGTCTATACGGGCGATACAAGGAATCCCACTGCTGTCTATACGTGCGATACAGGGAATCCCACTGCTGTCTATACGGGCGATACAAGGAATCCCACTAAGGTGTTTGTTGCTTTGTAGAATGGACTGGAACCATATTTATCAGTTCGTACGAATTCGTATTTAAGGAACAAATACCCAGTTTTTGCAATCGGATATTGCTAAAATAATACGTTTTAGCTTGCCTGCATATGTACTTTGTAGACATATTCTCTGTGCTTCTGATTAATGATTTCGTTGTGCTCCAGCTGTTTCGGGTACTGCTTGTGTTCCTGGTGCCGCCGGAACAACGACTTGTACTAATGTACACGTCAACGCAGAATGTCCAGCCAGTCCAGCTACTAAGTGTGCATGTAAAGCCGGGTACAAAGAAAATGTCAATACATGTGTCAAAGGTAGGTGATTTTTATAACACGACCAAGTAGGAACATAAAATATGTTTATGTTGAGGATTGGGCTTATATACTGTCGCCGCTGGGGAACCATGTGGGCAAGCGTAATAACTATTGTTGTATATGCTAGGAATCATTTAATTCAGTATCGTTTAGGTGCTACACTTTGATTTATCTTCTAATATGCATTATGTAATCTATACAAATGTACAAATAAACATGAATTAAGTGGAAGTCGTGATAGCGCAGTAGCTGCGCGTTCGCTTCAGGTGCGAACGGTCCGGAGTTCGAGCCCCCTCTGGAGCCGTTACGAGTGTGCCTTTAGTCAAGGCATTTAATTTCCACGTTGCATCTTCTCTCTCCCTCGTGGCGATGGATTCCATCAGGAATGAGGTCTCGAGAGTGATCAATATAAGTTGAACGAACTTGATTCGCTTCACAATCGAGCTAAAATAAATTTATATAAACTAACATGCATTAAACATGTACATGCATTAAACATGTGTGCGTACATTTCTATTTCATATTAGTTACTAGCTTACAGTGGCGTAGCTACTCATCTTATAGACACCTGCCTGCACAGTGTCTTCACAGATATAAAATGCAAAAAATGCAATAACAATGAAGGGTAAGGGGGTGGTGATGTATGGTGTACAGCGAACCCATCGAATATGGTAATAAGTCGGTATTTCATTACGTTTTAATTGATAAAGAAGATTTTCAGAACGAACAAATATGTTGCTTATTTCTACACATACCTTAGAATGCCCCAGAATGCAGCTACGGAGATATAGATTTTCAAACCCTTCCAGGGCGGGGCACACTATCATAATGGTGCCTACACATAAATTCTTATCTTTAATGACCTGTCAGTCACAAACACAGATCTTAAACCTTGCTAAGTATATTTATTATGCAAATCACACAAGAAATCAATAGAGCATTACCATCATTCCTTACATTGCTATTATACTGTTATATTTCATGCTTCTCTGTAAACTGTGTATATATGTGATGCTATAAGCATCTGCTATTGTATTGTATTGTATTATATCAAGGATAAGCTACGCCCCTGGCTTACAATGCAGGATGTGAAAAGTTGATAAATCAATAATCATGCAATCAATGATCAATCAATAATTGACATCGATCGGTTTTTGTCCCTGAATACTCCCTAAAACTAAGTAAGTCCCTCTGTTTTTATTGTTGCTTCCTTTGCACTAGATGCTACCCATTTTCATCCACTTGCTCATCTTATAATTATTAAATTAATATAGTTCAACATATATCTTACAGTATATGCAATGGGTAAAACATGATGATGTTGATCAACTCACATTTATCATACCGCAACATCTGGTTATGGAACAACAGTAAAATCCTCCGTCAATAATAACTGGAGAGCCGCCATATGCCCCAAGTTGTTAGTAGGACTTTAAGCCCTAAGCAAACTGTACAGCGATTGGATCAGGTGCTTCTTGTAGTGTCAAATATACATTGTATACGATATATATATTAGTGTCCAATATACATTGTATACGATATATAGTATAGTGTCCAATATACATTGTATACGATATATACCATAGTACCCAATATACATTGTATGCGATATATACCATAGTACCCAATATACATTGTATACGATATATACCATAGTACCCAATATACATTGTATACGATATATACCATAGTGCCCAATATACATTGTATACGATATATATTATAGTGTCCAATATACATTGTATACGATATATATTATAGTGTCCAATAATATACATTGTATACGATATATATTATAGTGTCCAATATACATTGTATACGATATATATATTAGTGTCCAATATACATTGTATACGATATATATTATAGTGTCCAATAATATACATTGTATACGATATATATTATAGTGTCCAATATACATTGTATACGATATATATATTAGTGTCCAATATACATTGTATACGATATATATTATAGTGTCCAATATACATTGTATACGATATATATTATAGTGTCCAATATACATTGTATACGATATATATTATAGTGTCCAATATACATTGTATACGATATATATTATAGTGTCCAATAATTACATTGTATACGATATATATTATAGTGTCCAATATACATTGTATACGATATATATTATAGTGTCCAATATTACATTGTATACGATATATATATTAGTGTCCAATATACATTGTATACGATATATATTATAGTGTCCAATATACATTGTATACGATATATATTATAGTGTCCAATATACATTGTATACGATATATATTATAGTGTCCAATATACATTGTATACGATATATATATTAGTGTCCAATATACATTGTATACGATATATATAATAGTGCCCAATATACATTGTATACGATATATATAATAGTGCCCAATATACATTGTATACGATATATATTATAGTGTCCAATATACATTGTATGCGATATATATTATAGTGTCCAATATACATTGTATACGATATATATAATAGTGCCCAATATACATTGTATACGATATATATTATAGTGTCCAATATACATTGTATGCGATATATATTATAGTGTCCAATATACATTGTATACGATATATATAATAGTACCCAATATACATTGTATACGATATATACCATAGTACCCAATATACATTGTATACGATATATACATTAGTGTCCAATATACATTGTATACGATATATAGTATAGTGTCCAATATACATTGTATACGATATATATTATAGTGCCCAATATACATTGTATACGATATATACCATGGTGCCCACTATACATTGTATACGATATATACCATAGTGCCCAATATACATTGTATACGGTATATATAATAGTGCCCAATATACATTGTATGCGATATATATTATAGTGCCCAATATACATTGTATACGATATATACCATGGTGCCCACTATACATTGTATACGGTATATATAATAGTGCCCAATATACATTGTATACGATATATACCATAGTGCCCAATATACATTGTATACAGTATATATAATAGTGCCCAATATACATTGTATACGATATATACCATAGTGCCCAATATACATTGTATACGATATATACCATAGTGCCCAATATACATTGTATACGGTATATATAATAGTGCCCAATATACATTGTATACGATATATACCATAGTGCCAAATATACATTGTATACGGTATATATAATAGTGCCCAATATACATTGTATACGATATATAACATAGTGCTCAATATACATTGTATACGGCATATATAATATTGCCCAATATACATTGTATACGATATATACCATAGTGCCCAATATACATTGTATACGATATATATTATAGTGTCCAATATGCATTGTATACAATATATACCACAGTGCCCAATATACATTGTATACGATATATACCATAGTGCCCAATATACATTGTATACGGTATATATAATAGTGCCCAATATACATTGTATATGATATATACCATAGTGACCAATATACATTGTATACGATATATATTATAGTGTCCAATATGCATTGTATACGATATATATAATAGTGTCCAATATACATTGTATACGATATATATAATAGTGCCCAATATACATTGTATACGATACATATTATAGTGTCCAATATACATTGTATATGATATATATAATAGTGCCCAATATACATTGTATACGATATATACCATAGTGCCCAATATACATTGTATACGATATATATCATAGTGTCCAATATACATTGTATACGATATATATAATAGTGTCCAATATACAATGTATACGATATATACCATAGTGTCCAATATACATTGTATACGATATATATAATAGTGTCCAATATACATTGTATATGATATATATAATAGTGTCCAATAAACAATGTATACGATATACACCATAGTGTCCAATATACATTGTATATGATATATACCATAGTGTCCAACATACATTGTATATGATATATATCATAGTGTCCAATATACATTGTATATGATATATATAATAGTGTCCAATATACATTGTATATGATATATTATAGTGTCCTATATACATTGTATACGATATATATTCTAATGTCCAATATACATTGTATACGATATATATAATAGTGTCCAATATACATTGTATACGATATATACCATAGTGCCCAATATACATTATATGCGATATATATAATAGTGTCCAATATACATTGTATGCGATATATATAATAGTGCCCACTATACATTGTATACGATATATACCATAGTGCCCAATATACATTGTATATGGTATATATAATAGTGCCCAATATACATTGTATACGATATATACCATAGTGCCCAATATAAATTGTATACGATATATACCATAGTGTCCAATATACATTGTATACGATACATATTATAGTGTCCAATATACATTGTATATGATATATATAATAGTGCCCAATATACATTGTATACGATATATACCATAGTGCCCAATATACATTGTATACGATATATATCATAGTGTCCAATATACATTGTATACGATATATATAATAGTGTCCAATATACAATGTATACGATATATACCATAGTGTCCAATATACATTGTATACGATATATATAATAGTGTCCAATATACATTGTATATGATATATATAATAGTGTCCAATAAACAATGTATACGATATACACCATAGTGTCCAATATACATTGTATATGATATATACCATAGTGTCCAACATACATTGTATATGATATATATCATAGTGTCCAATATACATTGTATATGATATATATAATAGTGTCCAATATACATTGTATATGATATATTATAGTGTCCTATATACATTGTATACGATATATATTATAATGTCCAATATACATTGTATACGATATATATAATAGTGTCCAATATACATTGTATACGATATATACCATAGTACCCAATATACATTGTATGCGATATATACCATAGTACCCAATATACATTGTATACGATATATACCATAGTACCCAATATACATTGTATACGATATATACCATAGTGCCCAATATACATTGTATACGATATATATTATAGTGTCCAATATACATTGTATACGATATATATTATAGTGTCCAATAATATACATTGTATACGATATATATTATAGTGTCCAATATACATTGTATACGATATATATATGTGTTTTTGTTGTTTTTTATAGTGTCCAATATATTGTATACGATATATACCATAGTGCCAATATACATTGTATACGATATATATTAGTGTCCAATATACATTGTATAGTATATATTATAGTGTCCAATATACATTGTATACGATATATACCATATTGTCCAATATACATTGTATACGATTTATTCATAGTGTCCAATATACATTGTATACGATATATATTATAGTGTCCAAATACTTGTATACGATATATATTATAGTGTCCAATATACATTGTATGATATATATTATAGTGTCCAATATACATTGTATACGATATATATTATAGTGTCCATATACATTGTATACGATATTTTATAGTGTTTGTTGTTGTTTTTTTGTGTTTTTGTTGTTTTTTGTGTTTTTGTTTTTGTGTTTTGTGTTTTTTGTGTTTTTGTTGGTTTTTGTGTTTTGTGTTTTTTGTGTTTTTGTTGGTTTTTGTGTTTTTGTGTTTTTTTGTGTTTTTTTTGTTTTTTGTGTTTTTTTTGTTTTTGTGTTTTTGTTGTTTTTTGTGTTTTTTTTGTTTTTTGTGTTTTTTTGTTTTTTGTGTTTTTTTGTTTTTGTGTTTTTGTGTTTATAGTGCCCAATATACATTGTATACGATTATATATGGTGTCCAATATACATTGTATACGATATATACCATAGTGCCCAATATACATTGTATACGGTGATATATAATAGTGTCCAATATACATTGTATACGATATATATTATAGTGTCCAATATGCATTGTATACGATATATACCATGGTGTCCAATATACATTGTATACGGTATATATAATAGTGTCCAATATACATTGTATACGATATATACCATAGTGCCCAATATACATTGTATGCGATATATATAATAGTGTCCAATATACATTGTATACGATATATACCATAGTGTCCAATATACATTGTATACGATATATATCATAGTGTCCAATATACATTGTATACGATATATATAATAGTGCCCAATATACATTGTATACGATATATATTATAGTGTCCAATATGCATTGTATACGATATATATAATAGTGCCCAATATACATTGTATACGGTATATATTATAGTGTCCAATATACATTGTATACGATATATATTATAGTGTCCAATATGCATTGTATACGATATATATTATAGTGTCCAATATACACTGTATACGGTATATATAATAGTGTCCAATATACATTGTATACGATATATATTATAGTGCCCAATATACATTGTATGCGATATATACCATAGTGTCCAATATACATTGTATACGATATATACCATAGTGCCCAATATACATTGTATTCGATATATATCATAGTGTCCAATATACATTGTATACGATATATACCATAGTGCCCAATATACATTGTATACGATATATATCATAGTGTCCAATATACATTGTATACGATAATCCATAGTGCCCAATATACATTGTATACGATATATATATAGTGTCCAATATACATTGTATAGTATATATATATAATAGTGTCCAATATACATTGTATACGATATATATTATAGTGTCCAATATACATTGTTAACGATATATACTATAGTGTCCAATATACATTGTATATGATATATACCATAGTGCCCAATATACATTGTATATGATATATATTATAGTATCCAATATACATTGTATACGCTATATACCATAGTGTCCAATATACATTGTATACGCTATATACCATAGTGTCCAATATAAATTGCATACGCTATATATTATAGTGTCCAATATAGATTGTATACGATATATACCATAGTGTCCAATATACATTGTATAGGATATATATTATAGAGTCCAATATACATTGTATACGATATATACCATAGTGTCCAATATACATTGTATACGATATATATTATAGTGTCCAATATACATTGTACAAGATATATATCATAGTGTCCAATATACATTGCATACGATATATATTCTAGTGTCCAATATACAGTGTATACGATATATACCATAGTGCCCAATATACATTATATGCGATATTATATAAATAGTGTCCAATATACATGTATGCGATATATATAATAGTGGCCCAATATACATTGTATTTTTTATATACGAAATATATATCCATAGTGCCCAATATACATTGTATATGGATATATATATAGTGCCCAATATACATTGTATACGATATATACCATAGTGCCCAATATACATTGTATACGATATATACCATAGTGTCCAATAAACATTGTATACGATACATATTATAGTGTCCAATATACATTGTATATGATATATAAATAGTGGTCCAATATACATTGTATAAGATATATACCATAGTGCCCATATACATTGTATACGATATATATCATAGTGTCCAATATACATTGTATACGTATATATAATAGTGTCCAATAATCAATGTATACGATATATACCGTAGTGTCCAATATACATTGTATACGATATATACCATAGTGCCCAATATACATTGTATATGATATATATAATAGTGTCCAATAAACAATGTATACGATATACACCATAGTGTCCAATATACATTGTATATGATATATACCATAGTGTCCAACATACATTGTATATGATATATATCATAGTGTCCAATATACATTGTATATGATATATATAATAGTGTCCAATATACATTGTATATGATATATTATAGTGTCCTATATACATTGTATACGATATATATTATAATGTCCAATATACATTGTATACGATATATATAATAGTGTCCAATATACATTGTATACGATATATACCATAGTGCCCAATATACATTATATGCGATATATATAATAGTGTCCAATATACATTGTATGCGATATATATAATAGTGCCCACTATACATTGTATACGATATATACCATAGTGCCCAATATACATTGAATGTATATATAATAGTGCCCAATATACATTGTATACGATATATACCATAGTGCCCAATATAAATTGTATACGATATATACTATAGTGTCCAATATACATTGTATACGATATATACCATAGTGCCAATATACATTGTATACGATATATACCATAGTGTCCAATATACATTGTATACGATATATACCATAGTGCCCAATATACATTGTATACGATATATATAATAGTGTCCAATAAGCAATGTATACGATATATACCATAGTGTCCAATATACATTGTATACGATATATACCATAGTGCCCAATATACATTGTATATGATATATATAATAGTGTCCAATAAACAATGTATACGATATACACCATAGTGTCCAATATACATTGTATATGATATATATAATAGTGTCCAATATACATTGTATACGGTATATATAATAGTGTCCAATATACATTGTATATGATATATTATAGTGTCCAATATACATTGTATACGATATATATTCTAGTGTCCAATATACATTGTATACGATATATACCATAGTGCCCAATATACATTGTATACGATATATACCATAGTGCCCAATATACATTGTATAAGATATATATAATAGTGCCCAATATACATTGTATACGATATATACCATAGTGTC